>OY821521.1:50537806-50742806 GCA_963682025.1 Cordilura impudica
AATAAAAATTAACCGCATTATTTTTCTTAAATTCTGAATAGTGGTTTCAACTAGTTTAATAGAAAAACTCGTCGCATCTAAAAATTCAACAGCACTTACAAAATATTTGAATTTTTTGAATAATTTGTCTTTTATTAACTTGGGGTCATATGTGACCCCAATTCCAAAAGGGTTAATGGGGTCATATTTTTTTTTTATTCCAAAACCCAAGGCTATTAAGATAAAATATAACATTTAAAAGTAGAAAAGTGGTGAACTTTTGATACAAAGTATTTAGAAATAGTACATTTACAGAATATTTTACAAAAATCACATTTTTCTCGAAATCCGCAAAAATAAAATCCTTGTCAAAAAATTCTGGCAGAGGAATTTACCTAAAAATTCACACAGTTCATCTCTAACATGCATTTAACAAGAACTTAAAGAACTAGATCAATTTTTTTAAATTTTGTTTAAGAAAATTTTTTCAAAAATTGAAAAAGGAATTTTCAAAATTTTATCAACAAAATTTTCCATTTTCGGTCTCAATGCTTAATAGGTTAACAAGGTGGTAATAAAACAATATTTTATATCTGAGTACCTACAGGTATAGAGACTAAAACAAAATGTTGGATTTAATTAATTTCTTACCGTTGAAAAAAATGCCATCAAATTTCATGATCTAGTTTTTTTTTTTTTTTTTGGCACAAAAGTGGTCTGGGGCATTTGCTATTTTTTTTGGCGAGTTTTTATTCGATTTTGAAGTTTTATAGCTTTTTGGAAAGATAATTTGTTACTGATCCCGAATTATATAACAATTTGTCAGAAAAATTAAACTATAGATCGAAATTTTCGTAAAATCTAAGAAAAAAGTCATATTTTCCCCATATAAACACACTTGAAATTTTCAATCGCGTTGAGCCACCTCTAAATATTTTTGATTGGCGCAAAACTTTGTATTTCTCACTTTTTTTTTTGCTATTCGCATATTTCTAGGGGGTGCGACCGAGAGTTTGAACACTTTTTTTTATTAAGGGCCACCCTAATGAACACGCGTGTCATCGCCATGGTAAAAGTCCATGAATTCGGCTACGAATTGCTACGAAATCTACAATATTTTGCGGATATAGCACCCTATGCCCTTTTTATATTTCCACACCTAACGAAATGGCTTGTCGGAAAGAGATTTATGAAATCCATTATCAGTGGCGACTTTGCAAAGTCATATTAGTTGGGAGGAATAAACAAATTAATTGAGATATAATTTTTATACCCTGTACCAATCTGTGATCGGGGTATATTTATTTATAGCGATCGACTCGGAATCACTTTCTGAGTCGATGAAATTTGGTATATAAGCTTTTGTCAGCCCTAGGACGATCGTTATTGAAATTGGCAATAATTAGTACTTATTCAGATTTAGCTCCCGTATTGCTAGAATTAGTTAAAATTCGGTGATGCTAGCATTAGGATTGATGTCTGATTTCTGTGTACTGTGTTATCAATTATTTATTTATATTTTCGGTGTCATGAAGTCCTGTTTTTTGGATTATCATTAAACTATGTAATATAGAGTCATTATACCCTATACCACTATCTGGTTTGGGTAGAATGACTTTGTGCTGCTGTTTGTAACTACCAAAAATATTTGACCTAGACCCATCTTTTATTATACCGATCGACTCAGAATCTCGTTTTGAGTCGATTTAGCGATGTCCGTCCGTCCGTCCGTCTGTGTCCATGTAGACCTTGTAATCAAACTACAGGTCGCAAATATGAATATATTTTGATGAAATTTTGTATATAAGCTTCTATCAGCTATAGGATGAACGCTATTGAAATTCGGTCCATGTTCAGACCTAGTCCCCATACAAATGACCCCTATGAAATCGACATAAATTGTCATAAGATCCAAATTATCATATAGATCTCGGTCAATTTGGGTGTGTATTTGTTTGTTACACCCATTAATCAGTAGTCCAAAAATAATCCCTATAGGACAATTCTAAGTCATAGGCCCCATATAGAGCTGCTTCCCGATCTTCACTTCTGCAGCCAAAGAAATTAATACAAATGCCACTCAAATTTGGTTTATGCTTATTTTCTATTTCGAATTAGTTGGACTGAAAGATAGGGTTCTAAGCCATGGTATAGGGTATCGTATAGTCGTTCTTGTTATACTTCTTTTAAAATAAAATAACACTCCTGAAGAATTCTGAAAAATAATCTAACCCATAAAAACAAAGTTTTTATTAAAACTCTTTCTTTCCTTATGCATATGAGTTTTGAATCTCTCCGTGACTGTGCGTGACTGTGTGTGACTATCTTGACCAAGTTTCAGATCGATCCGATAAGAGGAAATGGGTATATCAACCAAGTTTCAGATTGCTTGGATGAGGGGAAATCCGTTTTAATTCTCTCCGTAACTGTGCGTGACCATGCGTGACTAACTCAGAGTAAACATTTTTTCACAGCAAGTGTATGGACCAAGTTTCAGATCGAGCGGATGAGGGGAAATGACATTTAGATCACTCCGTGACTGTGCGTGACTACCCCAAAATTAATCGGTGGGCACAACAAGACTATGGGCCAAGTTTCAGATCAATTGGATAAGGGGGAATGGGGTTGCCCCACGACAGACAAACAGAGAGTATGAGTTAAAAGAAAGAGTTTGATAATCTCACCCATAAAAACAAAGTTTTTATTAAAACTCTTTCTTTTCTTATACATATAAGTTTTGAATATCTCCGTGACTGTGCGTGACTGTGTGTGACTATCTTAAAATTAATCTTTGGCCACAACAAGTCTATGGACAAAGTTTCAGACCCATCCGATGAGGGGAAATGGGTTTTAAATCACTCCGTGACTGTGCGTGACTATGCGTGGCGGTGCGTGACTATGTCGAAGCTGATCTTTCTTTACAGCAAGTACATCGACCAAGTTTCAGATCGATCGGATGAGTGTAAATGACATTTAGATCACTCCGTGACTGTGCGTGATCATGCGTGACTGTGCGTGTCTAAGTCAAAGTTAATCTTTTTTCACAGCAAGTGTATGGACCAAGTTTCAGATCGTTCGGATGAGTGTAAATAACATTTAGATCACTCCGTGACTGTGCGTGACTATGCGTGAGTGTGCGTGACTAACTCAAAGTTAACATTTTTTCACAGCAAGTATATCGACTAAGTTTCAGATCGATCGCAAGAGTGTAAATGACATTTAGATCACTCCGTGACTGTGCGTGACTATGCGTGACTGTGCGTGGCTAATTCAAAGCTAATCTTTTTTCACAGCAAGTGTATGGACCAAGTTTCAGATCGATCGGATATGTGTAAATGACATTTAGATCACTCCGTGACTGTGCTTGGCCATGCGTGACTGTGCGTGACTAATTCAAAGTTAATATTTTTTTGCAGCAAGTGTATGGATCAAGTTTTAGATCGATCAGATGAGGTGAAATGATATTTAGATCACTCCGTGACTGTGCGTGGCTATGCGTGACTGTTCGTGACTAAGTCAAAGTTAATATTTTTTTCGCAACAAGTTTATGTAGCAAGTTTCAGATCAATTGAATGAAGGGAAATGACATTTAGATCACTCCGTGACTGTGCGTGACTACCCCAAAATTAATCTGTAGTCAAAATAAGACTATGGGTGAAGTTTCAGATCAATTGGATTAGGGGGAATGGGGTTGCCCCACGACAGACAGAGAGATTTAGATAGAAGAGTTTAAAAAGCAGACAAAATGTTGGGTGAAACATGAAAATAAATTGATTATTATTTACACTAAATTTGACCATCACTAGCCAATAAGAAAACTCCTTTCTCAAAAATAATTTTGTATTTAATGGTCACAAATGAAAATTTTATATAATTTTTTTTTTTTTTTTTTTTTTTTTTTTTTTTTTTTTAGATTTTAATTCAAGACTTTTGTCTGGCTGATATCGTTTAACTAATTATTATTTTTTGCTTTCTTTTATGTGTCATGCTTAGGCTAAGTTTTACAGCATTCGTTTTCAAAATATTAAGTTGACCACTTTGTGAATACTTAAGTCCGGCAGTGTATATAAAAAGGTTATTTAGGGAACATATGTATGTATATATCTCTCCTCCTATGCTAATTGAAATGAAAATAGGATTTAAAATTTAAGTTTATATAAGGCACTATTACAAATTAAATATGTAAATCTATAAGAAAAAAAAAATCGATTTTATTCAAAAATAACTTTTAATTAACTAAAATTTAATGAAGCCAACCCATAAAACAAACCCTTTCAAAATATGAATTTGAGGTAGGTCGGCTTGTTTTCAATATGTAAAAAAATCTAAATTAGGAAAACATATGGTTAAGTTTTGCTGAAGAAATAATATCAACAAAATAATCATAAAATTAGGAATTTTAGTATGTATAAGAGAAGAAAATAGCAGCAATGAGGAGATTATGAAAAGAAATTACTAAAACATGAGTCATCTTTGTGTACAAGGAGAAGAGAGCGTAAATGGAGAGTCATATGTAAAACACCCCACTTGACTTTAAAACTAAAATAAGCCGGCATGCTAAGGTGTGATTATTTATGAAAACAAAAAAAAAAAAAAATAAATAAAAAAAAAGAAATGAGAATATGAGTTGGAATACGTAACATAACTAGAGTAAAAGTTTTCAATAAAGTCAAAAGCTTTCCCCCTTATTGAAGAATTCGTAGTGAGATAAAGTTTAAAAAATTATGCGTAATTTCTAGAATTTACCAAACTTAAAATGAGCTCTCTTTTCCGCGACACTAGCATATGTCTGAATAGAATCTTAGCTAAACGTATTTAAAATTTATACATTTTAAGAATTATTTGTGAAACAAAGAAATTTGTATAAAAAAAAAAAAAAAAAAAAATTTGGCCGATATGTCCTCAAAAGTAATTTTGATAGTAAACTTTTTCAGTTTAAAGGTCATTAAAGGACTCTCAATACTCATTTGAACAATTTGGCTTACACCCACTTGTGCTTTTTAATAAAATCCTTCAAATACTCAATATTAAACTTCATTTTACACTCTAATTTTATTTCATAATTCTCTTTAACCGTTATAACACTATAAAGCAGAGAGAGAGAGACAGAGAGAGAGTGACACTGTATAACAATATCTCCTCATGTTTAACATTTCATCATGAACTTAGAGTTTATTTTCTAAATACTTATCACACTACTACGGCAAAGCTTCCGGTTGTAACTGTTTAGTGTATTTGTTTGTTTGTTATATTTTTTTTTTAACTCATAGTATCACATTTAACTCCACGTTTACACTCGTTTTTTTTTTTTTTTGTTGTTGTTGTTGGTTTAGTGTCATAATAATAAATTCAAATTCATGAATGAATGCCAGCCACAAAAGAGTGCACTCTTATCATGGGCTCTCGTTTCCTCGCCGTTTACAGTTTTTGTGAATGAATGACGTAGGTTTTTTTTTTTAATTTTCTACTACTACGCATCCAGATGGCGGTTGATGGGTATTCAAAATCTTGTATATTTATGCATACTTTTATATCTGCATGACGTCAAATAAAAGGAAAACTACGTAGCCGTGCACAACAAGTGATAGCATTTCAGAGATTACACATAATTTGGCAAATGGATTGATGACGAATTTTACTTTAACTGCAATATATTTCAACGTCAGTATGATGAAATTAGCTACAAAAACAAAGTAAATAAGTTATACGAGCTAACCCACAGTATGACTTGACTGTGGGAAATGACTGAGGTCGTTAAAAGTCAAATTTTTGTGAAATTTCAAGACACAAAAAAAGAATTTGTTGGAAATGCGTTACCACCAATAATTTCCAATAATTTTCAAATAAAAAAAGAGAGAAATAATTTTATTTGAAAATTCGATTGGGGAGTGGAAGTAAAACAATAAAAAAAAGTGCCAAAACAAAAATAATATTTTTTATGGAATTCGAAATAAAACATCTTCGATATTAAAATAAAAATTAAATTTTAAAAATATAGACTGAAATGCCAGAAACCGGTTCGATCAAGAATAAAGTGTAGTTATGAATTTTAGAAATATATCCTTTCTTCTGCTCTACCACGTACCATTAAAATATATAATTTTACTGGAAATTTTGTTAAAAAAAACCCCTAATATTTTGCTACAGCCATCTTTAAATCATATCAAACCAGTTAAAATAAAAAAATTTTCTGCTGGAAATTAAAATATAAAAAATGGGTTTGACATAAAAATTAAAATAAAATTCAACAATTACTACAAAATTCGATTAGAAGGGTTTTATAGGAATATTCTGATTAGATTTAAAACCGAAAACTGTTTCGATATATAGAAATAAAAATAAAATTCTAAAAAATTCATATTACTATAAAATACTATTAGGTAGTGAATCAAAACTCGAAAAAAGTTTCTGATGATATTTGAATTTAAAAACTGTTTGGATAAATAAAACATAATTTAAAAAAAATTAAAAAAAAAATTGCAAAATAAAAAAATAAAATTAAAAAAATAATTTTACCGCAAAATTCGATTAGTAGTAGTAGTAATTCTTTATTTTCAAAAGCTAAATTATATGAGATTACTAATTTTGTTTATAATAATAATAACTAGCAGATTCCAGCGCTCGAAATTCGAGTGCAATTTCTAGACAGCTTTATTTTCCGACTTAGCCGATTCACAAACCAACACTCTTATGGTTTATTATTATTGTGAACTCATTTACAAACACATTAACAAATTTAATAAAACACAGATAGCATACATATGTATAACTTTAAGTGGAATTTTCTCAAAATAAAGAAATAAATTTAAAAAGATGTAAATCTGCAAAACGGCTAAAAAGAAATACCTTTCAAATAGCATATTTAGTCTTTTAGTACATTTGGTCTAAATCGGTATAAAACGGTAGAACAAAACATCGGTCACAAGAAATCGCCTAGCCTATTAATATTATAGATTCAGGTAATAAGAATATAAGACATTGACAATTGTCGTCTGTCTGCAAAATTCGATTAGAAGGGCTTCAAAACCGCCCGAGTGATGGCCCTATAGCAAAATTTCTGATTTCTGATGGGCTTTAAAATAAAAAAGTGTCGATACATAAAATAAAAATAAAATTCTAAAAAATTTATTTTACACGTCCATTTGACGAAGAGGGGGCTTAAAACCACCCGAGGGGTAGTCCTATAAAAAAATTGTGATTTTTGTGTAACATATATGGGGCGTTTCATGTTAAGTGACCGAACTTTTGAAACCGACGTCTTCCGATCGATTAGTCCTACCGGATAGTAGTAGTTTTGACACAATTTTTCAATAAGATCGGTCAAGAACTCTCTGAGTTAAAGGGGATTAAAATTTGACATTTTGGCCAAACAGTTGTTTTTACTCATCCATGTTCTTAGCAAAATTTGTCCCAAATAGTTTAGATAGCTATTTCTTCAATATTTCGGAGAAAAAATTTAATAAAAAATAAAAAAAATTTTTTAATTTTTTTTTGCAAAATCAAAATTTTTTTTATAAAATTGTAGTTAGGTATGTTATATACCGTCGGAAAGGTTAATTTGTCTAGTTTCTCAGTATACGTTTTATGTTTAAGGTTTTAGCAAATAGGAAAAAATTCAAATTAGTGCATATGCTAAAAATTTAAAAACCATTGTCTTGAGTTACAAAACATTTTTTTTTTTTTTTGATCGATATCCCACTAAGCGACCATAAAGCTCTTAAATGAAAAAACCTAAAAAGGGCGTTTTTTTGAAAAGAAAATCAAAAAAATTTTTGATTAAAAAAAAAATTAACAAATTTAAAAAATTTTTTTCCCGAAAGATTGAAGAAATATCCATCTAAACTATTTGGGACAAATGGACAAATTTTGCTAAGAACAATAGGTAAAAAGTAACATGGATGGGAAAAAACACCTGTTTGGCCAAAATGTCAAAATAAAAATGCGTTTTTAAGAAAAAAGTCAAAAAAATTTTTGACTGCAAAAAAGTCAAAATTTTTTTTTATATTTTAAATTTGAAAAAAATTTTATTTTGTAAAAAAAATTTTATATTGTAAAAAAAATTTTTTCCGAAAGATTGAACAAATAGCAAAAAAAAAAAAAGGAAAAAAAAATTTTATTTTTTAAAAAATTTTTTTAATTTTTTATTTTGTAAAAAATTTTTTTCGGAAAGATTGGAGAAATAGCTATCTATACTATTTAGGACAAATTTTGATAAGAACAATAGGTAAAAAGTAACATGGATGAGAAAAAACACCTGTTTGGCCAAAATGTCAAATTTTGACCCCCTCTATCTCAGAGAGTTCTTTAAAGATCTTATTGAAAAATTGTGTCTAAACTACTATCCAATAGGACTAACCTCGGTGCAAATTTCATCCCAATCGGAAGACATCGGTTTCAAAAGTTGGGTCACTAGACATGAATCGCCCATATAGAAAAATAAAATTGAAAAATAAAATTATTTTACTACAAAAATATAGGTAGGGTAGGCTTGCCAGATCGAAATCGGCAGAAAGCTTGACATTCAGAAGAAAAAGCTTGATTTTTCTTGACAATTTAAAATTCAGTTAAATTAAAAGAAAAAAAAAATTATATATTTTTTTCGTTTGGTTATAATTTAAACAAATTTAGTACATTTTTGAATATTTTACAGTGTTTGAGGATATATAAAGCGCATTTCAAATAAAACAATTAAAAATACAATTACGTTAATACGTAAACAATTTATTTATTAACAAAAACAAGTAATAAAATTTAATTCAGACTTTTCATTACTAAACTAATATTAACAAAAACTTAAAAAAAAACATTTAAAATACAGCCTTTTCATTGCATAACATTTAAATTAAAGCACAGTTAATTTTTAAACCTATTTATTTTGCCACATATATTTGGTATTCTTAGTAATAGTTTTATTCAAACTCGTAGCATCTGGTGTAAGTAAATACTGCTGAAAATTTCTACAATTTTCATCAAAATTTTGTCTGATTATTATTTCTGCCTTTATGAGATCAAACGACATTCTATTTCTGTCTTTGGTGTACAAATTATTTAAAATGCTAAATGTCCTTTCGCAATAGGCATTGCTTATTGGAATTGAAAATACAAAAGATATTAGTTTGTGCAGATTTTCTACATTGTTTTTATCACATTTTTTAAAGAAATGGGCCCATATGTTGTCAATGGATATGTCTTTTGGTAATTCTTCAAAAACTTCCCGAAGGCAGCAGTAATCTACATACAACTTATCAGTGTCAATTGAATTGGATGTTTTTAAAATATTTGGCAGCTCTGCTAAATTATTCCATGACAACAGCGAGTTTTTTTATATTTAAAACAGCAATTTGTTTAAAAACTGATTTCTCTCCAAAATCATACCTTTTTTTCTAAATATTTTACAGCATTTTGTAAAAATTTGTTAGCTTCTAACTCAAAAGTTTCCTTTTCATTTAAAAAAAGACTTTTTATGATAGCATTAGCTTTACTACCGTAGAAACAATCATTTATCCGCTGATTTAGCCCATTCATTAGCTTAGTCATTATACCATGTAAATCCAAAATTGTGCATGAATCGTTTTCTAAAGCCAATATGGATGCATGAAATTCATGCACTATGTTATGAATAAAAAACAAATAAGCCTCTGATAGCCCTTCTGCTGTACATTCCTCACCTTCATTTAACAATTCAAAATCTGATTTCCCCTTTTTTAAAAAAATACATTTTAACTGCAGGCGAACTATAAATTAAACGATCAATTGCCGGCAAGAGCGAAAGCCACCTTGTTGGTACGTGTCGAAGAAGATTTCTGTAGTCAATAGAAGCGAATTCAAAACATTGTTTCAACTTTTCGCTTGTCAGAGCAGATGAGCTAAATTCATTAAATGTTTTTATTACAATGTTTTCTATATCTACGGATAAAACATTCAAAGCATATTTAATGCAATTATGTATGACATGACAATTGCAATTCGCCTTAACTATTTGCTCATTTTCATTTGCCAATTTTTGAAAAACGGAATTGCGAACTCCGTAATTAACGGCTGCATTGTCGGCACTATAGGAAGAGATTTGTTGAATTTTTAAATCATTTTCTGCGGTAATTCGTATTATATTGGCAAAAATATCTCTCGATGCTTCTGCTGGATCCTCATAAAAATCCAATATCTTTTTACATATGCCATGGTCGACATCAAAATTCTGAACAGCGTAAGGATATGTTTTTACATTTCCAATATTTGATGCGTCGCTGCTAACAGAATAGTACCAACTCTCTTTTAAAGCTTTAGCAACTTTTTGCTGCGCATATGGTGCTAAAATATTTCGCGTTATTGCTGCTGCTTTTGTTCTCCCACATGAAATTTTTCTAGCAATGCCGCTATCGCAATAGATGGATGAGCATAATTTTAATTGGCAATCTAAACTGTTGTAGCTAAGGCCATGAACAACATTGTGGAATACACTTACGAGCTCAGCACGAGCTATTTGAGTTTCTTCGTTTATTTCTTTAGGCTTAGCAAAACTGGCAATACTCAGGGACAATTTTTGAGAATTTAATATTTTTTGATGTTTTTTGGTGCTCCTGTGCTCATCCAGAGAACGGGTTCCTTCGTACTTAATTACAATTTCCGATTGACACAATTTACACATTGCAGTGAAATCATCCTTCTTTTTTATCCATGCGGGGAATATTCAGGTGTTTGATACTATCTTTCAGAAAAAGTAGTAAATCTAGCTTTTTTCGATGGTCCAGCTTCCCCGTCGTTTTCCATGTTAATCAGCACACAATACGGATTAATGTAATCTATGTATAAATTTATATTTTTTTTAACAAATGTATTTTAATCAAAAAATAAATTTCAACTTACATTTCTTTATTTTCTTGTTTATAAATTAGCTGTTGTATGTGTTTTTACAAACTAATAAGCAGGCGTTTTGTTTTTAACTATTTTGTTAGTGTTGGGCTAAAACATGTAACAGTATTGAGTTTAGGAGGGTAAAAATTAGTCATGGCACATTCAAAAACTATTATTTTTTTTTGCTAATGGTTATTTCTTCTTAATTTTTCTTGACAATATGATGGAAAAATTTGTAAAATTCCGTTTTAGCTTGAAAATGACATTTTTTCTTGATTCTTGACACGCATTGAAAAAGCTTGACAATCAAGCCAAATCAAGCCCGTCTGGCAACCCTAAGGTAGGGGTAGGTTTTCAAAATCCCACAAGCTAGCCCCCAAAAAAGTTTCGATAATATTTGAAACAAAAACAGTTTCCACACATAAAATAAAAATAAAATTTTATATAATTGTTTTTTCTGCCATATTCTATTACACGGTGTCTCGACTAGCTATAATTCATGGCAATGTTCATGTTCAAGTCAAAGAAACAAAATGAGACAAAACGCGAAGTGTGGCAAATTATGTTTAGACATTTCATTTCCAAAATGTCTGAACTGTAACAACAAAAATGCGTTCTTGTACTCAATGCTTTAAACTAAAAATACGAATTGAAGAAAAAAAAAATGAAAGAAAAAGCATGAGATTTTGAGGAATCCTTTTTTAGAATGAAAGTAATAATTTCGCTTTTATTTAATTTAAGTTCTCCAATTTTAATATACTTAAACGTCAAAATCGAATGAAAATTCAGACTAATGGCTAATGGCTTTCTGTCGTGGCAAAAGTTGGATTTTTTTAGTCATGACATTAACATTAGCGGTCTCCACCCACTAGCCATTGACTTGAACATTGTCATAAATTATGGCTAGTCGAGACACCATGTTAGGAGGGGGATTGATGGTTGATGATTTGAAATCAAAATCAGTTTTGATACACAAAATGAATATAAAACTAAAATAAAAGTTTTCTGCATAGTTCGATTGGTGTGGGGATTAAAAATGTTCTTATGTCATTTAAAATAAAAGTTTAAAAATGTAAAATAAAAATAAAATTCGGGTGGTTGGTTGGCGATAAAAAGAAAACCGTTCGAAACCCTCCGAAAATTTGCCACAGTATTCTTTAAATCAAATCCAAATAAAAAAACCTTAAGTCAAAAGACCTTCACATTTATTCAAAAACCAATAAATAGTTTTGGCCAGCTGTTAAGGTCAAATATCCCTATTTTTTATCCTTAATATATGCTAAGATGTGCGGGAGGGAGGAATCTTACACATTGCAAGCAAAGTCATTAGTCTCAAAATTAACAAAACAGGATGAAAATATAGTTTTCGTATTGCGCATTATCTCGATAGAGACTTCGATTTGTCTGAAGACCCACATAAGTCCTGACAGATTATATATGACTCAAAATTGGCTTCTGCTTATTTCAATGATATACAATTTAGCCCACTAAAAACAGTTATGATCAGATAATTTTTGGGTTGCAATTAGCGACGAAAGTAAAAAACGATTTTCAAAAATGTTAAATACATAACACTAACATACAACACATGAGGTACAATGCATTTGTGTAATCTGTTAAGATTTAACATGCCATTACAGTTCCATCTAGAGGACAATGGCAAAAACAAAGAGCTGTTCACATTACAAGACTTGTAATTGATCTGGCTATGTTAATGTAGAGAAAGCTAAAAATTGGAAAAGCTCAGCTTGTTCGTACAAACTCTCGTATATAAAAAGAATAACATTTCTCATGTTCTTTTCTTTCAAATGTTGAGTTAAATAGTTGATTAAGCATGAGTTGAAGTAATAGGCAGAAGGATGCTGAAGATGAACAAGTCGCTTTGTTCGAAAGTAGCTACTCCATCTAGCGCTGTCTTCAATTTTTTTTCCAATATTTCTCTTACATTACAAAAATTAATATCTTTCTTTCATTAGAAAAATATACACATGATCTTAAACCGAACAATAAATGACTAATTAAGTGTTAAAAATTTAACAGAGATTGTTAAAAAATCAGAATTTTCTGTGAAGATAACTTCGAAAGTTAAATGCTTAGTTCAAAATCTAATACAGTTTCGAGAGAATGTTGCCCAAACATGTAGTTTGTTAAGTTTTTGTGACGATAACTACGAATGTTAAATATGATTTTAAAATAAATTGATGGGTTTAGTCTTATATGGTGTTCACACTACGATATTTTGAGGTGTTTTAGCTCATGTTTTGCAAAACAAAACACAGTCGTTCACACTTGATTTAGTGTGTTTAAGTTAAACATTTCAGCAAATTGAACAGCTGTTTCAAAAATAAAAAACAATTGAAAAGTTATAAAATTGTGAAAATTGATAAAAAATAATATCATTAAATTGGCGGCCAACTACTTAAATTATATTAATGATGAAATTATCAATATAGATGCGTTATTTTCATTTTTGTATTGTATTTTGTATTGTATTTTTATGATTGTAATGCCACTTTAATAGTAATGTTAAAAAAACAAGGATGCCAACTTGGCAAACATGAGAAATATTGCACTGAACATGCGCAAAGTTAAATACAACTCTGTCATATTTTCGGTTTTTGAGTTGTTTAAGATTTAAACATCTCAATTGAGATGTTTAGCCAAACGAAAAAATGTATGGGAAAACATCTCAATTTGACTTTTTTATCGCATAAACACTAAACACTTCGCAAAACACTTAAGTGTGAACGCCATATTATATTAGTATACAAAAATGTAAAATTTATTAAAATCTTTCGTTGTGTTGTTGAGATATATCGTTTGAAAAACAAATATTAAATTTTTTTCTATTACTGTAGAAGAAACTAAATGACCAAATTGAATAAAAGGGAAAGATAAGAGGCCTAAAGGTCAAATATCTATAATATTAATAGGCTGGGCGATTTCTTGTGACCGATGTTTTGTTCTACCGTTTTATCCCGATTCTGACCAAACGTATATTATTTGAAAGGTATTTCTCTTTCGCTGTTTTGTAGATTTACAGAATTTAAAATTTTTTCCTTTATTTTGAGTAAATTGCATTTAAAGTTGCTACTAACACATACATAAAATTATACAATGCTATGTGTGTATTTATTAAATTTGTTAATGTGTTTGTAATAAAAATGAGTTGGGTTTTTGTGTTGATTTGTGAATTGGCTATAATTGAATAGCATACCTTTAGGGCCTTTATTTAATGAAAAAAAATTTCCTAGAATTTGCACTCGAATTTCGAGGGCTGGAATATGCTAGTTTACATATATAAGTCTATCTTCACAAATTCATAACAAAATGCACTGCACTAAAGTACTGTTAGTTTAACAGTCTCTGTTACGTATTTAACATTTTTAAAAATTGTTTTCGTCGCTAACTTCACATCCTTTAATTTTTGAAACAAGTCCCCGATATATTAATGCGTTCTATACTTCATCACAGATTCAGGTAAATTAAAAAATGGCAATCTGACCAATTTCATAGAAATTTGAGTAATATTTGGCCTAGTATAGTCGTATATTCGGCCTAAACGGACGATAGCTTTCTTACTTAGTCTTGTTTTTATTTTTGTTAATAATTATTAACCCATTTTTTAATAATCTTCCTCATCTTTTTCTCTTTGCAGGTAAGAACAAACTCTCCCCTTACCGCAGATAAATTGCGAAATATTGTAAGTTGTAATTATGTTTACATTATTTCTATGTAAATTTGCTAGGAAATATTAATACGTGCTTAGCACTAATGTCAGAAAACATCTGTCGATATGTTCTGGATGTGAACTGAATATTCATTGAAATAGAACAAAAAAAAAAAGACAAAGTGTAATAAACTAACAGTATACCCGCTACGTTGTTAGCGTCATTATTATATTAATTATTTAAGCCATAATAATATTTAAAAACAATAATAAATATAGTGTAAGTGACAATACGATGGAAACTTTTAACAAAATATATTTTTGACCAAAAAATTTCACCATAAAATTAAAAACTCTTTTATTACTTTAAACATTTCTGTGTTTTATTTATTTAACAAAGAAGAAATATTAACAAAACTTCAGAAAAAAAATAACAACACTTAAAAGTTTTCATTTCTATGCTGTTGGCAAAACAATGGTAATCTTTACTATTCAATAACACTGAGGTAATATGACGGTCATGCTCTTGGGGGGTGGTTGATTCTTATACCGAACGATGGTATTACGCTATTATGGTAAAAAAAACCCCAATAGCGTTTGGCCCTGAGGGGATGTAGACAAACTTTATGGCCCTTTAAATTTTTTATTTTTATTATGCCAACACTATTCGCCAGTATTCTACTTCTAGTTCATGTGTTCTTTAGCAAGATTAATGCTAGCCAGATATCAGTGGTTTCCTCACAAGACGATAACAACCAAGATCCACCTCAATTGCTCATCGGGAAGCAGTTCGAGCATATAATTTTACTTTCAGACCTATCTTCGACTCTTTTTATGGGGCCTACGCCGCAAAATGAAAATTATGGACTTATACATAGAATATTTCTCACAAATATTCTTTCGCTTAGGACCAGCTCTAAAATCTTCCTAAAACCTTATTCTCGCCATTAATTTATATTAATTGCAAGACAACGTCAGAATCTATAAATATTTAAATAACATTTTACATTTTCTTGCACACCTTTTTCAATTGTTATTGTTTTAATGAAGTCTGGTAAAGAAGTTTAAAAGTTTCCACTGTTTTGGCATCACTAAAAAAATATTTTTTTCGTTTATTATTTTTTTTAAATTATATTTTTTGTATCAAATGTGTTATCTTCCAATATAGAACACACCAAAAAGTGATTTTGCAAAAAAATGCATAATTTTCGGACTAAACACGAAATTATTAAAAACAAAATTGGCAAATTTACTATTTTGTAAAAGTTTTTATTGTATTGCCACCTACTCTATTTAAGTACTAATTTTTGATTCATAATAGGTTCGAAAATTATTCAAATTATAAAGATCAAAAATAAGATTTTTTTTTTAAATAAATGTTTCGTCTAGACCGACTATAATTTTCTTACTTGTTTTTTTTTTTTTTTTTTTTTTTTTAAGAAAATGTACTTTCAAATGAAAATTTACCTGTTGAAAGGTACCATTTTCCAATTTTTTGACCGTGTTTATCACGTAAAGGCTCGAATTAAAACAAATTTTATTCTTGTCCGATATTTGAATCTCTGGTGGAATCTGCATATCAAATTTTATATTCCTAAATTACTTTGCAAATAAGATACAAAAAGGTACCCCCCTTAACACCCGAATTCCTAAAAGTTTTCCTCTTATCTGAATTTTCTATCTCTAATGGAATCCACTAAACAAACGAATTCGTTTGTTTAGAAGATACCAAATGTACAATTTCCCCCCCCTTTTGGCCGTTTTTCCTCCCCTAGACGTTAGAATTACAAATAAATTCATACTTGACGGATGACTGACGTATTTGATGAAGTCTGTATACCAAAATTCATATATATCTATAATATTAATAGGCTAAGCGATTTCTTGTGACCGATGTTTTGTTCTACCGTTTTATCCCGATTTTGACCAAACGTATATTTTTGAAAGGTATTTCTTTTTAGCCGTTTTGCAGATTTACAGATTTTAAATTTTTTTTCTTTATTTTGAGTAAATTGCATTTAAAGTTGCTACTAACACATACTTAAAATTATACAATGCTATGTGTGTGTTTATTAAATTTGTTAATGTGTTTGTAATAAAAATGAGTTTATTTTGTTTGTGGTGATTTGTGTATTCGCTATAATTGATTAGCATACCTGTAGGGTCTTTATTTAATGAAAAAATAAAATTACCTAGAATTTGCACTCGAATTTCGAGGGCTGGAATTTGCTAGTATACATTAATATGTTAAGATACAGAAAATTAATATTTTTACCCTTTTTGGCCGTTTTTTCTTTTAAATGGTCGGGTTTCGAAAAAATTAATCCTGAGCCCATGTCTGTTTCTTGGATGGAGTCTATACGCCAAATTTTATATTCCTTGATTCACTTGTTACCTCTTTCTCCATTTTACCTCCTTAATGTACAAATTTTTCATAATCCCTTCTTAGTGGATCTTTACAGTCCAAATTTCAAACTTCTATGTCGAAAGGTTGGGGCTGGGCTATGATGATCAGTCACGCAACTCTTTTATATATATAGATATATATAGATAAATATATATATGGGGGGTTTCATGTCAAGTGCACCAACTTTTGAAATCGATGTCTTCCGATCGGGATGAAATTTGAGGTTGGTCTTATTGGATAGTAGTTTAGACACAATTTTTCAATAAGATCGGTCCAGATCTCTCTGAGTTAGAGGGGATCAAAATTTGATATTTTGGCCAAACAGGTGTTTTTTCTCATCCATGTAACTTATTACCTATTGTTCTTAGAAAATTTTCTCCCAAAGAGTTTAGATAGCTATTTCTTCAATATTTCGGAAAAAAATAATTAAAAAAAAAAAAAAAAATTGTAGGCTTTTTTTTTGCTAAATTAAAGCATTTTTGCCTCTTTTTTTTCAAAAAGGGCATTTTTTTTTTTCATAAGAAAGCTTAGGATTTGTCCTTTAAGAGCTTCTTGGTCGCTGAGTGGGATGGGAGTGGGATATCTATCAAAATAAAGGTTTTGTAACTCAAGACAACGGTTTTCCAATTTTTCACAAATGCACTATTTTGAATTTTTTCCTATTTGTGTGTAAAACCTTACAAATAAAACTTATACTGAGAAACTAGACAAATTATCCTTTCCGAAGGTATGTAACATCCCTTCATAACATAACAGAAGAGAATGGTTATCTGTAACCTGAAAGAGTTATTTGCAACATTTCAATCTGAACACGAGGATGTTAGAATTGGCTTCACGAAATTAACCCAAATGAGGCCAAAACTTTGCGTTTTGGCAGAAAGCAGCGGAACTCATAAAGTATGCGGTTGCATTTACCATGAAAATCTTAAACTGATGTTGAAGGAAATCAACTTAAAGTATTTAACAGATGATTCGGCAGAAGATTTACACGATTACCGCGATTGCCTTAAATTGACTATGTGTCCTAATACAACAACTTCCTGCCACTTACGTGAATGTACCAATTGCCCGAAAACCACATTCATCACAGAAAATTTAATCAACTCTTTAGATCGAGAATATATAGAGGAGGTCAAATTTGATTCTTGGATTCAGACTGACAGATGCACATTGAAAATAATCATTTTAAATGTGGATGATTTTGTGGAAGAAATGTGTACAGGATTGCTAAACTTGAGAACCCATGACTTTTTAGTTAAAGAGCAATGGTCATTCTTCAAGAATTTGAAGATACATTTGAAGTCTGGTGAATTCGTTATTTCATATGATTTCGCAGAAAACTATAAATATGTTCTTCAGGATGCCATACAAGCATTCCACTTCAATAACGACCAAGCAACTATATTCACAGTAGTTATTTACTACATGAAAGATGAAAAACTGGAACACAAAAGTATGGCAATCATATCCGACGATTTAAAACATGATACCGTTGCAGTTTATGAGTACCAGAAGAGAATACTAAAATTTCTAAAATCTAAATTTTCAGTAAAGAAGGTATACTACGTTTCGGACGGAGCTCGTCAACATTTTAAAAACAAAAGTAGCTTGGCAAATCTTATGGCCCATGAAAAAGATTTTGGAATGCCAGCTGAGTGGCATTTTCATCCTACTGCTCATGGTGAAGGAGCATGTGATGGTATTGGAGCAAACCTTAAAAGAAATGCAGCGAAGTGTAGCCTCCAGTGATCTCATCAAGATCGCATCTTAGATGCGACTGCTTTATTTCGTTGGGCAAAGAGTTATTGTAAAGAAACTAAAATAGTTTTTAGGAGCAAAGAGGATCATCAGGAAACATTGAAAACACTGAAGAGCAGATTCGATGCTGCGGTAACAATCGATGGCACCGCTCAATACCATGCTTTTATACCGCTTGTCGATGGAAGACTCAAGTTGAAAAAGTTTTCTGCCTCTATTCAATGCGATTTCTTTCCAAAGACAACAAATAAACCAGCAGCGAAATCAACAGCTGAACCTAGTAACGCCAAGAAAGGATTGACCAAAAAAACGCAGTAAATAAAGGCGACAACAAAGCTGGATGAAAGACTGGGTATTTAAAAATTTACAAGACTTAAATACTTCATCAGCTACAATAAATTAAGTATAAAAATAGTTATGATATAAATGGATCTAATGCAATTAAGATTAAATTTTAATAAATTATTTATCTTTTTATTTTTAATATTATTATTATTATACATTAATTTAATTATTATTAAAAATAAATAAAAAATAATAATTTTTCAACATTTCTATAGAAAAAAAGCGATTTTTTTCCTGAGGTTAACATATTCTGGGCATTACAGTATCGAGGATATAAAATTTTAGTTATGTATGTTATATACCTTCGGAAAGCTTAGTTTGTCTAGTTTCTCAGTACAAGTTTTATTTGTAAGGTTTTAGACACAAATAGGAAAAAATTCAAAATAGTGCATTTGTGAAAAATTGAAAAACCGTTGTCTTGAGTTACAAAACATTTATTTTGATAGATATCCCACTCCCATCCCACTAAGCGACCAAAAAGCTTTTAAAGGAAAAATCCTAAGCTTTCTTATGAAAAAAAAAAAAAATGACCTTTTTGAAAAAAAAGGCAAAAAATGCTTTAATTTAGCAAAAAAAAAAAAAAAAAAAAAAAGGTCTAAAATTTTTTTTTTTTTTTTAAGTATTTTTTTCCGAAATATTGAAGAAATAGCTATCTAAACTCTTTAGGAGAAAATTTTCTAAGAACAATAGGTAATAAGTTACATGGATGAGAAAAAACACCTGTTTGGCCAAAATGTCAAATTTTGATCCCCTCTAACTCAGAGAGATCTGGACCGATGTTGTTGAAAAATTGTCTCTAAACTACTATCCAATAGGACTAACCTTGGTGCAAATTTCATCCCGGAAGAAATAGGTTTCAAAAGTTGGTGCACTTGACATGAAATCCCCCATATAGTTATATATACATATATACAGACAACATTGTCCAACCTCCAACTAAACATCTCTGTTTGACCGTGGATACTATGTAAGGCTTTGGAATATGTCTGAGTCCTAGCGTAGTATATCAGATATTTTTAAACCTATGCTTATCATTCTCAATTTTTTTTTTTTAGATTATCTCTAAATACAGTCTTGGAAAAAAGTTTGAGACACCCCATATTTTGAAATTCCCCATTTTGCCGCTGTGATCGCAGAAATTCGTTTTATCATGTAACAATGAAACTAATTTCAAACAAGTACGAGGGCAGTTTGCCAATTCCGTAACTTTTTCAACTTCTCCCATAGTTAATTGAAAATTAACACTGCTCTTGTCAAATACCATTGGTTAATAGACTACCGTAAAACTTTAGACAAGCTATGTCATTAAGTTTGTGTTTGTGACAGACAACCTCGAAAATTGTTGCAAAAATGGAAAATAGAGAAAAAAGTGAGGGCTTTATATATACTATGGGGACTGTGCTACATAAACTGTAATGGTCAAAAAGTGGTTTACTGAATTCCGTTGTGGTTGTGCCATTGTGTTTGGCGATTTTCGAAAATTATGTATACCAAAGGACAGTTATATAATTTTCACTGTCCATCCAACCATCGCAATCCACACGCCACCAGCCTCCAACTAACCATCTGTGTAGTCTTGGTGATATTCTCCTTCCCCCCCTACTTCTTATAGCATATGTTCTCAAAACCACTAATACATATCGTAACCTAAAGTATCAGGGATGAGTTAGAACTTTTTGCAAAGATAAAATATTATAATTAATCGTTTTTTTTTTTTTTGGATTTTGAGAACCTGGATCTGAAGTGCAACATCTGGACATTTCTCTTGTTTTGTGCTCGCGAAAGAATCTGTAGTCTTTGTTCTGTTTTTTGAATTATTTGTTCCCCATGGTATAAAATTTTATGAACTATGGATGGCATATATCTCCAAGAGTATTTTTCGTTATAAAGTATAGCTGTTTTTTTTGGCTTACTATCCAAATTTTTTTGCTTTTATAAAAAAGATTTTACCCATTAATATAATATACCAATTAAGCGCATTATGTCTCAACCCTTTTTTTATAAGTATATAACAACTCGTGTCAACTGCATCGTTTCCTTTTTCTGTCAGTATAAATAAAAAAAAAAATCACCCAAAAAAATACACCGGTACGACCAACTTTTGTATTCATAACACACAGACGGATGGACGGACATCGTTAAATCGATTCAGAAAGTAATTTTGAGTCGTTAAGTATAATAAAAGATGGGTATAGGTCCAATATTTTTGGTAGTTACAAACATCAGGGCAAACTCATTATGCCCTAACCACATAGTGGAAAACTTTTGTATTCATAAATGTTGCACAAAATAACTGACCTTGGATCAGAAAAATTGTTCTGGTGCAAACGGGCGGAAACTTGCGGGTATACAATGGGGTATAGGAGTGTAGGGGAAGGTTCGGACTACAGAAGAGTGCAAGATTTTTTTTGATGGTTTTTAATTGGCAGGAGTTATGCTCTATTAAATAGGAGAATTTCTGGAAATTTGGAAATTTGGACATTTGAAAAATTAGCAAAATACTGAGAAAATCCATTTTCGAATACCCTGTTCGCTGTGACATAGTTGAAATAGAGTCGCAATTTTTTGGCTTCCGAGGTCCACTGGTATTTACTTTCAAATGAATGACATAACTTTAAAATCGGAGACCATGAAAACAAAATGATTTTTGGTCGCCTTCTCAAAATATGGTCCACAGTGCGTCCTAGAGTAAATTGGTTGAAATTTTGGCCACTCTTTAAAAACTACTATTAGGGCTGCCAAATCGTAAAGAATTATAATAAAAATTCTTATTACGTTATCAAATTTTTCTAGTTGTAACAGAATTCCAAACAATCTTTTTTTTTTTGTCTGTCTTGAACTTTTTTTGTGCCACAAATATTTTTCTCCTCTAAAATTTTTTTTTCTCTCATTTTCAGTGTTGTTTCTTGTAGCCACACTAATTTCATAACATTTTTTTCTTCTTTTGCAATTACAACCATTAAATATTGTTGCTAGTCAACCATCAAATATTACACCAGTAATTTGACGCTTTATAAAGTAAAAAAAAAAGTATTACTAAATAACAGTAATAATATTTCACCCACATACTACTTAGTCGATATGTTGTTATTGGTGGCAAAATATGAATGTACGTATGTGTGTGCCTCATATGATTTCATATTTAACGTACATACTCGTACGTACATACCAATCTAGCTACGTCAAACGTACAAAGACCGACCGACAGACAGTCGGACAAATGGATAAGACCATATTGTGATTACACAGCCAGAGCTTAGACTCGTAATAGTATACCATTCCATTGTCTCTGTACATTGTACATCTATGAAAATATATATGCGTATGTACGTTTGAGCTGATATAGAATAACAGCAGCCTGTTCATTACACACACAAAATTTATTTTTACTCTACAAAAAATAAATTTGAGCTAAAAATAGCATCACATTTAAAAATTATACAAAGAAAAAAAAAAAGAAAAAAACTAAACGAATGAAACAAACTTTGTCAAGATATTGAATTCGAAACGCCAACGCAAACGGATGCAGTGTGATTTTAAAGTCACTTCCTTTGAAATTTGGTTTTTCTTATTGCTCAAAAGAAATTTGGTTCGTGGCATAACCTATACTGACTTGGCAGTTTTATCAGATACCAACAGATTTAAAGGTCACAATATAATTTTATTTTTCTTATACCACTATGTGGTGAGGTTATAATGGGGTGCGAATCTTCTAAAGATATGAATGGTATTATTCATTATGTGAGATTAAACCCGTAAGGTGTTGCCTACTCACTAAACCGCCTTCACGATTCTTCGGCCAATCTCCCCGCGGAACTGCCGATAAGTATTACTTCGCGATACTGGTTAACGATTTAAGCTACTCCTGTATTTTGAGCTGTATGTTGCTCGTCTATAGAATATGTAGACTATTATTATCTTAAAGAAAATATTTTAATATATACGGCAAATTGTAAAGATGATTATGACAAAATTTTTTCTTTAAAGTTAAAAAGTAGTTTAATATAAAAAAAAAGTCATGTGAATTCGATCCTAGGCGAGATGTGTAAACTTCTAGTAATTCAAGATCTTTTTATGGCACTTTTTTAAAATCAATTAGAAAGCGTCATCTATGTATCAGTTATAGCAATCAACTGCAAGGGCTCTGATAATATAAAAATATTTTTTATTAATTATTTTAACCGGTTAGTTAAAATTTTATCGTTTTTATTTTTCATTTTATTTTTTATTTTTCTTTTTTCACTTTTTATTTTTCAAGTTTCATTTTAAATTTTTCATTTTTTATTTTTCATTTTTCATTTTTAATTTTTTATTTTTCTTTTTTCACTTTTTATTTTTCAATTTTAATTTTTTATTTCTCATTATATTTCATTTATAATTTTTTATTTTTCATTTTTGATTATTCGTCTTTTATTTTTCATTTTTAATTTTTCGTTTTTTATTTTTCATTTTTCATTTAAAATTTTTTATTTTAAATTTTGTTTCTCATTTTTTTCATTTTTTATTTTTCATTTTTCGTTTTTTACTTTTCATTTTTTATTTTTCAGTTTTCATTTGTTTTATTCTTAATTTTTTATTTTTCATTTTTTATTTTTCATTTTTTATTTTTCTTTTTCTTTTTTTTCGATTTTCTTTTTTCGTCTTTTATTTTTCATTTTTTATTTTTATTTTTCAGTTTTCATTTTTCATTTTTTATTTTTATTTTTCAGTTTTCATTTTTCATTTTTGGTTTTTTTTCGTTTTTCGTTTTTCTTTTTTGAATTTTTTTATTTTTCATCTTTTATATTTCATTTTTTCTTATTCATTTTTTTTTCGTTTTTCATATTTCCTTTTTTATTTTTCTTTTTTAATATTTTTTATATTTAATTTTTTATTTTTCTTTTTTCACTTTTTAATTTTTATTTTTTTTTTCTCATTTTTTATTTTTCATTTTTTATTTTTCATTTTTGATTTTTCGTCTTTTATTTTTCATTTTTAATTTTTCGTTTTTATTTTTCATTTTTCATTTAAAATTTTTTATTTTAAATTTTGTTTCTCATTTTTTTCATTTTTTATTTTTCATTTTTCGTTTTTTACTTTTCATTTTTTATTTTTCAGTTTTAATTTTTTTTATTCTTAATTTTTTATTTTTCATTTTTTATTTTTAATTTTTTATTTTTCATTTTCTTTTTTTTCGATTTTCTTTTTTCGTCTTTTATTTTTCATGTTTTATTTTTCATTTTTCCGTTTTTATTTTTCATTTTTTATTTTTCAGTTTTCATTTTTCATTTTTGGTTTTTTTTCGTTTTTCGTTTTTCTTTTTTGAATTTTTTTATTTTTCATCTTTTATTTTTCATTTTTTCTTATTCATTTTTTTTTCGTTTTTCATATTTCCTTTTTTATTTTTCTTTTTTAATATTTTTTATAATATTTAATTTTTTATTTTTAATTTTTTATTTTTCATTTTTAATTTTTTTTCTAATTTTTTATTTTTAATTTTTTATTTTTCATTTTTCATTGTTAATTTTTTATTTTTTTTCATTTTTTAGTTTTAATTTTTCAGTTTAATTTCATTTTCGTTTTTCATTTTTCATTTTTTATTTTTCAGTTTTAATTTTTTTTTATTCTTAATTTTTTATTTTTAATTTTTTATTTTGCATTTTTAATTTTTTATTTTTCATTTTCTTTTTTCATATTTTATTTTAAATTTTTTATTTTTCATCTTTTATTTTTTATTTTTATTTTTCATTTTTCTGTTTTTATTTTTCATTTTTTATTTTTATTTTTCAGTTTTCATTTTTCATTTTCGTTTTTTTTTCGTTTTTCGTTTTCTTTTTTAATTTTTTATTTTTCATTTATTTTTCGTTTTTCATATTTCCTTTTTATACCCTATACCACTATGTGGTTTGGGTATAATGACTTTGTGCTGATGTTTGTAACAACCAAAAATACTTGACCTACACACCCTTTAATTATACCGATCGAATCAGAATCACTATCTGATTCGATTTAACGATGTCCGTCCGTCCGTCCGTCTGTGTGTCCATGTAAACCTTGTAATCAAACTGCAGGTCGCAGATATGAATATATGTTGATGAAATTTAGCATATAAGCTTTTATCGGCCATGGGATGAACGCTATTGAAATTGGTGAGAATCGGTCCATGTTCAGACCTAGCCCCCATACAAATTACCCATATGAAATCGACATAAATTGCCATAAGATCCAAATTGTCATATAAATCTTACTCAAATTGGGTTTGTATGCGTTCATTACATCCATTAATGAGTAGTCCAAAAATGATCCCTTTGGCCCCATATAGAGCTGCTTCCCGATCTTCACTTAAATCTATTAAAAAACAAAAATATTGCACTGATTCTTCTCAGATTTTGTTTGTATATATTTTTGCAAAATACAAGATACTTTACCAAACATGATGAGGATCGGTCCATTTTTGGACCTAGTCCCCATATAGATATAGCATCCGATATGAACTTTTTCAAAATTCACTTTTTAATTTTTATTTTTTTTTTCTCATTTTTTATTTTTCATTTTTTATTTTTCATTTTTGATTTTTCGTCTTTTATTTTTCATTTTTAATTTTTCGTTTTTATTTTTCATTTTTCATTTAAAATTTTTTATTTTAAATTTTGTTTCTCATTTTTTTCATTTTTTATTTTTCATTTTTCGTTTTTTACTTTTCATTTTTTATTTTTCAGTTTTAATTTTTTTTATTCTTAATTTTTTATTTTTCATTTTTTATTTTTAATTTTTTATTTTTCATTTTCTTTTTTTTCGATTTTCTTTTTTCGTCTTTTATTTTTCATGTTTTATTTTTCATTTTTCCGTTTTTATTTTTCATTTTTTATTTTTCAGTTTTCATTTTTCATTTTTGGTTTTTTTTCGTTTTTCGTTTTTCTTTTTTGAATTTTTTTATTTTTCATCTTTTATTTTTCATTTTTTCTTATTCATTTTTTTTTCGTTTTTCATATTTCCTTTTTTATTTTTCTTTTTTAATATTTTTTATAATATTTAATTTTTTATTTTTAATTTTTTATTTTTCATTTTTAATTTTTTTTCTAATTTTTTATTTTTAATTTTTTATTTTTCATTTTTCATTGTTAATTTTTTATTTTTTTTCATTTTTTAGTTTTAATTTTTCAGTTTAATTTCATTTTCGTTTTTCATTTTTCATTTTTTATTTTTCAGTTTTAATTTTTTTTTATTCTTAATTTTTTATTTTTAATTTTTTATTTTGCATTTTTAATTTTTTATTTTTCATTTTCTTTTTTCATATTTTATTTTAAATTTTTTATTTTTCATCTTTTATTTTTTATTTTTATTTTTCATTTTTCTGTTTTTATTTTTCATTTTTTATTTTTATTTTTCAGTTTTCATTTTTCATTTTCGTTTTTTTTTCGTTTTTCGTTTTCTTTTTTAATTTTTTATTTTTCATTTATTTTTCGTTTTTCATATTTCCTTTTTATACCCTATACCACTATGTGGTTTGGGTATAATGACTTTGTGCTGATGTTTGTAACAACCAAAAATACTTGACCTACACACCCTTTAATTATACCGATCGAATCAGAATCACTATCTGATTCGATTTAACGATGTCCGTCCGTCCGTCCGTCTGTGTGTCCATGTAAACCTTGTAATCAAACTGCAGGTCGCAGATATGAATATATGTTGATGAAATTTAGCATATAAGCTTTTATCGGCCATGGGATGAACGCTATTGAAATTGGTGAGAATCGGTCCATGTTCAGACCTAGCCCCCATACAAATTACCCATATGAAATCGACATAAATTGCCATAAGATCCAAATTGTCATATAAATCTTACTCAAATTGGGTTTGTATGCGTTCATTACATCCATTAATGAGTAGTCCAAAAATGATCCCTTTGGCCCCATATAGAGCTGCTTCCCGATCTTCACTTAAATCTATTAAAAAACAAAAATATTGCACTGATTCTTCTCAGATTTTGTTTGTATATATTTTTGCAAAATACAAGATACTTTACCAAACATGATGAGGATCGGTCCATTTTTGGACCTAGTCCCCATATAGATATAGCATCCGATATGAACTTTTTCATATCTGCAGCCAAAAAAATTAATAAAAATCCCACTCAAATTTGGTTTTTGCTTATTTTCCAGTTAGTTGGGCCTAAGAGATAGGGTCTCTGAACGCATGGTATAGGGTATCGTATAGTCGGTCTAGACCGACTATAATTTTCTTACTTGGTTATTTTTATTTTTTTTTAAATTTTTTATTTTTAATTTTTAATTTTTTATTTTTCATTTTTCATTTTTAATTTTTTTCTCATTTTTTATTTTTCATTTTTCATTGTTAATTTTTTATTTTTTTTTTAATTTTTTATTTTTCATTTTTTATTTTTCATTTTTCATTTTGCCGTTTTTATTTTTCATTTTTTATTTTTATTTTTCAGTTTTCATTTTTCATTTTCGTTTTTGTTTTTTAAATTTTTTTATTTTTCATCTTTTATTTTTCATGTTTTATTTTTCATTTTTTTTCGTTTTTCATATTTCCTTTTTTATTTTTCATTTTTAATTTTTTTTATAATTTTTAATTTTTAATTTTTTATTTTTCATTTTTAATTTTTTTTCTCATTTTTTATTTTTCATTTTTATTTTTCATTTTTCATTGTTAATTTTTTATTTTTTTTTTTCGTTTTTTAGTTTTAATTTTTCAGTTTTCATTTTTATTTTTCATTTTCGTTTTTCATTTTTCATTTTTTATTTTTCAGTTTTCATTTTTTTTATTCTTAATTTTTTTTTTTAATTTTTTATTTTTCATTTTGCTTTTTTAATTTTTTATTTTTCTTTTTCTTTTTTCATATTTTATTTTAAATTTTTTATTTTTCATCTTTTATTTTTTATTTTTTATTTTTCATTTTTCCGTTTTTATTTTTAATTTTTTATTTTTATTTTTCAGTTTTAATTTTTCATTTTCGTTTTTCTTTTTTAATTTTTTTATTTTTCATCTTTTATTTTTTATTTTTATTTTTCATTTTTCTGTTTTTATTTTTAATTTTTTATTTTTATTTTTCAGTTTTCATTTTTCATTTTCGTTTTTTTTTTCGTTTTTCGTTTTTCTTTTTTAATTTTTTTATTTTTCATCTTTTATTTTTCATTTTTTATTTTTCATTTTTTTTCGTTTTTCATATTTCCTTTTTTATTTTTCATTTTTAATTATTTTATAATTTTTAATTTTTTATTTTTCATTATTAATTTTTTTTTTCTCATTTTTTATTTTTCATTTTTATTTTTCATTGTTAATTTTTTATTTTTTTTTTTTCGTTTTTTAGTTTTAATTTTTCAGTTTTCATTTTTATTTTTCATTTTCGTTTTTCATTTTTCATTTTTTATTTTTCAGTTTTCATTTTTTTTTATTCTTAATTTTTTTTTTTAATTTTTTATTTTTCATTTTGCATTTTTAATTTTTTATTTTTCATCTTTTATTTTTTATTTTTAATTTTTCCGTTTTTATTTTCTATTTTTCATTTTTCCGTTTTTATTTTTCATTTTTCAGTTTAGATTTTTCATTTTCAAACAGGTTATTTATGTATGTGTTGATAGCAACTTGGAATTAATTTTACTCCAAGAAGAATGTTCCAGACGGTGCAAATCTGTAAATAAGGTGGACAGCTAAGAAGGAATATGTTTCAAATTGTATATTTTTTATCAAAATCGGATAGTAAACAAAGTTGTAAAATCGGTCACAAGAAATAGCCTTACCTATTAATAATATAGATGCTTTGAAAGCATTTAGCTTAGACAATAAATTATAGTTTGTCTTGGCTGAATACAAACATTTCTAGCAACAATATTTTTGTCGATGTTTGTACTTAACTCAAAACTCTTATTCAATAAAAATGTATGATTCTTGTTATTCCTAAACAAAGTTTTCAAATTTTTAGAATACTTTAGAATATGATTTCGCAGAAAACTATAAATATGTACTTCAGGATGCCATACAAGCTTTCCACTTCAATAACGACCAGGCAACTATATTCGCAGTAGTTATTTACTACATGAAAAATGAAAAAGTGGAACACAAAAGTGTGGCAATCATATCCAACGATTTAAAACATACTCTTTTGGGCAAAAAAAGCCAAAAATTTTTTTTTTTTTTTTTTTCGAAAGATTGAAGAAATTGCCATCTAAACTATTTGGCACAAATTTTGCTAAGAACAATAGGAAAAAAAATTATATGGATGAGAAAAAACACCTGTTTGGCCAAAATGTCAAATTTTTACCCCCTCTAACTCAGAGAGTTCTGAACCGTTGTTGAAAAATTATGTCTAAACTACTATCCAATAGGACTAACATTGGTGCATATTTCATCGCGATCGGGCGACATCGGTTTCAAAAGTTGGATCACTTGATATGAAACGCCCCATATACATATATATATTAGGGTGGCCCTTAATTAAAAAAAAGTGTTCAAACTCTCGGTCTCACCTCCTAGATATATGCGAATAGCAAAAAAAACTGAGAAATACAAAGGTTCGGGTCAATCAAAAACAATTTAGAGGTGTCTCAACGCGACTGAAAATTTCAAGTGTGTTTATATGGGGAAAATATGACTTTTTTTTTCAGATTTTACAAAAATTCCGTTCTATGGTTCTATGTTCCTAAAAAAAACTAGGCCGTCAAATTTGACGGAAATTTTTTCAACTTTAAGAAATTAATTAAACCCGTATTTTTTTTTTGTCTCTATGCCTATGAGCACTCAGACATGAAGTTTTGTTTTATGACCACGTTTTTAACCTATGGCGCAATGAGATCAAAGATGGAAAATTTTTTTATAAAATTTTGAAAACTCCTTTTTTTACGTTTTAAAAACTTTTCTTAAACAAAATTTCAAAAAATGAATCTGGCACTTTAAAGTTTTGTTAAATATATATTAGAGATTAACTGTGTGAATTTTTAAGTAAATTCCTCTGCCAGAATTTTTTTTACAAGGACTTTTTTTTTGCGGATTTCGAGAAAAATTAGTTTTTTGTGAAATATTCAGTAAATGTACTCTTTCTAAATACTTTGCATCAAAAATGTATCAGTTTTTTTACTTTTAAATGGTATCTTTTATCCTGGGGGTTTCGGAAAAAAATTATATGACTCTATTGTCACTATTGGACTTGGGGTCATATATGACCCCAAGCTAGTAAAAGATACAAATATTCAAAAAATTTAAATATTTTGTAGGTGCTGTTGAATTTTTAGATGTGACGCTTAAAATATAACTAGCATATTCCAGCGCTCGAAATTCGAGTGCAAATTCTAGGCAACTTTTTTTTCAACTTGGCCAATTCACAAACTAACACTTTTTTGGTTTATTATTATTGTGAATGAAGAAAACAAACTTTCAAGCACATTAACAAATTTAATAAACACACACATAGCATTGTATAATTTTATGTATGTGTTAGTAGCAACTTTAAATGCAATTTACTCAAAATAAAGGCAAACATTTTTAAAACATCGGTCACAAGAAATCACCTAGCCTATTAATATTATAGATATCCAAATGTGCAAGTCTTCGAACAACGTTAACCCAATTCTTTGGATTTTGGCATATTTAAACAATTAATTGTTTTAGTAAACTAGATGAAACCCTTACTATGGGTTGGGAAATAAAATTATACTATATTCTACCAAAACTTACTCTTATACGCTCCTAGGGTTAAAATGACCCAAAATTCAGCAGTATTTGCAAAATATTTGAATTTTTTTTTACCTAATCATCCTATACTAGCATGGGGTCATATGTGGCGCCAAGTCCAAATGGTTTAATGACGTCAAATTATAAAATCATCATAATCATAAAAATCGGTAGATATCTAAGGCGCCGCTCCTTTAGTCCTGGACATTCGGACAGCAAATGTTTCACTGACTCCTCCTCGTCCACATCCATACAGCTCCTACCGAAGTCAGCTCTCGGAACACCTATGCGTTCGGCCATCCGCCCTATTACACAGTGCCCAATGAGTTCTCCTGTAAGTAGGTTGATTGCCCCTTTAGCAAAACCAAGGGTGCTTGAGTTCTCCTCGGATTAGCCAAGGGCCATAGCATCTGAGATATTCTGCAAGAGGTCATTTGGGTCCAACTTGTCTTTAATTCATCATCAGCTGCCTCTTCAATTAGATTCGACAGCTCGAATAGACGGATTTTAATATCAGTGTCCATCGTCCCGCTCAAATATTCTGAGCCGTGACTATGCCTGACTGTGCGTGACTACCCCAAATGACTACCCAAGACTATGGGCCAAGTTTCAGATTAATTGGATGAGCTGGAATGGGGTTGCCCCATGGCAGACAGACAGACAGAGAGTATGAAAACAAAGAGTTTCTAAGAGAAAGAGTTTCTAAAGAGTTTCTTCAATGAAGCCATTGTTTTGGGATAAAAAAATTTTTTTTTTTTTTTTTTTTTTGAAAAATTCAAATTTTGAGTTTTGAAATCAAATGTATTCTAAAACATAAGCGATAACAATATCATATATGAATGTGTTTTGTTAAACGGTTTTTAAATAAAAAGTTACAAGTTCTGGAAGCTTTTTCCATCACAAGCTGGTCTACCTCTAACTCATCCTGTGCTTTAACAGTTTTTTGAAAGCTTCTATTCCTGCCTTCACACCCCCAAATATAATGTCGCAAACTGATCAATAGTTTGAATTTTTTTAACCACTTATCATTTGGACCTTTGGGTTTAAAAAAATTAAATTTTAATTTTTTTTTATTTTTGAAAATTTTTTAGAAACTGTCCAAATAAAATACTCTTTTTAGATCCACGGGCAACCTTCTTCTTAAGCACAAAATCTCAGTTATATTTCTTTTCACTGAAATATCAGCTAAGGATGTGTAAGTTAAATTTTGAGAGTAACTTTAATCACTCCCCGCCGTAGACATCTTTATAATCTATTTATTTTGAAAAGAAGATGAGTAACAGTTGCTTTCTTTGTTATGCCCTTGTTGCTTGCTTTTGTGACAATCTTCCTTACGTCCCACCTAATAATTTTGCATTAAAAACTAATCATTCTGATTTGAGTTCTTGTTCTACTGCTGCTCCTAACAATAAAAATTATTACATATAAAGAACGTCACTTTTGTGGCGCCTCTACTTTACATCGATCCGGAACAAAATATCCATTATAATAACTTTTTATTAAATGCGTGTGGGTCTTGTATTTGCGATTTGCTCCATCCATCCTTCCATTGCATTCATCTATCTACTCGTATCTAAATATACATCTATTCATCCATTCATTCATTTGTCCATCCTGTGGTTTTGTTACACAACTCTGCTAACAACAACCACACATTTATAAGTCATTTACTGTTTGTCTAACCATATGGTTGGTAAATATCTTTGGCGTCATTGTGATTTGCTTCTAACGCGTTGTTGACTACTTAACAGTGATAAAGAGTATTACGTATACAATTAAAGGATAAAAAAAAACGAGGAACTTGCTATGAATAGAATATCTCTATTTAATGGTGAAATGTCTCTTATCTGCAAGAATGTCTGTGGTGGCTTATAGCGTACCAGTTAACCCAGGACACCTTAAAATTGGCTACAATGAAATGACCTGGCGCTGAGCAGACTTTCGAAGTGTAATATCATATCAAGTAAAAGTTTTGTATTAAGTTCATTTATGAAACAATGATATTATTTAATGAAAACTTTTAAAATTTGATTCAAATTTTTAATATATACACTGTAAGATATAAGTCTATGGACACTTATATTTAATATTTTTTAGAAGCATAAAATCGGAATAACAATGCAAGTCTGCTTATTAAGATTTAATGAGTTAATTAAGCAAAATTAAAATTGTATATTTTTAAATTCATGCAAGTCTATGGAAATGAGAATGAAAACCAATTTTTATTTATTGTGAAATACTTTGAATGGGTAAAGTTTTATTATCATTTTTGGAGAGGCATTTTAGTTATTCTTTTTAATTTAATTTCAAATAATATATATATATATACTAGTATAACCCAGCACTCGAAATTCGAGTGCATATTGTAGGCAATATTATATTTTCATAAAATTTTTTTCTTTCAATGTTTTTTAATCTTAATTAATTATGGATATTTAAATGAGCCTAAAGGTGTGCTAATCAATTTTAACAATTCACAATTCAACACAGGGCGTGTCTTACACAATTTTAATTATTCGCATTAACAGGGTTTAACGAATTATTAGGAATATTTTATTTAATTTAATTTGATATATTTTTAAGGCAGATTGAACATAAATTTTATCATTCTCAGCTCCTCCTCCATATGAACTATAACCAATTTTCACACTCCCCCGTGCCCGCATATTGCTTAAAAGGGGAACAAAACATTTACCTTCACGTATTAATATATAGATACTGTGAGTGTCAAAAGAAATTGTACACCTTAGACTTTTATAATTTACACTGTACATAACTAATTTTCCTTATCATTATGTTATACATTTTATGTTTTTTTTTAAATATATATTTTCTCTTTTCTCATTTTATAAAAAAACTCTGACAACAAAAACTAGCAGATTCCAACACTCGAAATTCGACTGCAAATTCTAGGAAATTTTATTTTTTCATTTAAAAAAGACCATAAAGGTATGCTTCACAATTCAACTCATTTTAAATGAAGAAAACAAACTCAACATATTAACACAAACACATTAACATATTTAATAAACACACACATAGCATTGTATAATTTTATGTATGTATTAGGAGCAACTTTAAACGATCATAACTCCCAACAAGTATTCCAGACGATAAAAATCTGTAAATCTGGGTAACGGCCAAAAAGAAATACCGTTCAAATGATAAATTTTTGTCAAAATCGGGGTAAAACTGTGAAATTTACATCGGCCACAAGAAATCGCCTTGCCTATTAATATTATAGATATGCAACAAAAACAAAAAAATACTTCATATTTATAGTGTCAAAAGAAACTGTACAATTTGTGCATCAATTACAATAAAAAAACTTAATGGTAAAAGATTATCGTTATTCTTATTAATGTATATTATTATCACATTCTAGATAATATGAACTAATTATAATAATTATTAATTGTTTAGATGTCGTCTTGATCTTGATGTCGTCTTAAACATTAAAAATGTAATTTTAATTTCTTAATGTTTAATTTTCAATTTTTAATTTTTAATTTTTAATTTTTAATTTTTAATTTTTAATTTTTAATTTTTAATTTTTAATTTTTAATTTTTAATTTTTAATTTTTAATTTTTAATTTTTAATTTTTAATTTTTAATTTTTAATTTTTAATTTTTAATTTTTAATTTTTAATTTTTAATTTTTAATTTTTAATTTTTAATTTTTAATTTTTAATTTTTAATTTTTAATTTTTAATTTTAAATTTTTAATTTTTAATTTTTAATTTTTAATTTTTAATTTTTAACTTTTAATTTTTAATTTTTAATTCTTAATTTTTAATTTTTAATTTAAAATTTTTAATTTTTGATTTTTAATTTTTAATATTTAATTTTTAATTTCTAGTTTTAAATTTTTAATTATTAATTTTTAATTTTTAATTTTTAATTTTTAACTTTTAATTTTTAATTTTTAATTTTTAATTTTTAATTTTTAATTTTTAATTTTTAATTTTTAATTTTTAATTTTTAATTTGTAGTGATTTTATATTACTGGTACCCTACGCATATTTTATATGTTAAGAATTTGGATATTGAAAACATAGCCTAGTGATTTTTGTCAGCTAAGACATTTTGACTTTCAGTTTTTTATTATATTCACTTTTTAATTATATAACTTCTGTTAATGAGAAAAGACACATCGATATTAATTGAAAATAAATACGCATATATAATATCAGACAATTGACATCCTTTCATTAAAAATTTTTTATTTTTAATTTTTAATTTTTAATTTTTAATTTTTAATTTTTAATTTTTAATTTTTAATTTTTAATTTTTAATTTTTAATTTTTAATTTTTAATTTTTAATATTTAATTATTAATTTTTAATTTTTAGTTTTTAATTTTTAATTTTTAATTTTTAATTTTTAATTTTTAATTTTTAATTTTTAATTTTTAATTTTTAGTTTTTAATTTTTAATTTTAAATTTTTAATTTTTAGTTTTTAGTTTTTAATTTTTAATTTTTAATTTTTAATTTTTAATTTTTAATTTTTAATTTTTAATATTTAATTATTAATTTTTAATTTTTAGTTTTTTATTTTTAATTTTTAATTTTTAATTTTTAATTTTTAATTTTTAATTTTTAATATTTAATTATTAATTTTTAATTTTTAATTTTTAATTTTTAATTTTTAATTTTTAATTTTTAATTTTTAATTTTTAATTTTTAATTTTTAATTTTTAATTTTTAATTTTCAATTTTTAATTTTTAATTTTTAATTTTTAATTTTTAATTTTTAATTTTTAATTTTTAATTTTTAATTTTTAATTTTTATTTTTTAATTTTTAATTTTTAATTTTTAATTTTTAATTTTTAATTTTTAATTTTTAATTTTTAATTTTTAATTTTTAATTTTTAATTTTTAATTTTTAATTTTTAATTTTTAATTTTTAATTTTTAATTTTTAATTTTTAATTTTTAATTTTTAATTTTTAATTTTTAATTTTTAATTTTTAATTTTTAATTTTTAATTTTTAATTTTTAATTTTTAATTTTTAGTTTTTAATTTTTAATTTTTAATTTTTAATTTTTTATTTTTAATTTTTAATTTTTAATTTCTAATTTTTAATTTTTAATTTTTAATATTTAATTATTAATTTTTAATTTTTAATTTTTAGTTTTTAATTTTTAATTTTTAATTTTTAATTTTTAATTTTTAATTTTTTATTTTTAATTTTTAATTTTTAATTTTTACTTTTTAATTTTAAATTTTAAATTTTTAATTTTAAATTTTTAATTTTTAGTTTTTAGTTTTTAATTTTTAATTTTTAATTTTTAATTTTTAATTTTTATTTTTTATTTTTAATTTTTAATTTTTAATTTTTAATTTTTAATTTTTAATTTTTAATTTTTGTTTTTAATTTTGAATCTGTAAATTTTAATTTTTAATTTTTAATCTTTATTTTTTATTTTTAATTTTTAATTTTTAATTTTTAATTTTTAATTTTTAATTTTTAATTTTTAATTTTTAATTTTTAATTTTTAATTTTTAATTTTTGTTTTTAATTTTGAATCTGTAAATTTTAATTTTTAATTAATTATTAATTTTTAGTTTTTAATTTTTAATTTTTAATTTTTAATTTTTAATTTTTAATTTTTAATTTTTAATTTTTAATTTTTAATTTTTAATTTTTAATTTTTAATTTTTAATTTTTAATTTTTAATTTTTAATTTTTAATTTTTAATTTTTAATTTTTAATTTTTAATTTTTAATTTTTAATTTTTAATTTTTAATTTTTAATTTTTAATTTTTAATTTTCAATTTTTAATTTTTAATTTTTAATTTTTAATTTTTAATTTTTAATTTTTAATTATTAATTTTTAATTTTTAGTTTATTAATTTTTAATTTTTAATTTTTAATTTTAAATTTTTAATTTGTAGTTTTTAATTTTTAATTTTTATTTTTAATTTTTAATTTTTAATTTTTGTTTTTTAATTTTTTAATTTTTAATTTTTAATTTTAACTTTAATTTTTAATTTTTAATTTTTAATTTTTAATTTTTAATTTTTAATTTTTAATTTTTAATTTTTAATTTTCAATTTTTAATTTTTAATTTTTAATTATTTATTTTTAATTTTTAGTTTATTAATTTTTAATTTTAAATTTTTAATTTTTAGTTTTTAATTTTTAATTTTTAATTTTTATTTTTAATTTTTAATTTTTAATTTTTAATTTTTAATTTTTAATTTTTGTTTTTTAATTTTTTAATTTTTAATTTTTAATTTTAACTTTAATTTTTAATTTTTAGTTTTTAATTTTTAATTTAATTTTTAATTTTAAATTTGAATTTGAATTTTTTTTTAATTATGACTTCTAAGGTCTCAAAATGGCTTATAGGGGGTCAAACTTGGGTATTATTATGATGCCGGCTGCGTTAGATAATGAATTTGAGGGGTTTTCTACTCTAGTATAAGAAAAATAATGAAATTTTTCAAATAGTAATTAATTCTTTTTATAATAGAAATTGTTTTTATAATAGAAATTGGCCAACAAGAAAACCAATTAACTCTAAATTTAATTGGTATTCGGATTTAAAGTTTCAGTATCGGCAACAGCTTCAAAGTTGGCCGTATCCAATATTGTGTGGAGGGTATCAAAAAATCGGTACAGCCGAATTTAACACTTACTTGTTTTTTTTCAACATCTGTATTTGACGAAGTTGTATCAAAACAACAAGCGACAATATTTTCTTGCATATCCCATTGAAATAAAAGTTCGTACATTGCATCAACCTTTTCTGATCCAGTCAGCTGCAACAAGTAACTCCAATCAATTGTTCAGGACTATCGTTATAATAACTTATCATATTACACATTTAAAATTTCTTTCTGTAGTCCTTGTCGTGCACTTCCTTTAAAATCCTCTTTGATTTTTTGTGGTTTTCAAGTCGATTTAACTGTCTATCAACAGATGGTAGTCGACGGGAGCAGTCTTGATTTTGAATTAGCTAACACCGAGATTCTTAGTCACGGACTTAGTGAACCGCCCTCGTAATGTGGGTATTAAAATTATTTTTGCTGTTATTAGCTTTTTAGTTTTAAACAAAATAATGTCATTAATTTTTTTGGTGTTGTTGTTTTTTTTTTTCCATTTTTGTTTGTTTACAACCTTTATTTATCAGACACACTCGACATAATTCTTGTCTCTAAGAATTTGCGATTTATTACTTAAGAAAAAGCACTATGAGAATATTATTGTGATAATTATAATGGCGCCATTTACACGGCAGGATATTAATTGATATGTTGACGTCCTTGGAAATATTTTTAGCTAAAATCAGAGCATGGTTGGTTGGAGTTATAATTGTATATACAGTGTTGGTCAGAACAAAAGCACCCAAAATCACTATTGACCTTTCTTGTATTTTTAAGCATGTTGTTGTGGTTTTTCCAAAAAAAAATATATAACAGTCCCTTTAGTTTGCAATTTTAATTTTGTCTTTTTGTTTTTAATGTTATACAGAGTAAGAAATGATAAAAATGGAAAAACAACATTAACATACTTAAAAATGCAATAAAGGTCAATAGTGATTTTGGTTGTTTTTATTCTGACCAACACTGTAAATGTGGGCTTAACATGTGATGAAGCATTAAACAATATCCCTACATTTTATTTGGTTGCTGTTGATTTTCCAAATGAATCGTCTAGAAACAAAAAAATTATTTGCAAATAATTCTGCTTAATTAAACGTACCACAAAAAAAGTGCCCACATAAATCATGGATTGCACTTTCAACTGAAATTCAATATTATTTTGATTTCCACGTAAAATCTGGTTAATTACTTCATTTTGTAGCTGCAAATAATAAAAAAACAATTAAAACCCTCTTAAAATATTAAAAAAAATAAAACTTTAGTAACTTTCAAATTTTTTTAGTTTGCCAGTAGAAGCTTTAGTTTGTGGCTTAAGTTTAGATGGAAGTTTTTTATTTTCAGCCGCATTTTTTTTATATACAGTGAATTCCAAAACTGTTCTCAAAAAATATTTTTTTTTATTACAATAATTATAAAGTGATCAAAAAATGGTTCATTAGTTTATGGTATTTTTTATGTTTGTTGGTGTACTATTAACATATGTTCAGCGTCACTCTTTGAAAAATGCTTGTATTGTTCCGTTATTTATACCGTTATCTCGAAATTTTTGTGAACACTTGTGTAACTAATAAGTTTTATGTTTTTCTCGTGATTCCGTGTAGTTGTATCAAATACAAAACATCAAATCAATTTAAAATTAATCAATTGTTTTAGCCGAAATAACTATGGCTAAAGTTATCCCACCTCTAATGGAAGGACATAGAAAATGATATTTTAAGTGGCAAATCTGTGCCAAGCCAAGTCGTTAAAAAGAATAAAGGTAAACGGCACCCCAAACTCAATCCACATATAAAGAGAGTAGTGAGACGTCTTGTACTGTCAGGAGCCGATGAGAACGCTACAGATGCCAATAAAGAACTAAGGGAAACTCTAGAAATTGATATGTCCAATCAGACAATTCGTAAATGCCACAAAGAGAGCGGAATGAGAAAAAAAACAAAAATTAAGAAGCCGCTTTTACCAACCAAGCAGCGGGCCACTCGTCTTAAATTCGCGAAAGAACATGTGGATTGGAAAATACATCGATTAGGCTCCGGTGGCAGGGCTTGGTCATGAAATGATACAAAAGTAGGTATCACATCCCGTAATATTCAAGAGACAATAAAATTTGAAGGAGGTTCCTTAATGATTTGGGGAAGCTTCCAAGAAGAAAAGTTAGGAATCCTTCGCAAAATTGGTGGTATAATGAAAGCAGAACATTATATTGAAATTTTAAGGGATTCCTACCCGCCTAGTCTTGAAGTTTTTTGTTGTGAACCAGGTGACACCCTTTTTATGCAGCATAATGATCCCAAGCATAAAGCCAATGTTACCACTAAGTGGCTTCAGGACAGTATTCAAAAGATAATTGTTAATTACAATGGGCACTGGTGAATGAGGAATGGTATAAAATAGATATGTTAATTTTACGAAATTTAATAAATGGTATTCCAAAAACGCTCCAGCTTGTCATCAAAGCTAAAGGTGGTCATATTAAATACTAAAATAACGTTTTTAATAATAAATTTAAGCCAATGTTCACAAACTCACAAAAGTGTTCACAAAAATCAATTTGTTTTTATACCCTCCACACCTCGGTGGCAGAGGGTATATATAAGTTTGTCATTCCGTTTGTAACATATCGAAATAAATTCCGGAGACCCCAAAACCATATATTTTCTTGATCATTATAACAAGGGAAGTTGATTTAGCGATGACCGTCTCTCCGTCTGTCTGTGGAAATCACGATCACGCCGTCAATATCTAAACTTGACCGTTCGTTTTTGTATAAAATCGTTTATTAACATCCCAAATTAAAAATTAAAAATTAAAAAATAAAAATTAAAAATAAAAAATTAAAAATTAAAAATTAAAAATTAAAAATTAAAAATTAAAAATTAAAAATTAAAAATTAAAAATTAAAAATTAAAAATTAAAAATTAAAAATTAAAAATTAAAAATTAAAAATTAAAAATTAAAAATTAAAAATTAAAAATTAAAAATTAAAAATTAAAAATTAAAAATTAAAAATTAAAAATTAAAAAGTAAAAATTAAAAAGTAAAAATTAAAAATTAAAAATTAACAATTAAAAATTAAAAATTAAAAATTAAAAATTAAAAATTTAAAATTTAAAATTTAAAATTTAAAATTAAAAATTAAAAGTTAAAAATTAAAAATTAAAATTTTAAAATTTAAAATTTAAAATAAAAATTAAAAATTAAAAATTAAAAATTAAAAATTAAAAATTAAAAATTAAAAATTAAAAATTAAAAATTAAAAACTAAAAATTAAAAATGAACACTGAAAAATAAAAAATGAAAAATTAAAAAAAATAAAAATTAAATATTAAAAATTGAAAATTACAAATTACAAATTAAAAATTAAAAAATAAAAATTAAAAATTAAAAATTAAAAATTAAAAATTAAAAATTAAAAATTAATAATTAAAAATTAAAAATTAAAAATTAAAAATAAAAAATTAAAAATTAAAAAATTAAAAATTAAAAATTAAAAATTAAAAATTAAAAATTAAATATTAATAATTAAAAATTAATAATTAAAAAGTAAAAATTAAAAATTAAAAAATTAAAATATTAAAAAATTAAAATTAAAAATTAAAAATTAAAAAATAAAGACTAAAAATTAAAAATTTAAAATTAAAAATTAAAAATTAATAATTAAAAATTAAAAGTTAAAAATTAAAAATTAGAAATTTAAAATTAAAAATTAAAGATTAAAAATTAAAAATTGAAAATTAATAATAATAATAATATAACCTCGCCCGTCGTCTTTAAATTACGAGCCTCTATACCGGTCATAGGTTGTCTACAAGATTACTCCATCTATCTCTTCGTTCAGCAACTTCTTTGAGTTCCCCAATGTTGTTGTATCTTCGTCCAGGACCGTCTGCTTCAAGACCGTTTTGTTCAAGCCTGTTTATTTCACCCAATGTTGATCTTCGCCAGGTGGTTCTTGGTCTTCCTACTCTTCTACTTCTTTGGTGGTTGTATACCAAAGCTTGGTGACATACTTCGTCCGATGGCTTACGAAGTGTATGTCCTATCCATCCAAACTTCCTCCGCCGAACTTCCACATTTCTGTCGTACATATCCGTCCTCGCCCAGAGTTCTTCGTTTGTTATTCTATTGGGCCAGAACACCCCAAGGATTCTGCGAAGACATGTATTGACAAAAGTGCGCAGTTTGTTTTGTACAGACTCCGTTACAAACCATGTTTCACATCCGTAGAGTAGGACAGAAAGGACACAAGCTTTATACAGACGGATTTTCGTGCTGAGGCTGTAGTCTTTTGAGCTCCATACCTTGCGAAGTTGAGTATATGAGCCCAGCGCCTTCTTTATTCTATTTTGCACATCTTTTACGGTACCACCATTTTCAGATATTATACTTCCAAAGTAAGTAAATTCCTCAACACGTTCAACTTGATGCTACAAGAAGTTTAGTTGCTCTGTTGACGTTGTGTTTATCCGCATTTCTTTGGTTTTTCCTACATTTATCTTAAGCCCAACTTTGGAGGATTCAAGTTCCAGGTCTTTAAGTTTGCTTTGCATATCAATAAACCTGTGTGTTAAAAATTAAAAATTAAAAATAAAAAATAAAAAATTAAAAATTAAAAATTAAAAATTAAAAATTAAAAATTAAAAATTAAAAATTAAAAATTAAAAATTAAAAATTAAAAATTAAAAATTAAAAATTAAAAATTAAAAATTAAAAATTAAAAATTAAAAATTAAAAATTAAAAATTAAAAATTAAAAATTAAAAATTAAAAATCAAAAATTAAAAATTAAAAACAAAAAATTAAAAATTAAAATTAAAAATTAAAAACTAAAAATTAAAAATTAAAAACTAAAAATTGAAAATTAAAAATTAAAAATTAAAAATTAAAAATTAAAAATTAAAAATCAAAAATTAAAAATTAAAAATTAAAAATTAAAAATTAAAAATTAAAAATTAAAAATTAAAAATTAAATATTAAAAATTAAAAATTAAAAATTAAAAATTAAAAATGAAAAATTAAAAATTAAAAATTAAAAATTAAAAATTAAAAATTAAAAATTAAAAATTAAAAATTAAAAATTAAAAATTAAAAATTAAAAATTAAAAATTAAAAATTAAAAATTAAAAATTAAAAATTAAAAATTAAAAATTAAAAATTAAAAATTAAAAATTAAAAATTAAAAATTAAAAATTAAAAATTAAAAATTAAAAATTAAAAACTAAAAATTAAAAATTAAAAATTAAAAAATAAAAGTTAAAAATTTTAAATTAAAAACTAAAAGTTAAAAATTAAAAATTAAAAATTAAAAATTAAAAATCAAAAATTAAAAATTAAAAATAAAAATTAAAAATTAAAAATTAAAAATTAAAAATTAAAAATTAAAAATTAAAAATTAAAAATTAAAAATTAAAAATTAAAAATTAAAAATTAAAAATTAAAAATTAAAAATTAAAAATTAAAAATTAAAAATTAAAAATTAAAAATGAAAAATTAAAAATTAAAAATGAAAAATTAAAAATTAAAAATTAAAAATTAAAAATTAAAAATTAAAAATTAAAAATTAATAATTAAAAATTAAAAGTTAAAAATTAAAAATTTAAAGTTTAAACTTTAAAATTTAAAATTAAAAATTAGAAACTAAAAATTAAATATTAAAATTTAAAAATTAAAAATCTTAGTTTCATTCTTTAGTTTCTTACCAGTTTCTATTATTTTTGTTTTTTGTATTAAATAGAATTATTTTAAAATTTCCTTTTTTTTAATATTTATAATTTATAGCCAAAAAAAGGATCATTAGATTTTTTTTGAAGTATCGTATGACTTTTAAAGTCTCAAAAAAACTTATAGGGTCAAACTTTGGATATTACTATGATGCAGGCTGCGTTAAATAATGAATTTCAATGGTGTTCTCCGAGTTTGAAGTACTTAGGGGTTTTCTACTCTAGTAAATGAAAAATAATGAAATTTTTCAAATAGTAATTAATTCTTTTTAAGCATCATTGTTTTTTATAATAGAAATTGGCCAACAAGAAAACCAATTAACTTTAAATTTAATTGGTATTCGGATTTAATGTTTCAGTATCGGCAACAGTATCAAAGAGGTGCCGTACCTGCTGAATTTAACACTCTTACTTGTTTTACTTAAATTTTAAGAAAACAATTTTTTTTTAATTTAGTTCTGTCACTTACTTTTAAGGCAATATGTACTGAATTCAATATAAAAAAAAAAAACATTAATAAATTGTTGTTATAAACAACTTTTATTGAAAGAAATTCAAAATTTTATGTTTTTATGAACGGTTTTGGAAGTCACTGTATATATTTTTTAGTTTTTCCACTACATTATCAAATTGGTTCATGGCAATTCGTGTCTACAAAGACCTGTATGTTTTATATATGTACGAGATAGCGTACTCTAGCATTAATTTTTTTTTCTATTTAGTTGAATTCTTGGTACTTTATTATTATTTTTTTTTAATAATATTTTTAAAATGCGTGTCGTTGTAAAATGTTTTTTTTTTTATTTATGCTGTTATAAAACATGGGTTTTTAATTGTACAAATTAAATAAATAAAAACTTGCAAATGCGAACAGTTTCCTTGACGTCCGTTCTTTACATTGTATTTTATTAAAATGAATTAAACCATTTTTTAGCTGTCGCGCTTAAATATCTCTTTTACAACAAAATTTTCAGAATTGATGAAACAAACAAAGATAATTGTAAAGATAACAGAGTACAACAATTTTCCGACTGCTGCACGGTGTAAAATACTTTTAAATTCGAATACTATTTAATTTTAAAGTTATTTGCTTTTGTTTTTTTTTACCAGTATTTATTATAACTAGCAGATTCCAGCCCTCGAAATTCGAGTGCAAATTCTAGGAAACTTAATTTTTTCATTAAATAAAAACCCTAAAGGTATGCTAATCAATTACAGCCAATTCACAAATCAACACAAAAAAACAAACTCATTTTTATTACAAACACATTAACAAATTTAATAAACACACACATAGCATTGTATAATTTTATGTATGTGTTATTAGCTACTTTAAATTCAATTTACTCAAAATAAAGGAATAAATTTTAAAATTTGTAAATCTGCAAAACGGCTAAAAAGAAATACCTTTCAAATAATATACGTTTGGTTAAAATCGGGATAAAACGGCAGAATAAAACATCGGTCACAAGAAGTCGCCTAGCCTATTAATATTATAGATGTCTTATTTATTATGTTTTTTATTAAAACAATGTGGTTTTTTATAGAAAGAATTCATTTCTATCTGAAAACTGCATTACACTATACAACAATTTTCGAAGATTTTTAATTTTTTAACTTTTCTCATTCGATCAAAGGGTTTTCTTAATTTGGAAAAAATTTATAAATAATAATGCTGATCTCTTTTCCCGAATAAGAATTCCACAAATTATTGTTTAAAAAGTGATTTCAATAAGAAAAAAAAAATCGATCGGAATTTTGTTGCCTCTTAAAGCTAAAAGTTATTCTTCGGTATACTTCCCAATGTTATAATGTTATATTTTGGTGGCTGTAAAACCAGTACTTTTATGTCAGCTACTACATAATTTAACTAACAAGCTTTTGAAATGCCATTCTAAAATATTTTGTTTATTTGATTTGCATTTGAAGTTAATCGTTTCTTTACACAAACATTGTATATATGAGCATTTTGCCAAGATGATGCCCTTGAAGGTGTATTTCAACTTGTCAAAAAATATTTCATATAAATCAAAACGAACAAATTACATATCAAAGAATTAAATTACACAAAGACTTCACACACTCTGCAAAAAATAAAAGAACGAACAAATATTTTCCCAGGAATCCTTTTTTAAATTTAAGCTTTTTGATCAGGTACTCGTATAATCCGATTAACAATGAAAAACCGGTTTTTTGGATTTGAAAACAATTTTATTCTTTAAAGTAATCCCCCTTAAGTGAAATGCACTTCTTCCAACGATCCTCCAACATCTTCATAAGCTTAAGAAATAGGCTTCCGTCTCTGATACGACTTTTTCATTTTTGGAAAATCTTTTTCACTGGAGCCATCTTTTCAAGTTTGGGAACAAAGAATAACCACTGGGGGCCAGATCTGGAGACTCCAATTTTTCGGAAGCCAAAGCAGATGAATGAGCCGTGGCTTTTTAATGATGGTGCAAAATTTTTTACTATTTAAGAGGGGTCATTTATTTCTTTATCCAATCTGTCCAATAACTTAACTTAAAAAAATATTAAACCACGTGCATCCTAACAAATACTGTCCATTACCTTCTCAGCCGATTGTTGGGTCTTTGGGCGATTTGGTCGGCTTTCGCACGCTTGTAACCAATCCGCAGACTACCTATTGGACTCCGAACTCGCGCTGTTGATATCTTTTTGTTGCCTGCAATCTCACTTACTTCAATATTCCGATCATCCAATACATCCTGATGCACTATTCTTACATCATTTGTGATCGTATGATCAGGTTTAAATTTGGAATACAACCTTTTAACCATTGAATATGACGGCTAAGATTCAGCATAATGCTAATAAATCCATTCTTTGGTTGGACGGTATCATTTCCCACCAAAAAAACAATGTTTAATCAAAATACGAAACTCTTTGCAATCCATTTTTTTCTCAAACTTTAAACGCAGCATCATCTTTATAACGGTAACTTTTTTTCTAATTAATGAAATGTCATGAAATTTTCACACAATTTTTCTAACACTTGGCCCTACTGAATAACCACGGAGTTTTCAGTCCATGTAGTATATAACATTTTCTGTATATACTTCTTTCAATGTCTATATAATTTTTTTATGTTAAAAAAAAGTATTTTTTCTTAAAAAGTATATTTTCTTAAAAAATTACATTTTCTTAAACAATACATTTTCCTAAGAAGCACGTTTTTAATAAAATACGTTTTTTTGATAAAGTACTATTTCTTAGAAAAAAGTACCCTCTCTTGAAAAAAGTACCTTTTTTATATATTACCTTTTCTTAGAAAATTATCTTTTCGCAAATAAGTACATTTTCTCAAGAAGGACCTTTTCTTGAAAAGTAAAATTTCTTAAAAAATTGCATTTTCCTTAAAAAAAAAATACCTGTGCTTAAAAAAGTTGGAAGTACATTTTTTTGAAAGTACCTTTTCTTAAAAAGTATATTTTCGTAAAAAAATAATTTTCTTAAAAGAGTAAATTTTCTAAAAAAAATAGTGCCTTTTCTTAAAAAAACAAATTACTTTCTCTTAAAAAAGTACATTTTCTTAAACATGTTCATTTTCAAAAAAGGTGCATTTTCTTAAAAAGTACCTTTTCTTAAAAAGTACTTTTTCTGAAAAAGTACCATTTCCTAAAAAGTTCCTTTTCTTAACAAATTTACATTTTCTTTAAAAGGTGCCTATTTTTAATAAAATACCTCTTCCTCAAAAAATACTTTTCTTAAAAAATTATCTTTTTTTTAAATTAAAAAGTACATTTTATTTAAAAAGTACATATTCTTAAAAATTGCCTTTTCTTAGAAAATTAAATTTTCTTAAAAAGTGCCTTTTCTTAGAAAATTAAATTTTCTTAAAAAGTGCCTTTCTTAAAAATGTAAATTTTCTTCAAAAATTTAATATTCTTCAAAATGTATATTTTCTGACAAAAGTACCATTTTCTTAAAAAAGTATATTTTTTTTTTAAAGTGCCTTCTTTTAAAAAATTACCATTTTAAAAACAAAAAAGCACATATAAAAAAATACATGTTCTTAAATAAGTACCTTTTCTTAGACAAGTAAATTTTTCTTAAAAAGCAAATTTTCTTAAGAAAGTATGTATTCTTAAAAAATCGATTTAAGAAATATATATGTATGTCAAGTGACCCAACTTTAGAAACCGATGTTTTCCTATCGGGATGAAATTTGCACCAAGGTTAGTGCTATTTGATAGTAGTTTAGACACACTTTTTCAACAAGATCGGTCGAGAACTCTCTGAGAGGGAGTCAAAATTTGACATTTTGGCCAAACAGGTGTTTTTTTTTCTCATCCATGTCACTTTTTACCTATTGTTCTTAGCAGAATTTGTCAAAAACATTTTAGATAGCTATTTCTTCAGTCTTTCGGGAAAAAAATTAAAAAAAAAAAATTTTTTTTTTTGACTTTTTTTTAAAAACGCCCTTTTTTTGTTCAAAAGAAAGCTTAGGCTTTTTCCTTTAAGAGCTTTTTGATCGCTTAGTGGGATGCGAGTGGGATATCTACCAAAAAAAAAAATTGTTTTGTAACTCCAGACAACGGTTTTTAATTTGAATTTTTTCCCATTAATGTGTTTCTAAAACCTTAAAAATAAAACGTATACTGAGAAACTAGACAAATTAACCTTTGCGACGGTATGTAACATACGTAACTAAAATTTCATATCCTCGTGACTGTAATACCCGCAATAAGTTAATCTCAGGAAAAAAATCACTTTTTTTCTATAGAAATGTTGAAAAATGATTTTTTTTTTATATATTTGTTACAATAATTAAATTAATATGTAATAATAACAACAGCAGATTCCAGCACTCGAAATTCGAGTGCAAATTTTAGGAAATTTTATTTTTGCATTTAATAAAGAACCTAAAGGTATGCTTCACAATTCAACTCATTTTAAATGAAAAAAACAAACTTTACACATTAACACAAACATATTAACAAATTTAATAAACACACACATAGCATTGTATAATTTTATGCATGTGTTAGTAGAAACTTTAAACGATCATAACTCCAAAAAATATTCCAGACGATGAAAATCTGTAAATCTGAGTAACAGTTAAAAAGAAATACCTTTCAAATGATAAATTTTTTGTTAAAATCGGGGTAAAACTGTAAAACTTACGTCGGTCACAAGAAATCGACTTACCTATTAATATTATATATTTGTGAACCCCTGTTAATGCTAATATTATAGATAAAAAAAAATAAAAATAAATAATTTAATAAAAATTAATCTTAATCACATTAGATCCATTTATAACATAAGTATTTTTTTTTTATTAATTTATTGTAGCTGATGAAGTATTTAAGTTTTGTAAATTTTTAAATACCCAGTCTTTCATCAAGCTTATTTATCGCCTTTATTTGCTGCTTTTTTGCCAATCTTTTCTTGGCGTTACTAGGTTCAGCTGTTGATTAAACTGATGTTGAAGGAAATCAACTTAAAGTAATTCACAGATGATTTGCCACAAGATTTACATGATTACCGCGATTGCCTTAAATTGACTACGTGTCCTAATGCAACAACTTCTTGCCACTTAGGTGAGTGTTCGAATTGCCCGGAAACCACGTTCATCAAAGAGAATATAATCAACTCTTTTGCCTAGACATTGCACTCGAATTTCGAGCGCTGGAATCTGCTAGTAGAAATAAAAACACACCATAAATATGAAATTCAAATCAATTTTAGTTCAAAATGCAAATAAAAAATCCATTAAGTTCTGTATATTTGGTATAAAAAGATGTCAAATTGTACGGCGCAAATTATGAAATGCGCTTGAGAAACAAAATCTTATTGCAACAGTTAAACACGGTGGAGGTGGAATTATGGTTTGGGGTTGTATGGCGACTTGTGGTGTACGTCATGGGGAATTTATTGAATCGGCAATGACGATATATAAACATTCAAAAATATTAACTTATCAACAACGGTTTGGTTCCAACAAGATAACGATATCCAAAGTACACAATGGAGATCTTTGGACTTTGACTCCTGTACAGTGATCGAAGATAGCTTAAAAAACAAACCCTGCCCCCCCCCCCCCAATCGCTCGATCTCAATCCTATTAAACATCTTTGGTATATATTAGAGAAAAGAATTCGTCAGCTACATGCTGAAAATTTCAAGTAAAGAGACTTTGCGAAATCTGAGTACACAGAAGTTCGTAAATTCAGTGAGTGACCGTCACGCTGTTTTTAACAAAATGTTAAATATAAATTTTCTTCATTATTTCTAAGGCTTTTTTTAATTTGTTTTAAGATCGAACGCAGACTTTTTGATTGCTTTAATTACTTTTTATGACACTTACATCCCGTTATCTCAAAAACGAAGAAAACAATCTGGGTTTTAGTTTTTGCTTTTTGTACTAAGAATATATGAAAATAAAATTGATTTGAATTACATATTTATTTAGGGTTTTTTTTTACCACAAGGTGGTATAAGCAGACTTCTGGGCTATGTGTATTTGTATGGACGCCTTATAAGTAACTAACTTAACCACATGAACCAATCAAAGTAAGATTTTCAATACGACAAGTGATGGTGAAACTTAATACGACAAAATGTTCGTAATATTCTCCCATTGTTTTCAAACCAGCAATTTGAAACGTAGAAACAAAAACATTGGGATATTATTTTTAATATATATTATATTTATAAGAAGATGACGAAAAACTCATTGCTTCCCTTTAGTATTGTTGGGAATGTATTTTGTGTTATGATCCAAATTTTGAAGAGCAATGGAAGTTTCGAAATTAATGAAAATAATGGATTTGAAATAAAATTGGAAATATTCCATTCTATGCTAAAAAAACATTATTTTTTAAGTATTTATGTGTAAATTTGCTTTCTTTTTAAAAGTGCCTTTTTTTAAAAAGTAACTTTTCTTGAAAAAGTACCTTCCCCAAAAAGTAAATTTTCTTTAAAGGTAACCTTTTATTGAAAAAGTACATTTTCTTACAAAAGTAGCTTTTCTTAAAAAGTAGCTTTTCTTAAAAAATACCTTTTCCCAAAAAAAGCAAAAAACTACGTTTTCTCAAAAAAGGTACCCTTTCGAAAAAGGAGCTTATCTCTAAAAAGTAACCTCTTTTAAAAAATTCACCTCTTCTAAAAAAATTTAACCTATCTAAAAAAATATATTTTCAAAAAAAGTACAGTTCCTCTAGAAAGTTCAGATTATAGAAAAAGTATATATTCTTAAAAAAGTACCTTTTCTTAAAAAAGTACCTTTTCTTAAAAAAGTTCCTTTTCTTAAAAAAGTACCTTTTCTTAAAAAAGTACCTTTTCTTAAAAAAGTACCTTTCTTAAAAAAGTACCTTTTCTTAAAAAAGTGCCTTGTCCAAAAAAGTAGATATTCCAAAAAGCAGATTTTTGTAATAAGTTCCTTTTGTTATAAAAGTAGTTTTTTTCAAAAAAAAGTACCTTTATCTTTAAATAGTACGTGTATCATAAAAAAGTACTTTTTCATAAAAGGTAGCTTCTCTTAGAAAAGTTGCTCTTCTTAAAAAAGTAGTTTGTAAAGGAATTGCATTTTCTAAAAAAAATTACCTCTCCTAAAAACAAGTATCTTTTAAAAAAAAAAAAAAAATACATTTTCTCTAAAAAGCACAGTTAATTGAAAAAGTTTATTTTCTTAAAAAAGTAAATTTTCTTCAAATGTGCATTTTCTTCAAAAAGAATATTTCCTTAAAAAAGTATCTTCTATTATAAAAATACTTCTTAAAAAAGTAAATTTTCTTAATATGTAACTTTTTAAAAAATTACCTTTTCTTATAAAAATACCTTTTGTTAAAAAGCACATTTTCTTAAAAAAGCATATTTTCTTAAAAAAAAGTGCCTCTTCTTAAACAGTAGCTCTTCTTAAAAAGAGCATATTTTCCTAAAAAGGTACCTTTTCTTAAAAAAAAATACATTTTCTTATAAAAGTGCCTTTTCTTATAAAAGGTATTTTTCCTATTTTTCAAAAAAGCATCTTTTCTTAAAAAGAACCTATTTTAAAAAATGAATGTTCTAAAGCACTATATCTTTAGAAAGTACATATTCTTTAAAAGCACGTTTTCTTATAAAAATGTACCTTCCTTAAAAAGTACATTTTTTAAAAATTACAATTTCTTAAAAAAGTCCCTTTTCTTAAAAAATAACTTTCTTAAAAAGTACATTTTTTACAAATTACAATTTCTTAAAAAAGTCCCTTTTCTTAAAAAATAACTTTCTTAAAAAGTAAATTTTTTACAAATTACAATTTCTGAAAAAAGTCCCTTTTCTTAAAAAATGACTTTTCTTAAAAAAAACATTTTCAAAAACAAATTAAATTTTTTGAAAAAGTACTATTTTTTTAGCAATAACTTCTCTGATAAGGAGTACCGTTTCTTAATATGACTTTATTAAAAAAGTATTGTTTTTTAAAAAAGTACCATTTCTTAAAAAAAGTAAATTTTCTTAAAAAATTTCTTTTTCTTAAAAAAGAAAAATATCTTTCTTTAGAAAAAGTACCTTTTTTAAATATTACCTTTTATTAGAAAATTATCTTTTCGTAAATAAGTACTTTTTCGCGGACAGTTGTTTAAAGTGATATTTCGCAAATTGACACACACATATCTCGCTCAAGAACTAATTTTTTTCATACGTAAAAGCAAAAAAAAAAATAATAAATATAAGAAAACTTGCTTGTATGGGACATAGAGACGCCTTAGTTTCTATATTGATACAAGAATTAAAATCCAAATAATTGTTCGCATTTTGCGACGGAAATAGCCGTCTTGTCATGAAAGTCTACGATATAAATGACGACATATGCCGTCATGTCACATTGGAATTCATAGTCTTGACGGCATATGCCGTCCTTGTCCTCGAAAGGGTTAAGAAGGGCATTTTCTTAAAAAGTACATTTTTCTTAAAAATGCACATTTTCTTTAAAAAAAATCGTTTCCTTAAAAAAGTACTTTTTCTTTGAAAAGACCGTTTCCTAAAAAAGTAAATTTCTTCAAAAGTGTTATAAGGCCGATATTAACATACGCGTGTCCTATTTGGAGTGACGCTGCCAACTGCCACCTAAAACGCTTACAAATTATACAAAACAAATGTCTTAAAATGATAAATAAAAAGCCCTGGAGGTATCCTACAAATATTCTTCATGAAGAAACAGGTTATGAAAAAATTATCGATTTCATAACAAGAATTAACAATAATTACTATGCCAAAATTGAAAATTCCTCTTACCCACTGATAAGAGAATGTAGAGAAATAACGTAAAATTAAAAAGAAATCACCAAATTGAAAATTATATGCTTATAGAGGTCTATTATTTCTAATAAACCTTCTATAAGCATATAAATATTTTCAGATAGTATTTGAATTTATTAAATCATATAAAGGTTTTTTCCTCCCATTTTCCTTTAAAAATCATTAAAAAATAAAATAAAAACTCTTTAATGTCTTTAGATCCTATATATTATTTGTTGCAATATCTATATGTAAAGATAAGATCTCATATGTAAATATCAAATTTGTTAAAATATGTAAATAAAGGAAGAATGTATAATTGAAAAATTTGAAAAAATTAAAAAAGTAAATTTGCTTAAAATTTACCTTTTATTAAAAAAAGTACCTTTTCTTAAAAGAGTACATTTTCTTAAAAAAGTAAATTTTCTTAAAAAAGCACCTTTCCTTAAAAAATACCTTTTTTAAAAAGTACCATTTCTTAACAAAGTACCTTTTCTTAAAAGAGTACATTTTCTTAAAATAGTAAATTATCTTAAAAAAGCTCCTTTCTTGGAAAAAGGTACCTTTCTTAAAAAGTACATTTTCTTAAAAATTACAATTTCTTAAAAATTAACTTTTCTTAAAAATTAACTTTTCTTAAAAATTAACTTTTCTTAAAAAGGACATTTTCTAAAAAATATTAAATTTTTTAAGAAAGTACTAAAGAACTACTGCTGAAAGTAATACCTTTTCTGAAAAGGAGTACCGTTTCTTAAAAAGCAAATTTTATTGAAAAAGTATTTCTAAAAAAAAAAGAAAATTTTCTTAAAAAATTTCTTTTTCTTTAAAAAGAAAAATACATTTCCTTAGAAAAAAAGTACCTTTCCTTAGAAAAGTACTTTCTGTTTTCTATACTTAAGAATATTCATACAGCAAATATTAAGAGTTCATCTAAAACAATGAACATTTTCGAACATTATCAACAATTTACTATTAAAAAATGTTTTAATTCTATATTCACAAAAAAAGTTTGGGTAAAGTTTACTCATAAAAATATTAAAATAGTTTTGGAAATGAATTTTTGGCGAAAATTTAATTAAAACTTTCAAGATACAGCCGTTACATATCACTAGATAGAAATTTCTCAGTTAGTGCATACTACTTTAGTAGTACTAAAAATTAAATTAAATTAAAAATTAAGAATATGGAAATAAGCATCTGGCAAGATTTTATGAATGAAACAAAGATACTGAGTGTTTATTTTTCTGATATGCGAAGAGCATTCGCTTCATGAAAAACATAAAAACTCAAATATACGAGTATTCAAAACTAATGGTTGATCATTTCTTTGAGTGTATTTGAAAATATTTGCAGCCCATAGGTTGATGCAGCAAAGTTGTTTCAGTAATGTTACGTATTATGTGTTTGAATTATTTAATTTTGTTGTTGCTGCATCTGGCTGCAAAATCATCAGCCTCACATCACATATCAGTAACCAATTAATTATCTTATAATTTAGCTATGACAACATTAAATTTTATGATGAAAAACTGGTCAGAAAATTTTTAATTAAGTTATTAAACGTAAACTAAAAATGTAGCCTTTAAAATGGATTAACCTTAACCACTGACATTATCATGTGATTTCGCAGTCTTATTGAGACTATCTTTATAAAGAATATAATAAGTATTTTAATAATGCCGGGTTTTCAACTGACATATGCGGCCGTTAAACGAAAACAAATGTGCCTATAATGTTGGCATAAAAAAATAAGATGTCAATCGCTCTATCATCTCCGTCTATTATAAGGATCAAGAACATATATATTTTATTGGGTCTATATGTTTTTTTCTAATTATTATAAACGGAATGACAAACTTATGTATACCCTCTGTGCAGTGGTGTGGAGTGTATAAAAATATATAAAATAAATTCTGAACCCCAAATTAAAAATCCGGCCAAAAGTGGATCTAGAATTATTATGCTTAAAATTAAAATAACTAGCAGATTCCAGCGCTCGAAATTCGAGTGCAATTTCTAGCCAGCTTCATTTCTCAACTTAGCAAATTCACAAACCAACACTTTTTTGGTTTGTTATTATTGTGAATGAAGATAACACACTCATTAACAAACACATTAACAAATTTAATAAACACACAAATGCATATGTATAATTTTATGTATGTGTTAGTAGTAACTTTAAATGAAATTTACTCAAAATAAAAGAAAAAACTTAAAATCTGTAAATCTGGTAAACAGCTAAAAAGGACTACCTTCAAAATAATATACGCTTGGTCAAAATTAAAATTTAAAAATTAAAAATTTAAAAATTAAAAATTAATAATTAAAAATTAAAAATTAAAAATTAAAAATTAAAAATTAAAAATTAAAAATTAAAAATTAAAAATTAAAAATTAAATTTAAAAATTAAAAATTAAAAATTAAAAATTAAAAAAAATTAAAAATTAAAAATTAAAAATTAAAAATTAAAAATTAAAAATTAAAAATTCAAAACTAAAAATTAAAAAATAAAAATTAAAAATTAAAAATAAAAAATTAAAAATTAAAAATTAAAAATTAAAAATTAAAAATTAAAAATTAAAAATTAAACATTAAAAATTAAAAATTAAAAATTAAAAAAAAATTTAAAATTAAAAATAAAAAATTAAAAATTAAAAATTAAAAATTAAAAATTAAAAATTAAAAATTAAATATTAAATATTAAAAATTAAAAATTAAAAATTAAAAATTAAAAATTAAAAATTAAAAATTAAAAATTAAAAATTAAAAATTAAAAATTAAAAATTAAAAATTAAAAATTAAAAATTAAAAATTAAAAATTAAAAATTAAAAATTAAAAATTAAAAATTAAAAATTAAAAATTAAAAATTAAAAATTAAAAATTAAAAATTAAAAATTAAAAATTAAAAATTAAAAATTAAAAATTAAAAATTAAAAATTAAAAATTAAAAATTAAAAATTAAAAATTAAAAATTAAAAATTAAAAATTAAAAATTAAAAATTAAAAATTAAAAATTAAAAATTAAAAATTAAAAATTAAAAATTAAAAATTAAAAATTAAAAATTAAAAATTAAAAATTAAAAATTAAAAATTAAAAATTAAAAAATAAAAATTAAAACTTAAAAATTAAAAATTAAAAATTAAAAATTAAAAATTAAAAATTCAAAACTAAAAATTAAAAAATAAAAATTAAAAATTAAAAATTAAAAATTAAAAATTAAAAATTAAAAATTAAAAATTAAAAATTAAAAATTAAAAATTAAAAATTAAAAATTAAAAATTAAAAATTAAAAATTAAAAATTAAAAATTAAAAATTAAAAATTAAAAATTAAAAATTAAAAATTAAAAATTAAAAATTATAAATTAAAACTTAAAAATTCAAAATTCAAAATTCAAAATTAAAAATTCAAAATTAAAAACTACTTACTAATTCAGATAAAAATATTTTAATATTTGTTTTTTTAATATTAGTATCTGAAATTTTTAGGCAAGAATCTGTTGATTTTTCTTTTTTTGAATTATCATGAATTATCTCAAAACTTTGGGTGTAATAACGCTGGCTTCGTTATATAAAGAATTTCGTTAGGGGTTTTCTACTGTAGTAAAAGAAAAATAATGTCATTTTTCAAATAGTGACGAATTCTTTTTATAGAAGACACGGAATTATAATGAAACTGGCCAACAAGAAAAGCAATTATCTTTAAATTTAATTGGAATTCGAAATTTAAATTTCAGTACCGACAACAGTTGTAAAGTGGTAGCCGTACCCAATATTGGTTGTAATCTTGAGTTTAAGATGCAGGGGGGGGGGGGGGGTATCAAAGAATCGGCCCAGCCGAATTTAACACTCTTAATTGATTTTAAAATAAAATCTATATAAAGCGCTGGCAAAGCCCTTTCTACGAATTATTTGCCAACATTTGAAAAAGCCAATCTCACTTAGAAGTAGTCAACAATTGAAAATCTTATGTTCTAGCAAAACTTGTAACACCCTGAATGGCGCTTTGTCATTTGTGTTTTCCGGCATTTTTTCTACCATATATCCACTGACATTCTCTTCATTCTCTTATTTAGATTTTTTTTTATGGCTAAAAAAGCGAAGGTTAAAAATTAAATAATTTTTTTTAAATTCTTAATTAAAATTTTTTAACGATTGATGAGATTATTTTAACTGATATAATATTTTTACGTTTTTAAAAACACAATCTAATTAATTTCATTAAATAAAATTAAACTTTCATTTAGTCATACGACAAAAGGCAATTTTAGCATGAAACAAAAATTAATTATACCAAATTGAAATTTGCAAAAAAAAAAAGAAAAATAAAATGAATTAAAAAAATAGTAACTGAACACCAACACTAGACTTTAAACGAAATAAACCTCGAAGCCAACATTACGACCACCTCTTATCGTTGATTTGATTCTTCTATAAAGTTGTTTATTTACTTTTTTATAACTTTTTTAAACTCATAAACAACTTGTTGGTTAAAAATTAATATTATTTTTTTTTTTTTTTTTTTTTTTGCTAAACAAACTAAAGACCTTGCTTTCGATTTTTAAATCTAAACAAAATAATACTTTACATTCAATTCGCCACAAAAATTAAACGCTAAACTGTTAACAAAAAAAAAAAAAAAAAAAAAAAAAAAAAAAAAAAAATTAAGAAAAATATCAGCCATGGTTTAGAAGAAGAAAACAAAAGCATTTTAACAAATATAAAAATAAAAAAAACTCAAAGAATTTATAAAAGTTAACGAAAAAACAAACTTTATTTGGCATTTGCTTGATTTGATATGGTTATTGGTAAATAACATTTTTTTTTGCTTTGCTCAACTAAAGCTTTTAAACAACAACCAAAAATACAAACTTCTATAACAGTTAACACTATGACTGTGAATTGAACTACACCAGATCCCTTGCTATTTGGAAATAGACAAATCATAAAAATATGAAGTTTTCTAAAAAATATATATATGAAAATTGTGTTGTATCTTAAAGTCAGTTGAGTTTGCCATAAAAGCCAGATAAGCTTATAAAAAAAAATGAAAACCCAATGTTTGTCGTTCTTGTTATGGTCAAATCGTTCGAACAAGTTAACTTTATTTATTAGCTGCAACCAAAATCAACAACTAGCAACACGTTATTTGCCGTAGTAAGGCGTTGGTACTACTAAATTTAACTGACCAAAAATTTAATACAATGTACGTTTATTGACCAAAAAAAACTTACTAAGACATACAGCTAATGATTTATGAAATTGAGATCAAAAACGAGATCATAGTACGTTCCTTTACTTGTAAATCAAATTATTATGCCAGATTTTATATTTGTTTTCCCCTTAACCTATTTTGTACAGGCGCTCTCTGGACCATTCCATGAGGTGACGGTAAAAAATCAATAACTTTTAATTGGATTGGAATTTTAATATGCGGGATTTTTATACCCTCCACACCTCAGAGGCAGAGGGTATATAAAGGTTTCTCATTCCGTTTGTAACGCATCGAAATGAATTCCTGAGGCCCCAAAAAAATATATTTTCTTATTCCTTATAACAAGGGAAGTTGATGTACCGATGACCGTCTGTCCGTCTGTTCGTCTGTCTGTGGAAATCACGATCACGCCGTCAATATCTAAGCTAGACCGTTCTTTTTGTATAAAATCGTTTATTAACATCCCAAAGGAGTTGCTATTTAAAATCGTCAGAATTGGTCAAAGGGTTCACGAGCTATGAATGAAACTTTGAAAAAATAAAATTTTTCAGTGTGTTTGTTGTTTTTCTTAAGATATGTTGTATATGTTGTAATTCTTCGTAATGTTGAAGTCATTACAGTTGTGTGTATATTAATACTGCACGTGTCACATTGGCCCAAGCAAGTTTTACCACATATCTTTTTATCATTAAAATTATATATTAAAAATTAATAAAAATGAAAAGTGGAAAATGAAAAATGGAAAATGGAACATGAAAAATGAAAAATTAAAATTGAAAAATGGAAAATGAAAAATGAAAAATGAAAAATTGAAAACGGAAAACGGAAAACGAAAAATTAAAAATGTAAAATGGAAAATGGAAAGTGAAAAATGGAAAATGAAAAATGAAAAATCAAAAATGAAAAATGAAAAATTAAAAATGAAAAATTAAAATTGAAAAATGGAAAATGAAAAATGAAAAATTGAAAACGGAAAACGGAAAACGAAAAATTAAAAATGTAAAATGGAAAATGGAAAGTGAAAAATGGAAAATGAAAAATTAATAAATTAAAAATGAAAAATGGAAAATCAAAAGTGGAATATGGAAAATGAAAAATTAAAAATGGAAATTTGAAAATGAAAAGTGGAAAATGAAAAATAGAAAATGAGAAATTAAAAATTAAAAACTAAAAATGAATAACGAAAGATGAAAATTGAAAAGTGAAAAATAGAAAATGATAAATTAAAAATGAAAATGAAAAAGGTGGAGGGTGGGACTCCAGTCTTTAATTTTTGCTATAAAACGTTTTATCGACCGATAATAAAAAAGTTGTGGAGTGTTTAAAATACATTTTCATCTTTAGTTGAATTTTAGTACAAAAGTGTTTAAATGTTGAAAAAGGTTTTGTTTTTAATATAAACTTAGTCCTAATGTTTACAAGGGCCAAAGGTTGGCTCTTTTCAATAGCCCGAGTTAAAATATCATATATTAAGCAGCGAACGTAAAAGTTACCTGAAATTGGTTCAAGATAGAGAGTTTCAATGAAAAAGTCGTATGTTTTTACTTTAGTTAAAAATTTTTTTTTGTCTTTTTAAATATTTCTATACTAGTTAATTGTGTGGCGCCTAGGCGCCCGTTTAAAAATTATGAATAAAACAGTTTACACGAAAAATTTATAATAAATTATATTTCTTTTAATATAGTAGTAAATTGGAAATTATATTGTTACATATATACATGTGAAAAAAGATTGTGTCTGTAGAAATTATATACATAAGTATCAAAACAGATAAGAAATATTTGACAAAAAAGTTTTTCAATTTAGAATCTCTTGAAAAAGTATATTTCGTGTGAAATATCGTTGGTCATTTAATAGTTTTCCTTGCTGTGGGTTCGATTGAATACGTATCTTAACTTGGCTTGCAACTTTTGATCGTGACAGAGCCACATACAGTTGGCCGTGTGAAAATACCGCGGTCTCCAAATTAATGCCAAATCAAATGACTGGCCTTGAGCCTTGTTTATGGTAATTGCATATGCAGGAATTACTGGAAACTGGCGGCGTTTTAATATGAAAGGTAATGTGGTGTCGCTTGGGGCGAGATCAACCCTAGGAATTAGAACCGTATCATTTTGGTCAGCGTTACAGAATCAGTCAGTCTCTCAGTCAGTCAGTGAGTCAGGGATCAGCGTAAATATATTTAAGATATTACCCGGCCTTCACACGTTAAATTTTTGGCTTTCAGGTTGTAATGCACTCATACTTTTTTACTCTTTTTTTACTAAACAATCATACGTTTCAATTCTCTCTTTCAATTTTTCAATGGAACAGTTGCTTAACAATTTTTTGACTATTGTATGTGTGATCAATTTGACTTGAACGTGGGAAGGCCGGGTAAAGTGAGGAGATTGGAGATTCCCAAAATTATTAAAATTTAATACAATGGAGTTCGCTCATAACGAACCCTGGTTGTAATAAATTATTGTTTATAGCGAAGAATTTCTTCGGTCCCAAGAGTTTTAATTACATTTTTCATACAAATTGCTTGTCTTATAGCGAACAGTGGTTATATCAAACTTTTGACTTTAACAAACAAATTTTTTTTTCCATTTCAGAATTTTCGTATATTTTATATATTTAAAAAAAATTAATTTCAATGTAATTTAATTTTATTTTCATTTAATTTTAATACAAAACAAAAACTTCGATTTTCAAATGAAGTTTTGTAAAAGGTCCTTTTATGTATATTTTCGTAAAAGTTTGCCAGTAGCCAACCATTGCTTTGTACTTTCTGCTTCTATACATAAGGAATTTTTCATATTATATGATTTTAAAAAAATATTTTATTTTGATAGAAACTCGGTAATTTTAGTCTTATTAAGACAAACAATTAATATGTATCTTTTTAGTAATTTAATTTATGTTTTATAACTTTTTAAAATGCCCCAAAATAAATAAACTTATTCAATTAAAAAAACTTTTTATACCTTTCGGACAAATTAAAAAATTACAACGGTTATAACGAACTTAGTCTATAAGGAACTATTTGGCCGGTCCCGCCGAGTTCGCTATAACCGAACTCCATTTTATTGTAGAAAAATAGAATAGCATAGAAAAAAAACGTTTTAGAGCAAGGTTCCTAAAAGATTCTTAAGGGTAGTAAGGTTTTAAAAGTTAAAAAAAGTCGTATTTTCATAATTTTTTTTGAAGATATGAATAACGTTGGATTATTTATTTCATATATACGTTATAGCATTATATTTGAAGAATCTTTGAAAAAAATTTCAATTAAAAATTTTAATAAATAAGTCCGTGACAGCGAATCTCCGGAGGCGTTGTTGGTTTGCGGTGAACATCATAATCGTTACCGGATCATGTGAAATAAAAAAATCGAAACGCGTTTCAAAGGTGACGAAGAGTTTTTTCAATTTTTTATTTATCTTTTTTTTTGGCAGCATTTTGAAGTGAAAAACGATTTTTGCTATACAATTTCGGGAATTTATTGTTAAAAAATGGGAAAGAAAATGGAATTAAAAAAAGCCCTTCGTAGTTACGTGATGATTTATGTGTAGATATAGTGTCTAAAATTGCAAAAGAATCGGTCAAGTAGATTTTGAGTTATGATGTTGACGGACTTCGAATTTATATACTATGATTTATATACTATATACCGTATGAGGCCGGTCGCTGGAAACGCTGTGTCTTCTTAAGTTTTTCTCTGATTTACTTAAAATTTTGACACAACACCTTCGATATGTTGTGCATTCAGAAAGAGATATGCAAAAAAAGGTTTTAAAACCTACCACCCCTTAAGGAAGTGCAAACACCAATACACTTACAAAAAAGAGAAAAAAATATTTCATATGTCATCATAAATGTGAACTGTAAAAAGCGAACATTTTTTCTAGTTATCTATAAATCAAAAAAAAAAAAAAAAAATAAGGGCGTATTAGTTTTACTTAAAAAACAAAATTATTATTCCAAATCGCTTTTAATTCTTCTATGATAATTTCAATAAATTATTCAAATTAAAATCTTAAATATACCTATTTACGTAATTTATGTTTCTCTAAATTTTTTGAAAGCAAATTAAGCGAAAATTAATATTATGAGTGAAAAAAAAAAATATTTTCCCACCTCTCTTCTGAAATTACAATGTAATTTAATTAAGCAAAGTCAGAATAATTTAAATTTTAAACTTAATATTGCACTATTTTTTCAAGTGCTTTTCAATACAGAGCTTTAAATGAAATCATACGTTGGACAACAACAAAATCCACATTGAAGATCTCTTTTTCTCAAACATTTATCAAAAAAAGCATACTCTTTGGTAAGTGCTGGCCATCAGAGAACCTGAGCGAAAGCACTCCTAACAATTCAAAACAATTTTGAGATGAAAAACAAAACAGACAAATGGAAAAGTTTAGTTTGATAGAAGGAGTATGTATGCATATCGGGCGACGTTAAATGAGAAAAATAAAAATGTTTAAAATTTCCTTCATTACTTTTTTTTCAGAATTTTTTCATTGACCAACAAAGGGAATTTAAAGAAGAATTTGAGTAGATATTAGTTTATTGATGCATTTTTTGCGTTCATCTTATTCCATATGTAACACGAAATCTGCATATGTAATGCTATTGTCGTTAGCAGTGCTGCTAATTTTGACAACTTATTTTAATTTCGACGATTTTTCAATTTGTTAAAATGATTTTTTAAATTTGTTAAAATGATGATTGAAGATTTTAAATTTTCAGTAGTATAATAATTAGGATTTCAAGGGTTAAATTAATGGGTTGTAAATCGAAAATTGATAGTTTTTGTTCATTGTAAATGTAAATTACAAAATATGTATAGATTTAATTCTGGGTCAAGTCGTTTCAAAACGAAACACCTTGAATAGCATCTCCATTTGAGATTTAAGTTTTAATTACGGCGATGCTTTAAACCTATATTATATGTTTCAGCTGTCAATAAAATTATTTAGTTGATTGCTGTGTTAAATTTTTTTCGTTGAAATTTCATCACTAATACATTTTTATATATAGAAATAACCAATGATGTAATAATATTCGTAATATGAATGATATAAATAAATTTTATTGTTTCCTTTTGTAGTATTTTTTCGAGTTTTATAAGCGGTAAAATTTTCTTGACAATTTCTTGTTTTAAAAATGACGATTTTGGCGATTTAGTTTCCAAAATTGTCAATTTCAGAAGATTTTATTAGCAGCACTGGTCGGTAACAAAGAAGAGAGAAAATTGTGTGTGGGTTTCAGTGTTGCCACCAGTGAACCAAAAAATTATCCAGGAGTTTGTCCAAAATTATCCAAAATCCCAAAAATTATCCAAAAAAAAAAAAAAGTAAAAAACAATGTTTAAAAAAATTAGAAAACAATTTAAAAAAAAAATAAATTTTTTTTTATTAACAAAAACAAAAGTGGTTTATTTTAATTCAATTTAAAGAATACAAGAAATTTTTTTAGAAAAAAAGTCATACATTTTGTACTGTTCAGAATAAAAAATATTTTATAATAATAGTATTTATTACTAGTTCTTTTTCCAGTTTTTTTTTAACATTTCTTTTGTGGGCTCAAAATTTGTACCACCATTTCTTTCAATGCCTTCTTTTGTAAAAAGAATTGAAGCAACAGTATTTGAAGATAATTTATTTCGTAAATCAGTTTTTGTTATCTTTAGTTTACTAAAAACTCTTTCTACTGATGAATTAGAAAATGGAAGAATCATAAGAAATTTTATAACAACTTCTAAATTTGGAAAAAGATTTTTACCAGCACAATTTGTAATTTTAAAAACTTTTGCCCAATAAGTTTGTACATCTAAATAATCAAACAAACCATATTTTTTGTGGTCCAACAAGGCATGTTGACGCCATTCATTGTCTAATTCTTGGTAATTTATTTTAACAAATGGAAATCTAGTTTTAAAATTAAATAAAGATTTTATTTTAAATGTTTGTGCAAATTTTGGATCCACAATATCAATAATGTTATAAAATTCGTCTTCGAAACAAAATCTTTTTTTTATTTGCGATACAACTTCCATATAAAAATTTCGAAAATCGCTATACATTTTATCTTTGTCTTCTTGCGAGCAAAATGTGATAGTATTTTGAGCTGCAAGACCAATATACATTTCAGTTTGTTCAACAAAGAACTGTTGATTTGTATGATCAAATAACCATAAGTCATTTTGTTTTATAACTTCAACTTCTATAAAATTTGACAAAAAAGTTTGTAGCATTTTTGTCACCTCGCTTCTTAGTTTATAAAGCATGGGTTGTTCTGATTGAAAAATCAAATTAAAATCTGTCAGAATACCAAGTGCATACGATAAAAATTCCAAATACCCTTTAGTTGACTTTTTGTCCAAAGTTGTAAGCATTGATTCTGTTATTTTTGAAGGGTCTTCGAAAACTTCCAATCTTAAATACGATCGCAAGGCATCATATTGCTCTAGTACTCTATCCACGCATGCTTTTAAAGAAAGCCATCTGGTTATAATGGGCGATAAAATTTTGTGCACTTCAATTTGAAAGTATTGTTGAAATTCTTGGAGCTTACACTGACGTAAATAGCTACGGTTGAAATAAGACCCTAGATTTCGCAATAAATCTTCTAAGCTGGTTGGAATTTTTAAAGTTGATTTTGAGGCAATTAAATGAGCAATATGACAAGAGCACTTTACTAGTACGACATTGGGTTTGTCCGTTTTTAAATGAGTACAAACAGAATTGTATTTACCAAACATGACATTGGGTGTATCAGCAGCAAATCCAATAAGGTTGTCAAAAGGAATATCTTTTTCAATAATAGTTTGCTTTAAAAGTTGATAGATTTCCTTGGCACTAGAAGCTTCACATTCCTTAAAATCGAAAAACGAATGTTCCATTTTTAAACGGGAGTCATCATAAAAAACTACGACAAAAGCAATTTGTTTATTTGTGCTTACATCAGTCGTCTCATCGATTATGATTGAAAAAAATGTTTTTTTCAATTTATCAAATAAATCCATAGAAAAACACGGACCCAGCACGTTATTCATTATGCCAGTAGCTTTAGTTCTATGCATATTTATATTTTTTAAAGTATCTGAGTCTTTAAACGATTCCTTAAGGGTGGGCAACATGTTATCAATACAAAGAAAAGATAGATTGTTAACTGCCAACATTCCAACTACTTTGTACTCTGCTCGCTTTATATTTTCTGCAACATTTTTCTTTTTTTGGAAGGATTCATCAATTGTAGCATTATTTTTAATGGCCGATGCAGCTTTTATGTGCTGGGATGATGTTTGATGTGTTTTTAAAACTCTTTTGTGGGCAACCATTTGTTTTTTGCAAATTTTACAATATCCATATTCTTTTCCATTTTCTGTTCTTCGCTGTAACCAAATCTTAAAATGGGAATCCTCCAGCCATTGACTTCCAAATTTATACTCCATGGCCTGTAAAAGTAAAATTATATCACAATTTCAATAAAAAACAATCTTCAATATTATCATTAATATACTTACTTAACAATCACCTGATATATTTAAGATGTTTTTAATATTTTTATTATAACAATGTAAACAGAAAAACCACTAATTGTTTTAAAATTGTCCACAAAATCAAACAAAAATGTTCACACGAAAAAACTTAACAGTAGCCTACTGACAGCGTTTAAATTTGAAAAATAGCTTCGTTTACCATTAGAAAAAAACAGGACAGATATAAATACTTATAGAATCATATAATTTGAAAAGCTCAAAATTTAAAAGGCATTGCCAGAACTAAAAACAAAAAAAAAGTGATGTCAAATAAGAAGTAACTAAAAAAATCGCCAAATAAAATTTAAAAAAAAAATTATATTTTGTCCATGTAAAACTTTAAATTGGAAATGATAAAATTATCCATAAATTATCCAAAAATGAAATTATCCAATGATTATCCAAAAAATTTTAAATTATCCATTTTTTGGATAATTATCCAAGAAGTGGCAACACTGGTGGGTTTGTATAAAATGAGAAAGATTAAATTTTGTTTGTATTTCCCATTGCTTTGTAGGTGCTAAGTGTGTGTATTATTTCAGCGTTAGAGAATCAGTCAGTCAGTCAGTGAGTCAGGGATCAGCGTAAATATATATAAGAGATTAATTTTTATTGTAAATTTTTGAAATACATAAATTTTTAAATCAAGAAAAGTTGTTAACTATAGAAAATATAAAATATATTTTAGTAAATATTTCTTCTAAATAGACTTGATTACGTCTTCTAGAAGTTGTTTATATCATGTTCAGACGTTCTTTATAGTATGTTCAGAACCACTTGATTCGCTCTCTGAATTACGATTGCGAACCCTTATGTTCATACGAGTGTTCTTGTTTCATTTTGACGTTTATATTTTTTGTGCAAATATTTGCAGACATCCTTCTACACTTACGTTTCACTATTTCATTTTTTCCATTTTTATTTGAATATATGTATGAAAATATATACATTTGGGCAATTCACAACGGGTGTTGTATGTTGTATTTTGTATTAAAATACACAATACAATCATTTGTTGTGAACAGTCAGTTGTATTTTCATAATGTAAAACGTTTTCTTTAGTAATTATCGACCCAACGAGGAAAGGTCGCTTCGTCACTTCTGTTATTTCGTACAAGAGAAAGCACGTGTCGGTTTTTGCTTTTTGGTCATAAGATATACCCTGGCGTTTTAGTTACGTACCTCTTCCATTTTAATTTAGAATACAAAAAAAAAAAAAGTTAAAATGTTTTGGTTGAGACTGAAAGAGAAAACACATACTAAAAATATAAACATTAATTTTTATATAAATAAACTTTTCGTTATTTGCATTATTTGTCATTTTATATTTTATAATTATTTTATAATTATTTATGTTATGATACAATATACAACATTTACTATACATAGCAAATGAAGTTGTATCGCTGTATCAGATTTTTTAATGAAAATTACCAATAACAATTTTATACTATTGTAAAGTAATACACGATACAACAGATACAACGATACAACCTGTTGGGAATTGCCCAATTTTATTTGTTAAATGTTTCTATTTATTTTATGTTTATGTATTTCTGACAGCTAGTTTAGATAAACTAGCGACAATTTTTTATAAAAATTTGGAGATGACATTAAATTCTTCGTGGTTCGTAACTTAATTCAAAATGAACCAAGTTGCTGGTTCGCTCTCAAAGTTTTGTGTGGCGAATCATGTAGATTCAATCATGATTCGGGCGCGAACCGTGAATGAAAGAGAGAACCGCGAATCTTGCTGTCCGTGTGAACGTAGCATTAGCTTCTTCGTCTAATTCAATACAGGTAGTTTTCAATTTTTGTCGAGTGTTGGACATATATATATGTATCTGAAGTGCACAACAAAATAGTGATAAGGTCTTCATTAATGCAACATCTGGACATTTTTCTTGTGTTGTGCTCGCGAAAAAATCTTTGTTCTTTTTTTCTTGCGCTTCTCCCCATGGTACAAAATTTTTCATTTCCATAATATGGGTTTCCGTCTCCTTGTTTTGGTTGGTCGATTATGAGACCTAGCTGTAGATATTTTTCTTGAATTTGTTTTTCTTTTGCTTTCTTTTTTCAAATTTTTTTTTGTTTTTTCTCACTGTTTCGCCTAACGGACCAAATTACAAATCATAACTCAATTGAAGAATATGCCCCATAATTCGTAGGATTCCTTAAAACTATCGTGTTGTGGTGGGGGTTGGCTTAATTGACTTGATGCCTTTTGGCATATAATGCAGCTTGACGATGACTTTGTTTCGGTTAACTTTTGTGCAACTTTTTACGCGTTAAAATTTACTTCAATGTCTTGGTCATCAAATTTAAATTTTACTGGTTAAAGTTCTTTAATTTGATCTTTTATTTTTTTAACTTAAAAGGTGAAGTATACCTGCTCATATCTTAAAAGGGTGTGTCCCAATAGTTTTTTCTTACCATTTACCTGTTATTTACATTTTTTCCCCCATTTTGTCAGGTATTTAAACTACATAACTCAAGTTCCGACTATTAATGTTTTTGAAAAATACCTATGTAAATGTACCTGTTAAAATAAAAAAGATTTTATCCATTAATATAATTTAACAATTAAGCTCATTATGTCGCAACTCATTTTTATAAGTAATAGCAGATTCCAGCCCTCGAAATTCGAGTGCAAGTTCTAGGAAATTTTATTTTTTCATTAAATAAAGACCCTAAAAGAATGCTAATCAATTATAGCCAATTCACAAATCAATACTAAAAACAAACTCATTTTTATTACAAACACATTAACAAATTTAATAAAACACACATAGCATATGTATAATTTTATGTATGCGTTAGTAGCAAGTTTAAATGCAATTTACTCAAAATAAAAGAAAAAATTTAAAAATCTGTAAATCTAAAAACGGCTAAAAAGAAATACCTTTCAAAAAATATACGTTTGGTCAAAATCGGGATAAAACGGTAGAACAAAACATCGGTCACAAGAAATCGCCTAGCCTATTAATATTATGATATGGTCCTTGGCTATGTTCGAAAAAATGTGTCAGTCATATTCATTAGTTGTTAGTTTGATTATAGAAAAATTCCATCGACGAGACAAAATTATTTTCTGGCCTGTTAAAGCATCGCCACGTTTCGCTGATAGAATTAACTCTTTAAAAAATCTCTCTATCTCATATCTCTTTCTATCTTTGTCTATCCGTCTGTGTCTTGCTCTCAATATCTCCTTTTGTGTGTGTGTCTTACTCTCTCTCTCTCTATCTCTCTGTGTGTGTGTCGCGTTTGTGTCAACTAAGACCATTTAAAAGTTTTTCGGAATCTTCAAAGAAAAAGGTTTATAGAAATGGCTACCGTTCTTAAAATATTTACTGCTTAATTTCATAAAAAAGGAGTTCAAAAATCTCAGAAATCAAACCGAAATACAGTGGGAGAACAACTGCAATTTGGTAGGAAAAAATTTTATCTTCTTAATGCTTGGTCCGATCATTAAGCAATTTATGGATATAGAGATAAGCTTTTCATGTACTAAATGAATGAGATACGTTACTGTAACATATAGGACATTACAGGATGTTATATGAGACCAACTGGAGTGTAAATATTTTTGTACAAAAATAACCGAAACAACGACTAACGCAAATATATTGTAGTTTCTTTTTTTACTATTCAAATTGTTACTTTAAATTGCTTAGACTAAATTAAACGTTACTAATATTTTGCTGCTGCTGCTGTTTGTTGCCGATGGTTCTGTTCATGCAATATATTAGTTGGTTGATTGCAGGTTTTTTTGCCAGTTTTTTTTTAAGGTGTTGGCTCTACTTTATGTATGTTAAAAGCTGGGATTAACAGTTTGATTGTACTGTACATTTAAGGTAACTTTAATAAATTAAAGGAATGTTGCTTTTAAAGGTTGTTTATATTTAGTTTAAAAAAGAAAAAGTTGAAACCAATTAAAAATTCTTACGTGCGAATATATTAGAAAAATAAAATATTCAAGCTAAAGATTTTATTCAAATTTTATTTTAATCTGTTTTAATTAATTATAAGGAAGGTTTTGCTATACAAATTTTGAAAAAAAAAGATCATAAAAATCACATTGAAATTTTTCAAACTCTTTCATAAAAGAACATGTACAGTTAACAAAAAAAGTTGTACATATACTAAGGTCAAATAAAAAGAGCTACAGTTTATAAAATATGAAATTAAATGAACTGAACTGAATAATACATCAAAAGAATTTAGTGGAAAATTCAATTGGGGGAGAGGGTTCAAATCGCCCTAATTGGTGGTCTTATGAAATTGGAAACAGTGTCAAAATATAAACCAAAATAAAATATTAAAAATTAATTCAACTAGAAAAACTCGGTGGATTGTTTTCTGAGAAGAGTTTGCCACAGCATTCTATAAATGTTATCAAACCATTTAAAAGCGCCCTGATAGGTGAGTAGGTAGCGTGTTCGCCTATCATGCGGGGGTCGTGGGTTCGATTCCCACCAGAGGCTTTGGTCTGTTGCTGCAAAAACTAGCCAAATTCCGGCTTATCCCTGGTCCTAAAAATTAGAATCTGCAGACAAGCCACTCGGCTTCGCGGAACTAGGCTTTAAAAAAAAAAAAAAAAATTTGGACGTTTTATTAAAGTTTGGTGCTGAGGCAATAACTGGATATAATTTTAATTTTAGTGTTATTCTTATTAATTTGTGCCGTGAAAGAGTTCACATCTGATTTTATTTTTATATTGTCAAAAAATGGACCCTCATGACCACAATTAGCGTAGAATCTTAATTTTCTCAAAAAATCTATCTGATATTTTTGTTTTTTGATAGATTTAAGTGAAGGTCGGGAATCAGCTTTATATGGGGACTATGATTAAAAATTTTACTACAAGTTTTTATTTGAGTGTTTAGTGGGTATAATAGACACACATACATAAAATTTTATTGATATAAATATATGATGATCTGGATCTCACGACCATTTTAGGCGGTGTAATAGGGGTTACTTGTATCGGGGCTACATCTGGACATTTACCGATTTTGACCAATTTCAATATCATTTATTATATGAGCGATGAAAGCTTATATTCTTTAATTTCATTAAAATATATTCATATTTGCGACCTGTAGTTTGATTACAAGATTTACATGTACACACAGACAGACATGGTCTCATTTTTTCTCGCTTTCCAAAGGTCCACACAATATGTTTCTCTTGGAGAGATCACCACCTTATTAGACTCGAATCTGTTTCCGTCTCGTCATTTCTTCAAATTTAGAAACAGGAAAAAGCCGCTGGGAGCCAAATCGGTGTATACGGCATCAATTCGAACCTCAACTCGTGTTTTTTTTTGCCATCGAAACTGTATAAGTGTGCACCTGGGATGGAAGATCAGTTTTTGGTTTAGATAAATTGTACCGTTATGATTAATGACGGTGATGAATAATAACGGGCGATGAAAAGAAAGTAGACTTTTAAGAACGGATTAAAATGTTTGTTTTATTTTCATAAAAACCACTATGTGGTTTGGGTATAATGACTTTGTGCTGCTGTTGTAACTACCAAAAATATTTGACCTAGACCCATATTTTATTATACCGATCGACTTAGAATTACTTTCTGAGTCGATTTAGCGTTGTCCGTCCGTCTGTGTGTCCATGTAAACCTTGTTACCAAACTACAAGTCGCAAATATGAATATATTTCAATGAAATTTGGTATGTAAGCTTTTATCGGCCATAGGATGAACGCTATTGAAATTCGGTCCATGTTCAGACCTGGTCCCCATACAAATGACCCCCATGAAATCGACATAAATTGCCATAAGATCCAAATTATCATATATATCTCGGTCAAATTGGGTTTGTGTGTGTTTATTATATCCATTTATCAGTCGTCCAAAAATAAACCCTATATGGCAATTCTTTGTCATATCCCCCATATAAAGCTGCTTCCCGAGTTTCACTTAAATCTACAAAAATATGGCACAGATTTTTCTCAAATTTGGTTTGTATATATTTTTTCAAAATATAAGTGACTTCACCAAATATGGTTAGGATCGGTCCATTTTTCGACCTAGTCCTCATATAAATATAGCATCCGATATGAACTTTTTCATATCTGCAGCCAAAAAAAATTGATAACAATGCCACTCAAATTTGGTTTGTGCTTATTTTCTATATCCACTTAGTTGGGTCGAAGAGATAGGAGCTCTAAACTATGGTATAGGGTATCGTATAGTCGGTCTAGACCGACTACAATTTTCTTACTTGTTTTCATAAATAAAAGTTTATTAAAAATTAATTTATGGTTGAAAAAGTTCCCTGATCAGCTGTACGCTGTAGTTTTGGTGGGATACCTCTGAAGTTTCTTTGGATATTGTTTTTGTCTATTGTACGAATACAAGGACGATCTATTTGTTCGAGATCTTGACAGTTTTTAGGTCTTCAATTCTTGTATACTAACGAACTTAAGTTTAAAAAAATCTTGGATTTTGGCCTTTTGGTACAAAATTCACATTTTTCATATTAAAGATATCCAGAGTCCTAATGGAGTAATATGACGATGTGTTGTCAGGCCAGAAGTTATATTTGCCATCAGAGTGATGTTCTTTCAGGAAAGTAATCAACATTTTCAAATATACCTTCTCGTATAATTCTTGGTTCACTGCAAGTGCTTTTGGTTTGAATTAAGGCTTCGAAGCTCCTTTTTCGGATATTGCAATTTAGACCACAATCTTTGGTGCAAATTTAAGCTTGAACTATAATTTCAAATTGGAATTACATTTAAATGCGTAATTTCAGTAAAATCAATAATGTCCAGACTTGCTGAGCTGAAAATAGCTTTCATCATTTAAAACTAATGATTTTTTGTCGTAATTTCGAAGCCTCCATCGGCATTGCGAATTTGTTGTGAACGAATATTTGCTTAACGGTGTACTCTGACGATCTGAATTTTTTCGACACAGTTTTTCAATGTTTGGCAGATATAACTGATAGAAGTGTTTGATGATGATGTTAAAAAAATTAAATGATTTGCCTAAAAATTTGTCAGTCATCTTCTGCACGTCGACATTTTTCAGAAAACTGCTTTATTTAAAATTTTTGCCTCCCCAGACAAGTGCTAAGTACTAAATTAATAAAAAAAAAAAAATGAAATAAAAAAAAAATAATAATGCAAGAAAGTGCAGTTTTGTATGCCCTCCGCTCCAGTGTGCAGATTATATATATACCTTTGTCATTCTTTCTGTAATCTGGACCCCACAAAATATATATATATTCTTGCTCCTTATTACAAGCGGAGAATATGTCCATATCGATGTCCGTCTGTCCGCCTATGGAAATCACGATGCCGCCCTCAATAAATCAGCTGGGTTCCTCATTTTAAGTGAAAATGATACATTGACATGCTGAGCAGGTTGCTATTAAAAATCATCATAATCTGTTCAATAGGTCCCGAGAAAATCTTTTAGACTAGAAACTTTAAATCTTTTAAATATATACCCTATTAAATACATTTAAATTTCTGTTTCTCAGATTCTAATATTTTTCTTACAGAACCCCTGCAAATCTAACAAAGATTAATACAAATAATTAAATGAGTTTTTCACTGTTGGCACCCTTGCTTTATAACAGTATACACTATAACCTCTATACTCTCTAACCTCTCCCGTTACTGTTAGTGACGCATTCAATTATGTAGCGGATAACTTATGAACAGGATTTTGTCAATTGATATTGATTTTTAATTTTAGAAAATGGCTTTAAATAATGTAAATTTTCGGAAAAAGATATATTAACCTTATAAAGCCCAGAAATAACAATAAAAAGGGTGTTTTTTTAAGTCTGATAGAAATTGTAAAAAATAACATAAAAAATAAAATTTTATTCGAAAGATCAGTACATGGCATTAACATTTGAAAATGACTTCGGGCATATGGCTACCGCGGCTGCTCTTGACGAGGCGCATTCTCGACATCCAATTTTGGGACACTTTTTTGAGCGTTGCTAGCCGTATATCACGAATAACATGAACAATGTTGCCTTGGGGGCGTCAATTGTTGCTGTTTTATCAGTATAAACCAGTGACATCACGTAGCCTCACAGGACTAAATCGAGAAGTGTCAAATCTTACGACCTTGTAGACCAATTGAGAGGTCCATTTCTGGAAATCAACTTATCGCCAAACTTCAATTTAAATAAGGCGATGGCTGCGATGGCCGTATGACACATAACGCCATCCTGTTGTTGAAAACAGATCTCGCCCGGATCAGTGTCATCCATATTTCAAACAAAAAAAAAAACGTAACTTTTATAGTTCTAATCACTGCTAATGAACTTACGGACGTTTCCGGATACCCTTCCGTTCAGGATTATATCATCTCCGTTCAAAATTTTCCATATTTTCGGACAATTTTTTGTGCTTTTCAACTCCCTTTTCACAAGACCTCAATATCTCTCCACTGGCTTAGGCGACAGATTGAAGGATTTGCCTCCCTGGAAAAAAAACCCCACCTTATTGTTCTTGTACCTCGCAAGAGCTTTCTTGCCATAGTGACAAGATGCCAAATCGGATGCACACATTGTGTTGGCTTATGAAAGGAAGGAATCTTTTTTGCAAACATTCCTTAATATGAATTTCGGTATATATAGAGCCCGTTGTAATAAATAGCTTGCTTCTTTTGCCGCAATTGCACATTGCTTGCCACACCAGGAACTTTTTATACCCTATACCACTATGTGGTTTGGGTATAATGACTTTGTGCTGCTGTTTGTAACTACCAAAAATATTTAACCTAGACCCACCTTTTATTATACGGATCGACTCAGAATCACTTTCTGAGTCGATTTATCGGTGGCCGTCCGTCCGTCTGTGTGTCCATGAAACCTTGTAATCAAACTACAGGTCGCCAATATGAATAAATTTTAATGAAATTTAGAATATAAGCTTTTATCGGTCATAGGATGAACGCTATTGAAATTGGTGAAATTCGGTCCATGTTCAGACCTAGTCCCCATACAAATTACCCCTATGAAATCGACTTAAATTGCCATAAGATCCAAATTATCATATAGATCTCGGTCGAAATGGGTTTGTGTGTGTTTATTACATCCATTTATCAGTTGTCCAAAAATAAACCCCATGGTGCAATTCTTTGTCATAGGTCTCATATAACGCCGCTTCCCGAACATAATTTAAATCCATCAGAAAACAATATTATTGCGCAGATTTTTTTCAAACTTGGTTTGTATATATTTTTTCTAAATATAAGTGACTTTACCAAATATGGTCAGGATCGGTCCATTTTTCGACCTAGTCCTCATATAAACATAGCACCCGATATGAACTTTTTCATATCTGCAACCAAAAAAAATTAATAGCAATGCCACTCAAATTTGGTTTTTGCTTATTTTCTTTATCCTGTTAGCTGGACCGAAGAGACACGGTCTCTAAACCATGGTTGTATTCTAAATTTTTGCCAAATAGTCTGACCACTGAGCTAATCGGGCTGTTTTTCTATCGAATAAGTTGGGAACTCTTTTCAATATGCTGCCTATTTTCTTGCCCTTAGGAACATTGTGTAGACCTTTCCTTCTTCCCTACTACGACGAGTCTTTTGAAGTTTGTCCAAAGTCTATTGATTATGTGCGTGAACTTATACTTCAAGATCGTCATGTTACTTATCGTGACATTGAGGCTACCGTGGACATTAGTGGGATCAACATACATTCGATATTGCATGAATATTTTGGATGCGCAAAAAATTTCTTCGCATAGGATCCCCCATAATTTGACTATCGCTGGAAAAAAAAGGCCCTTGTTAATTGGTTCTTGCCTTTAGAAATATTATGTAGACCTTTCTTTCTTCCCGAACTTGGAATTTCTATCAGGGGTTAAATTTTACTGATACTTTCTGTTAACATTGGAAAGCAGTTTAACGACAGACCTTTGGTTCTATGGCCAGATTTTTGTTAGACAAAGTTAGATTTTTTGTTTGTTAGTTTTAGTCATTTTTCAGACATATTGCAATTAATGCAAATTTTAATTTTGTTTAAATGGTGCGTGGTAAAGAAGAAGAAAGCATATATTTCAAAAATTCATAACTGCACTTTATTCTTAATCGGACCGGTTTCTGGCATTTCAGCCTTCATCAGCGATTTATTGAACATTGTGATATAATTGTTATGTTTTAATTGATAGATTTTGTTGAAAATATTTAATAAGTTTAGCACGTACTTTTATTTCGTTACTCATTTTAATCAAAATACCAACAAATGAATTGGGTTATCATTACGCATGGTAAATGCTTGCGAAAAACGTGTGATTTTATCGATCTCACTCTTTATCTATTCATCTCAGCATATAAAGATGATTTTTATTTTTTTCAAAACCATTTAAGTTTTCCAAAACTATTTTCAAAAATCTTAATTGTTTTTATTGTATTTTTGCATCTTTAAATTAACCCATTACTCGTAGAAGCTTCTAATTCAAGAAACTGTTATGAAATATCGCATCATTTTTAAGCTTTGGATTTTCAGTATTCTAACGCCGCGGCGCGCCGGATGGGTTAAACAAGTGGTCTCTTATGAAGAGATCTTAATAGTTTTTGTATTATAGGAAAATGATGCAATTTTTCAGATAGAAGTTAATTCCTTCTATAAAAATCATAAAATCATAATAATAATTAATACTGGTTTTACAATTTAAAGATTATTTAAAATGGTAACCGTACCCAAAATTGGTTATAATATTGAGTTTGAGTCACAGTTGGAGCGTATTAAAGATTCGACACGAAGTTATCAGTCTTTTTTTTTATAAATTTAATTTTATTTTATATACTATAAATAAATAAATAAATATTCAATTTGAAATTCTTCTACTTCACCTTACTTTTTTATTTGCTTAAATGTTTTCATATTTATTTGCTGATACATTGCTAAACGAGGGATGGTAATTAATTGTGAAAATCTCGAGAAAAAAAAAATTCACGACATGCTAAAGCCCTTTTCCACTTATACGATCAAACTGAAACTTGGTCCATACACTCGCTGTTAAGAAAGATTAACTTTGACATAGTCACGCACAGTCACGGAGTAACTTAAAACCCATTTCCCCTTATCCGATCGATCTGAAGCTTTGTCCATAGATTTGTTGTGGCCAAAGATTATTTTTAAGATAGTCACACAGAGTCAAGCATAGTCACGCAAAGTCACGAAGTGATTTAAACCCCTTTCTCCTCATCCGATCAATCTGAAAGTTTGTCCATAGCGTTGTTGTGGGCAAAGATTAATTCTAAGATAATCCTACACAGTCACGCACGTCACGGAGTGATTTAAACCCCATTTTTCGCCATCCAATCAATCTGAAACTTGGTCCATAGACTTTTTGTAACCAAAGATTAATTTTAAAATAGTCACGCAAAGTCACGCACAGTTACGGAGAGATTCAAAACTTATATGCATAAGGAGAGAAAGCGTTTAAATAAAAACTTTGTTTTTATGGGTTAGATTATTTATTTATTTACTAGCAGATTCCAGCACTCGAAATTCGAGTGCAATTTCTAGGCAACTTTATTTTTCAACTTAGCCAATTCACAAACCAACACTTTTTTTTTTGCTTATTATTATTGTGAATGATGATAAAAAACTTATTAACAAATACATTAATAAATTAACAAATTAAAAAATACACACATAGCATATGTATAATTTTATGTATGTGTTAGTAGCAACTTTAAATGCAATTTACTCAAAATAATGGAAAAAATTTAAAAATATGTAAATCTGGTGAACAGCTAAAAAGAAATACCTTTCAAATAATATACATTTGGTCAAAATCGGGATAAAACGGTAGAACAAAACATCGGTCACAAAAAATCGCCTAGCCTATTAATATTATAGATTCCTTTGTGTGCAAATATAAAAATAAGAAAACTTGTTTTCTATCTTTAATATTTTATTCAATAAAGCAAAATCCTTAGCACATTTGCTTAAAAAATTGTTGTTCTTAGGCTTGATGGATATCTTAATCATTAAAATGATAAAGATGGAAAATAAGAATTTTTTTATATTTGTGAAAATAGTAAATAAATAAATTTTTGGATTATATTAGATTTTTCATGTCCAATGAAAACAAATTTTTATTTTAAATTTTTTATTTCCGTCACAAAACCTAAAAGTTTTACTAAAACCTAACTGACAAAGCTATAAAGGATGACATTTTTTTCTGTTAATACATATTTCAGTCTTGAAATAATTTATTGGTAATTTCAAAAGAGTATCGAAGGATAAAGTTTGGAGGGGACATTATAGAGATTTTTTCTGTTGTCATGATATATTAAAATATAAAAATCATTAAATTACCAAGTAAACTTTTTTGCTCAAATTATTTTTTTACCTTAAAAAAATCATAGATTTCTTGATCAGCCCTCGTATATTAATAAGGTGGGTCTTATCATAGAAAAACTTTGTACCAAAATGCATATCTCTGCCTCTGCTGTTAATAAAAGAAAACAATTTACCGTTAATTGTTTTTTTTTAGCAGTTATCTCAACAATTTTGTGATGGGAGTGTTTCACTAAATTTTATTCTCGAATATATTTATAAATATCATTCATTATACCCTACGCCACTCTGTGGTCAGGCTGAAATGAGTTTGTGCGGATGTTTGTAACTACGAAAAATACTTGAGTTGAAACCCACTTCTTATTGTATCGATTGACTCAAAATCACTCTCTGTCCAAACGTCTGTTTATCTATTTGTATGATCCATGTAAACCTTGAGGCATCCATGCCTCACTTGCCAAATTGATTAACTCCAACCTACGATTTATAAAAATTTTAATGAAAAAGGGCTAGATTGAGGGCTCTTCTATTCAAAACATATGTCTGATAAGAATCCTTAATATTAAGAAATTATTTGAATATAAACAGTTAGCCGTCAACCAAGCACTCTGACATTAAAATTTTCATAAATCAAAAGGTGGAGTTAATCAATTTGGTAAGTGAGGCATCCACTTAAGCTTCTTTATTGACCATAATACCATCAGTATAGTAAAGTTTGACATTTTTGACAATATACATTAGGGTGGCCCTTCATTATATGGAGGAAAAAAAAGTGTTCAAACTCTCGGTCTCACCCCCTCGAAATATGCGAATAGTAAAAAAACTGAGAAATACAAAGTTTTGGGTTAATCAAAAGACATTTAGTCGTGCCTCAACGCGATTGAAAATTTCAAGCGTGTTTATATGGGGAAAATATGACCTTTTTCCAGATTTTACGAAAATTTCGTTCTATAGTTTAATTTTTCCGACAAGCTGTTATATAATTCGGGATCAGTATTAAATTATCCTTTCAAATAGATATAAAACTTCAAAATCGAATAAAACCTCGCAAAGAAATCGCAAATGCCCCAGACCACTTTTGTGCTAAAAAAAAAACTAGGTCATAAAATTTGATGACATTTGTTTCAACTTTGAGAAATTGATTAAAGCCATATTTTTTTTTGGTCCCTATACTTATAAGTACTCAGATATGTAGTATTATTTTATTACCACGTTATTAACCTATTGCGCATTGAGACCGAAAATTGGAAATTTTTTTGATATAATTTTGAAAACACCTTTTTCAAGTTTTTAAAATTTTTCTTAAGCAAAATTTAAAAAACTGGATCTAAAACTTTGAGTTTTTGTTATATACATATTACAGATTAACTGTGTGAATTTTAAAGTAAATCCCTATGCCAGAATTTTTTTGACAAGGATTTTATGTTTGCGGATTTCGAGATAAATTGGATTTTAGTAAAATATTCTGTAAATGTACTCTTTCTAAACACTTTGTATCAAAAATTCATCACTTTTCTACTTTTCTACTTTTAAATATAACATATATTTTATCTTAATAGCCTAGGGCTTCGGGAAAAAATAATATGACCCCATTAACCCTTTTGTAATTGGGGTCACATATGACCCCAATCTAATAAGAGACAATTTATTCCAAAAATTCAAATATTTTGTAAGTGCTGCTGAATTTTTAGATGCGATGCTTAAAATATAATAACCAAATATGTAGAACTTCTGCTCCTAAAATTTGGGATAAATCCTTAAATACACCAAAATAAATAGAATTAATTTTATATTTCATATTCTTTTGAATAAATTATCTTTTATTAGCTTTGGGTTATTTGTGGGTCTTCTTATTTTATTTAGAAAAATATAGATAGTTTTTAAACATAAAATAATTTTATAACAAAAACGGTTTAAAGTTGTTTTAATTTATATTCGCGAGCAATAAGCAGATAATTGAAACAAAGATATATCACAATGGATTATTTTGATCCCAGGAGCACTGAAGGGTTAAATAAATAAAAATTAACCGAATTATTTTTCTTAAATTCAAATTCATCGAGTTTAATAGAAAAACTCGTTTCCCGTAATTTTTATTTAAAAATATCTTATAATAATGGATTAACGTTCTCGGATTTATCCCAAATTTAAGGAGCGGAAGTTCTACATATTTGGTTATTATATTTTAAGCATCGCATCTAAAAATTCAACAGCACTTACAAAATATTTGAATTTTTTGAATAAATTTTCTTTTATTAGCTTGGGGTCATATGTGACCCCAATTACAAAAGGGTTAATGGGGTCATATTATTTTTTTCCGAAACCCTATTAAGATAAAATATAACATTTAAAAGTAGAAATGTGATGAATTATTGATACAAAGTATTTAGAAAGAGTACATTTACAGAATATTTTACTAAATCCCATTTTTCTCGAAATCCGCAAAAATAAAATCCTGTCAATAAAATTCTGACACAGGGATTTACTTAAAAATTCACACAGTTAATCTGTAACATGTATTTAACAGAAACTTAAAGTTTTAGATCCAGTTTTTTAAATTTTGTTTAAGAAAATTTTTTAAAACTTGAAAAAGGAGTTTTCAAAATTTTATCAAAAAAATTTCCCATTTTCGGTCTCAATGCGCAATAGGTTAACAACGTGGTAATAAAATAATACTTCATATCTGAGTATTTATAAGTATAGAGACCAAAAAAAAAATTATGGCTTTAATCAATTTCTCAAAGTTGAAAAAATGCCATCAAATTTCATGACCTAGTTTTTTTAGCACAAAAAGTGGTCTGGGGCATTTGCGATTTCTTTGCGTGGTTTTATTCGATTTTGAAGTTTTATAGCTTTTTGAAAGGATAATTTAATACTGATCCCGAATTATATAACAGCTTGTCGGAAAAATTAAACTATAGAACGAAATTTTCGTAAAATCTGAAAAAAGTCATATTTTCCCCATATAAATAAAGCACACTTGAAATTTTAAATCGCGTTGGGGCACGTCTAAATGTTTTTTGATTGGCCCAAAACTTTGTATTTCTATATTTTACAACTTTTGACTTGAATTAACTGCATCGAAGAACTTAATTCGTTTTTTGGTGATGAAGCACCACCAAGGACCAATGTTTGTCGTTGGTTTACTGAATTCAATAGTGACCGTAGTTCGCTCAACGACGAGTCCCTTGAAGTTCGTGCAAAATCTATTGTTGTTCCGAAAAACATTGATTATATGCGTGAACTGATACTTCAAGATCGTCATGTTACTTATCGTGACATTGAGGCTACCATGGACATTAGTGGGACCAACATACATCCAATATTGCGTGAATATTTTGGCTTTAAAAACAATTTATCGCATAGGATCCCCCATAATTTGACAATCGCTGAAAAAAAGGCCCTTGAGAAATGGTCGCAAGAAATGCTCTAAAAGTAAGATCGCGAGCATGTGTATGACATCGTGAGTATGAACCGTATGAGCCCGAAAGTAAACAGTAGTCGCCTGTATGGGTCTTACAAGGCGAGCAAAACCCAACAAAAATCGTTCAAGTTCGAAGCACTTCGCAGCATATGGTCGCCTGTTTTTTCGGCAAAACTGGACCTATCTCAATCGTACCATTGTATGTATTGTATTATATAAAAGAGGTGCCGAAAGTACTGCGGCCAAATGATCTATTGTACTGCCCTCTGCTAATAGTTTGTCCCTATAAAATCTCACGCAATCCTGAAGCCCTCAGAAATTCGAGGATGTTGGTTGGTTCCAGTGATTTTATTTCGCTCCCTGATATTTGGAAAGAACCCAGGTGCTTTTTTTCCTCTTATGCATTAAAGCTCCACAGTTCCCCAGTATGTGCTCCGCTGATTCTGCCTTCTCATGGCAGAATCTGCACATGGGGTTCGCTTCAATTCCTAACCTGCTCAGATGCTCCCTGAGCCTACAGTGACCAGTTAGAATCCCGGTTAGTATTCTCAGTTCATTCTTTGATAGTCCGATACATGACTCAAATCTCTTACCGCTGTAGTTACCTAACAAGAGTTTTGATTGCCTTAAGCCTAGGTGGCTCGAGAAAAGCTCCTGTCTGATATGATTCTCACATTCCTGAGTACGCCTTCCCATACTCCTTTTCTTATTCCACAAAACGGTTCCGGCCCCATTAGCTTTGTGGAAGCTCCCTTTCTGGCAAGTTCATCCGCTTGCTCATTTCCCCGAATCCCAATATGTCCCGGGACCCAACAAAGGCTGACCTTATTGTGTCTGCCTAGCTCATTCAGTATTTGCAGACAGTCCCATACTAACTTAGAGTTTACTAGGAGCCTAATGCTAGAATAGCAGCTTGACTATCTGATAATATGGTTATGTCCCGTCTTTTGTACTTCCTATTTAAGTTAATATGTGCACATCTATCGATGGCATAAATTTCAGCCTGGAAAATACTCATGTGTATTCCCGTTGATTCGTAGTAATTGGTTCTAGGCCCAAAGACTCCCGCCCCTGTTCCATTTCCGGTCTTTGACACGTCCGTGTAATCGTACCATTGGTGCAACGTAGAACGGTCAATTCTGAATGGTACACAACCATTTGTTTGTCAGAAGTCTTCGGAGAAATTAGAAAAACCAACCGCCGAAGACGGATCACACCACGACTATGCAGCTCGCACACATCAAGGCACTCAGTCAAGGGACTTTTTAAGCATCACAAAACGTCGATTTGTAGAGTCATCCGCCGTATAGTCCTGATTTGGCACTCAATTTTATATTTTTAAATATGAACTGTTGATCTGGTCTGACATTCCTATGGATCGTTTATAAATTTCTAAAAATTAAAAAAGAAATGCCGTTAAGTTACGATTGTTTTTTAATGTTTTTATATCCTCTACACCAGTGTGGGGATAATTAAAAAAAAAAAAAAATCTGGACCCCAAAAAATAAATATGTATTTCCTTGATGCTTATAACAAGCAGAGTTGGTAAAGCTATGTCCGTCTGTCCGTCTGTTGTATCAATTTAACATCATTTCCTGACAGCAGATTGCTATTTAATATCATCAAAATCGTTTCAATGGGTCCCGAGATTTCGATTAAAATGTAAAAACTCTGATTTTCTATGATCTTTTCATAAAAAATAAATTGCGAGGTCAACGTTTTTCGACAACTGATGAGGCGTTTGATCCGTTTGAAATGCATGTTTTGAATGTATCTCAATCGGAATGAAAAAGTGCTTTGAAAATTGCTTCACAAGTATGCAAAAGTGTATTGATCGTTATGGAGAATATTTTTAAAAACAATTAAGCCATTTTTGATGATAAATATTTATTTGTTTTGTCTAATCCCGAAATATAAAAGGCCACCCTTGTACAAATGACCTCTATAAGATTGACTTAAATTGCTCCAAGATTCAGATTATCATATTGATCATGGTCAAATTTTGTTGCCTGCATGTAACTACGAGTATGTTACACCCATATATCAGTAATCCAAATTAAAAACTCTGTAGAACCGAATTTTTGAAAAAAAAAAAATTTTTCGCACAGATTAGTTTTTAGTTTTTTCTGCTTTCGACAAACTAAATTTCTACTACTAAATGTGGTCATAATCGGTTCAATTTTCTACCTAGACCCCATTTAAAAACACAATCCAATATGAACTTTTTCATACTTGCAGGCCACAAATTCATAAAAATGTCATTTAAATTTAGTTTATCCTTATTTTCTATGTCCTAAGTAAAAAATGGACCACAGACTTTTTGTTGAAACTCCCGATAAAAGGGTATCGCATCAGCGGTCTAGACCTACCATTACTTTTTGCTCTGTAAAAATAATTAGTCGCATGTTATGATTTGTTTTCGAATATATTGCAGCTGTTAGATGATAAAATTCTAGATAACACGACTACGGGTACTTTTTTCTTTGAATAGGGAAATATATACTTTAAGAAAGTGATTTCATCACAAAAAGATATGAAACGTCATAGAGTCATAAAAATTAATAAACAGTGGTTGGAAAAATAATACACACAAGCAAAGTTTCTCCATTTTTCCCAAAAAAAAAGAAGTTTCAAATTAAAATTATATATTAACATGATTAAAATTAAAAGCATTAAAAATATTTCCAAAATCATAAGTTTAATGCAAAATTTTCTTAATTTTTAAAAACGATCAGACCTCATCAGCAGTTCATAGTTAAAAACATCAAACTCAATATAAAAACCATTTTAATACAATTGCCGATTATGAGCAACTTTAGATTTTCGATTGTGGTCGAATTAACTGATCGAACGAATTTTCATTTGGTATTATGACGCACATTCGATAAAATAGCGCTATTGTGAATTTCACTCAATTGGATTATTCACAATAGAACATATTTATCAGCTGGCACTATAAATAAACATTGTTTGTTTACAAATTTATTAAAGAAAAAAATAATTAATTTTTTATTAACATGGAATTATGGTTCTATGATCGTCTGATGATGATGAATGCTTCTTCATGAGAGATGGTTCCAACATTTTGGAAATGGATTCCACTACGTAAGTATGCGAGGTTTTAACAAGGGTACCATTTATTTACAGATTTATAGCAACTTTTCGACTACTAGGAGGCGTTTATGGAATTGCTGTCTACTACAGATGAACTGCTGCGGCAATGCACACAAGGCAGAACAATCTCATGAATTTAATTTATTTTACTACTTATATTTTAAATAAGTTTTCCAAACTGCCATCTAGCATCGAAAGCAAAATTGGTTTCGATGGAAAATTCGCTGTACAACGAAATTTTCGACCGTGCTGCCAGCTCATAATACGAATTTGACATTCGATAGTCGATGTTCGATAGCCAGCGAAGATCTAAGATCGAATGCAACTCATAATAAGGGCCACAGTTATTTAAACTTTACAGTTAATTGTGTTTCTTTTTTTGACCAGTGTTTATTACAACATGAATGGCCAGCTATACTAACTTCGGGAGCCACGTTTACGAATTAATATTTTAAAGAGCCATTTACTTATTTTTGACAAAAATACATAAATAAAGGCTAAATCTTATTATACCCTATAGCACTATGAGGTCACGGTATAATGACTTTGTGCTGCTGTTTGTAACTACCAAAAAGAGTTTACCTACACCCATCTTTTAGTATACCGATCGACTCAGATTCACTTTTTGAGTCGATTTAGAGATGTCCGTCCGTCCGTCTGTGTGTCCATATAAACCTTGTAATCAAACTATAGGTCGCAAATATGAATACATTTTGATGAAATTTGATATATAAGCTTTTACCGGCCATATGATGAACGCTAATGAAATTGGTGAAATTCGTTCCATATTCAGACCTAGTCCTCATACAAATGACCCCTATGAAATCGACATAAATTGCCATAAGATCCAATTATCATACAGATCTCAGTCAAATTGGGTTTTTATGTGTTTATTATATCCATAAATCAGTAGTCCAAAGATAAGCCCTTAGTCATAGGCCCCATATAGAGCTGCTTCCCGATCTTCACTTAAATCTATCAAAAAACATATTTGGTTTGTATATATTTTTTCAAAATATAAGTGAATTTACCAAATATAGTTATGATCTATCCATTTTTTGACCTAGTCCCCATATAAATATATGAACTTTTCATATCTGCAGCCAAAAAAATTAATAAGAGTGCCACTCAAATTTGGTTTATGCTTACTTTCTATATTCAATTAGTTGGACCGAAGAGATAAGGTCTATAAACCATGGAATAGGGTATCGTATAGTCGGTCTAGACCGGCGAGTAGCTAGTCGGACTTTCACTTCTAAACAACCTTTAAAATAAGTGCTGGAAACTGAATTGAAAAGCATTCCAGTCAATATTATCAACCATCTTATTGAATCCATGCCACGTATAAATATTGATTAATATTAAATGTTGCTTTTGTTTAGAAATAGTGCCATTTTGGTTTTTTTTTTTTTTAATATAACGGTTCTTTTAGTTTACAATTTTAGCTATGTCTTTTTATATAAAGAGAATGAAATGATAAAGAAGATTTTGGAATAAAAACAATAACATGCTTTAAAATAAAAAAAGTTCAATATTGATTTTGGTTGCTTTTGTTTTGACCAACACTGTATATATAAATAAATATATTAATAAAACATTGAGTTGGTCAGACCATGTTGCAGCTGCCTGTGGTAAAACATATTCGATGCTACGAAACCTTTGCCCTACCCAATATTGTACCCCAATTAATATACCCTTGCTCCTTGTTACCAACATTACTTTATGCAATATCGCAAGGTACATTTACGGGCTCAGTAGGTTCGGTGTCAATTTTGATGAGTTATTAAAAATGAGATATGTTATTTTTTTACACACAATAATTAGTAACCAGGAGCCAGAATATCTTCATAATCGATTGCGTTTTAGTAGGCTTCGGAGAAATAAGAATTCGGCACCATACATTGGTATCTGAATGGCAGTTTTTCATATATGTAGCAGTGTCAGTATAGGAGTGTTAGACCTGATCAACAGCTCATATTTAAAAAAAAATAAAAAAAATTGTTACAGAGAATTTTTCATAAACATGACCGCTCTTAAATTAATTTTTTATGATCACTACTATATGTATGTCCCTCTGCCTATTGGCAACTCTACTGAATACCAATTACCGGTAAAAAAAATAAAAAAAGTAAACTAATTTGGTTTAGTAAAACATAAGAAAGCATATTTTTGTAATAATACTGATATAGAAAGAAAGAAGCGACGAATAACATATAGTAGAGAAAGAAATTGATTGCATTAAGCAATAAATTAATTAAAAAAAATAAAAATAAAAAAAAAAAACAAATGAAGAAAACAATAATCGCATTTAAACAAATAATGAAATGCAGTGGGCCATTTAAAAAAAGAGACGCCACAGCAACTTGTGACGATTATTATTCGCATAAAAGAGGAATGCAAAGAAAAGAAGAAGGAAGCAGAAAAGAGCGCATTATATTCGACATAAACGAATCTATTAATACCCTGCACAGTGCGTTTAACTTTAGTGAATTTTGAGAAGATGCTGTTTAAAAACGCTTTCGTTGTGGATATCTTTTCTAGAGATACATTTGGCAATCGTATATAATTTCATTAATACGAAATATTTTTTTATATAGTTGCTATTACATTAATCCTCGGTTAATTTACCTCGTCAAAATTTACAACATTTTTGTGAAATTATGCAGGGAAAGCATTGAAACGAACACATTTAATTACCCCATAAGGGGCAATTAGACGTTTATTTTTAAATGTATCAAAAATGCAATTATCCGAACATACATACATATGTCAAACACGGTTATTAAAATAACATTTTATTAAATAAAAATAATTTATATGTATCACATAATGAAGTAAATTGTAAACACGTTTTGGCACGTTCCCACAGAGTTACACAAAAATAAAAATGTTAGATGTTGGTTTTGAGATTTATTGCCTTTGACTGAGTCGTCTTTCCACTTGGCACAGCTTTATAAAAAAGGCCACTCTCATCAGCATTAAATATATTTTCAATTTCAATTCAATTTCAATTCAATTTCAACTCAATTTCAATTCAATCTCAATTCAATTTCAATTCAATTTCAATTCAATTCAATTTCAATTCAATTTCAATTCAATTTCAATTCAATTTCAATTCAATTTCAATTCAATTTCAATTCAATTTCAATTCAATTTCAATTCAATTTCAATTCAATTTCAATTCAATTTCAATTCAATTTCAATTCAATTTCAATTCAATTTCAATTCAATTTCAATTCAATTTCAATTCAATTTCAATTCAATTTCAATTCAATTTCAATTCAATTTCAATTCAATTTCAATTCAATTTCAATTCAATTTCAATTCAATTTCAATTCAATTTCAATTCAATTTCAATTCAATTTCAATTCAATTTCAATTCAATTTCAATTCAATTTCAATTCAATTTCAATTCAATTTCAATTCAATTTCAATTCAATTTCAATTCAATTTCAATTCAATTTCAATTCAATTTCAATTCAATTTCAATTCAATTTCAATTCAATTTCAATTCAATTTCAATTCAATTTCAATTCAATTTCAATTCAATTTCAATTCAATTTCAATTCAATTTCAATTCAATTTCAATTCAATTTCAATTCAATTTCAATTCAATTTCAATTCAATTTCAATTCAATTTCAATTCAATTTCAATTCAATTTCAATTCAATTTCAATTCAATTTCAATTCAATTTCAATTCAATTTCAATTCAATTTCAATTCAATTTCAATTCAATTTCAATTCAATTTCAATTCAATTTCAATTCAATTTCAATTCAATTTCAATTCAATTTCAATTCAATTTCAATTCAATTTCAATTCAATTTCAATTCAATTTCAATTCAATTTCAATTCAATTTCAATTCAATTTCAATTCAATTTCAATTCAATTTCAATTCAATTTCAATTCAATTTCAATTCAATTTCAATTCAATGTCAATTCAATTTCAATTCAATTTCAATTTCAATTCAATTTCAATTCAATTTCAATTCAATTTCAATTCAATTTCAATTCAATTTCAATTCAATTTCAATTCAATTTCAATTCAATTTCAATTCAATTTCAATTCAATTTCAATTCAATTTCAATTAAATTTCAATTCAATTTCAGTTCAATTTCAATTCAATTTCAATTCAATTTAAATTCAATTTCAATTCAATTTCAATTCAATTTCAATTCAAATTCAATTTCAATTCAATTCCAATTCAATTTCAATTCAATTTCAATTCAATTTCAATTCAATTTCAATTCAATTTCAATTCAATTTCAATTCAATTTCAATTCAATTTCAATTCAATTTCAATTCAATTTCAATTCAATTTCAATTCAATTTCAATTCAATTTCAATTCAATTTCAATTCAATTTCAATTCAATTTCAATTCAATTCAATTCAATTTCAATTCAATTTCAATTCAATTTCAATTCAATTTCAATTCAATTTCAATTCAATTTCAATTCAATTTCAATTCAATTTCAATTCAATTTCAATTCAATTTCCATTCAATTTCAATTCAATTTCAATTCAATTTCAATTCAATTTCAATTCAATTTCAATTCAATTTCAATTCAATTCAATTTCAATTCAATTTCAATTCAATTTCAATTCAATTTCAATTCAATTTCAATTCAATTTCAATTCAATTTCAATTCAATTTCCATTCAATTTCAATTCAATTTCAATTCAATTTCCATTCAATTTCAATTCAATTTCAATTCAATTTCAATTCAATTTCAATTCAATTTCAATTCAATTTCAATTCAATTTCAATTCAATTTCAATTCAATTTCAATTCAATTTCAATTCAATTTAATTAATTTATTTTCGCATAACATTAATACTATTTAAATTTGACTTATAGTAGTAAAGGGTTTAGGATCCACGATCCTTTTCTACTTAAATATATATCATAAATTTAAAACTCAATGTACAGGTAATATTATATACAAAGAAGGAAAAAAGTGTACAAAAACCCATTTGAAGTAGGGCTATAAGATAAAAGAAAGTTAGACTAAGGTAAATTAAAATAAAATAATCATGAGATCAGTTCATTAAGGATATTGTGGATGTTGTGAGTATAGGCATCTTCTACAGAAATTCAGAGTCAATCTTTCGATTTTATCATGTACGAGTTCGAAACCAGCAACAACGTGTAGCCGACGGGTGGAATAGTGCCATGGTAGATTGAATATCATTTTAAGTAGTTTGTTTTGCGCTACTTGGATTTTACGTAAATGACATTTTGCAGACGTGGACCAGTCTGGAGCACAATAAAACAGTATTAATTTAATAATAAGTTTTTTGTTTTCAATGTTCATTGCCGACTTTCTGTTTATGATTGGGTACATCATTAGAATGATTTTGTTAATTTGGTCCACTATATAGGGAATGTGAAGATGATTGAAGTTTAGTTTTGTATCAAGCATTACACCCAAATATTTAACGTTACTTTCCCACGGGATGTCATGATTCCTTAAGCGAAGTGCAGTTTGAAGAGCGTAACAAGTCTTATGCCTTCTCGTAAAATATATAACCTGGATCTTCTCAGGGTAAACTAAGATCTTCCATTTATTAAAATAATTTTTCAAACCAGTATGAGCTAATTGTAAGTTTGTAATGATATCCGCTGAATATGTATCCGAAGTTAGAATTGACGTATCATCTACAAATATTGATGTGACGCAATTAGAAAATGTGGGAATGTCTGCAGTAAAGATATTATATAAAATTGGAGAAAGGCATGAGCCTTGAGGACAGCTGGCGGAAATGTTAATATTTTGTGAATAAGTTGTACCTATAGGGAAACATTGAATTATCTGTTTTGTAGGAAATTTTGAATAATTTTTGTGAGTTCAATTGGGAAGTTAAACGTTTTCATTTTAAAATTAATCCGTTATGCCAAACAGAATCGAAAGTAGCTTTGATGTCGAGTATGACCACTCCTGTTGATTTGTCAGTGCTAAAAATGTTTTTCACTAAATTTATAATTTCTAGTAGCGGTTGTGACATGTTATGATAATAATGATAATGCTACCGAACTGTTGCGGTGGGAGTAAATTGTTTGCATCGATGAAATTAATCAGCTTTTTCTTAATAATTTTTTCCAGAATTTTACTAACAGACGAGAGCAGACTAATAGGTCTATATGAAAGCGGAGAGTCTTTGGGCTTACTGGGCTTGTTTCTCGGAATGGTTTTAACTATTTTCCTTGCACAGGGAAAGTAAAGTAATTTCTAGCAAGCATTAATAACGGTTTTCGTGAGATATTTAATACCTTTATTCGGCCGATTTTTTAGACATTTATTATAAATACCGTCCAAGCCTGGAGTTTTTTGTTGTTTTTCAGCTTTTTTATAATAACGGCGATTTTATCATACGTAGTGAAGTAGTTGTTGTGTAGACTTGTGATAGTAAAACGGACATTGTTTGCAATACCATCGACCTCAGAAATAGTAGTAGCGTCGCTAAGATTTGCTGAAATAGAATGGTTCGGATTGAAATGTTCTATTTTTTAGCAGTACACGTGCAAGAAGATCAACCAAAATAAAGCTACACTCGAATATGTGTGGTTTTGAGTGTTCGAAACAAAAAATACGTGATAGAAAAATGTTCGTGTAGATAACGAAATATTAAAACGAAACACAGTCATGATTGTGTTCGGCTTCGTACAAAATTTAGAAACACACATAATTGATATGAAAATAAAAAAATATGTGTTGGCTGCTTTAGAACAGAATATTGTGTGTTTGGTGTGTGTATTTTCTGAACCTTGCTTTTTCATTACTTCAAATTAAATAATTTAGCAATTCGTAGCCCAATTTATGGAATTTTGCCATTGTCTTGTCAAATGTGATCTTTTTTTTTTTTTAAGTCAACGTTGATTTGGTACAACAAGTTGGCGTAATATTCAACGTTTATTGTTATTCCCTTTTCAAAGTAATCATTACGTCCCAAGAAACTGTTGCCATGACCTTGTTGGCCGTTAAGCCCATCTTAGAATTTTTCGAACCGGTTCGCCCGAAGAAATTCATTATTTTGACTGCTGCTTGATCTGTGATATGTTTTAATGGATCCATGGATCCGTTATTTAGCCGCCCTCATAATAATGGTTTTAGATTTTTTTTAATATGAAATATCTGCAAAGGGGCGGCCATGACATTTGAACCATGATCACAAACTTTAGCATATTCTTTTAAAATTGGGCATATGAGTGATATGTTTAAGAATCAGCATTTCTTATTATTATTTTTTTATATTATGATTTCATTAATTTTATTTTATTATTTAGAACATATTTTCTTTGAGGTAAATTATAAATTAAAAATTTTTTTTTTTTTTTTTTTGATGTGTAAACATCTATACGTGCAGGGGGGTAAATTTCTATTTCACAATGCAATCACAAAAACAGCGTAACATGTGAGCCGTAAGACAAAATCGGTGTGACTTATGATTGTATTGGTGAAAAAATTACGATATGTAACCTGTTTGAAAACGAAAAAATGAAAAATTAAAAATAAGAAATGAAATATAAAAATGAAAAATGAAAAACGAAAAAAAAAAATGAAAAATTACAAATGAAAATTGTAAAATGAAAAATGGAGAGTGAAAAACGAAAAATGAAAAATAAAAAATTAAAAATGAAATATAAAAAATTAAAAAAAGAAAAATAAAAAATGGAAAATGAAAAACGAAAAACGAAAAATTGAAAATGAAAAATGAAAAATAAAAAATGAAAAACAAAAAATGATAAATGAAAAATAAAAATTAAAAATTACAAATGAAAATTGAAAAATGGAGAGTGAAAAACGAAAAATGAAAAATAAAAAATTAAAAATGAAATATAAAAAATTAAAAAAAGAAATTTAAAAAATGGAAAATGAAAAATGGAAAATAAAAAATTAAAAATGAAATATAAAAAATTAAAAAAAGAAAAATAAAAAATGGAAAATGAAAAATGAAAAATAAAAATTTAAAAATGAAAAATGAAAAATAAAAAATTAGAAATGAAAAATAAAATTTAAAAATGAAAAATTACAAATGAAAATTTAAAAATGGAAAATGAAAAACGAAAAATAAAAAATTAAAAATGAAATATTAAAAATTAAAAAAAGAAAAATAAAAAATGGAAAATGAAATATGAAAAACGAAAAATTGAAAATGAAAAATAATAAATTGAAAATGAAAAATAAAAATTTAAAAATTAAAAATGAAAACTGAAAAATGAAAAATAAAAAATGAAAAACGAAAAATTAAAAATGAAAAATAAAAAAACGAAAAATTAAAAATTAACCGGCTGAAATAACAAATAATTATATTTCCAGAGCCCCTGCAGTTGATTGCTATAAGGGATACATGGATGATGCTTTCAGTTTGATTTTTAAAAATAAAAAAATCCTGAATTAAAAGATGTTTACACACCTCCCCTGTGATCGGACTCACATGATTTTTTTAAATTTATTTATAATTTTTTTTTTTTTTTTAAATAATTTTAATTATTTTTTTTATATTTTTTTTTTATCAAATTTGTCTGTTGACTAACTAATTTATATAATATTTATTACATCAAAAATACTCTTAGGAAGCCTTTGTTTCAAGTTTTTCAAAGAAATTATTTTTTTAAAAATTACAACAAAAAAATTATTTGAAAAATTCAGTGGGAAAACTCTGTAAAGCATAGAAAAATACTCAACGCTTTGATTAGTGCCAAATATGTTTTAGGAAAAATTAAGAATTTTTCGATTTTTCAAAAAAATTTTTGCAAGAACAAACAAGTAAGAAAACTATAGTCGGTCTAGACCGACTATACGATACCCTATACCATGCGTTTAGAGACCTTATCTCTCAGGCCCAACTAACTGGATATAGCAAATAAGCATAAATCAAATTTGAGTGGGATTTTTATTAATTTTTTTGGCTGCAGATATGAAAAAGTTCATATCGAATGAATGTATATGGGGACTAGGCCCAAAAATGGATCGATCCTGACCATGTTTGGTAAAGTCTCTGGTATTTTGCAAAAATATATTCAAACAAAATTTGAGAAGAATCAGTGCAATATTTTTATTTTTTGATAGATTTAGGTGAAGATCGGGAAGCAGCTCTATATGGGGCCTATGACTAAGAGTTGTCCCATAGGGATTATTTTTGGACTACTGCTTAATGGATGTAATAAACACATACAAACCCAATTTGACTAAGATTTATATGATAATTTGGATCTTATGGTAATTTAAGTCGATTTCATAGGGGTCATTTGTATGGGGACTAGGTCTGAACATGGACCGAATTTCACTAATTTCAATAGCGTTCATCCTATGGATAAAAGCTTATAAACCAAATTTCATTAAAATATATTCATATTTGCGACCTGCAGTTTGATTACAAGCTTTACATGGACACACACAGACGGACGGACGGACGGACGGATATCGTTAAATCGAATCAGATAGTGATTCTGATTCGATCGGTATAATAAAAGATGGGTCTAGGTCAAATATTTTTGTTAGTTACAAATAGCAGCACAAAGTCATTATACCCAAACCACATAGTGGTAAGGGGTATAAAAACTACGCGAAATGAAATTCTCTAACCATACAAAGTGTCGTCAAAAATGGAGAAAAAAAATAGTGTGCGAAAGAGAGATAGATTGACAGAGAGTGGAGACGAAGAAGAGTCTCAAATATAGCTAGTGACGAGCTGAAATAAAAGTTTGTATGGTGGCTCTGGTACTTCCTACACTGGTAACATTAGAAATGGGCTCAGATTGCTTCCAGATATCATAAAATAAAATATAGAAAACATTCGTTAGTTGACATGTAAAAAGCCTGAAAAGAAAATATGGAAAAAACGAGTTTTCAAACAGAACTCTGAGGCCGGCACGCATGAAAAAGTGGAAATTAAATTTTTTTATCACACTTAAAATCCAGAGTTGGACAGATTTTATTCGTTAGCAATCAATGAAATGGTAAGCATTTTAGAGAAAATCTGTGGTTTACTATGCAGGGGGAGAAATAATTTTCAAGACAAATGTCCAAATCCCAAAAATCTGAATCCACTTCTGTAATAAAAAAACAAGTAAGAAAATTATAGTCGATCTAGACCGACTATACGATACCCTATACCATGCGTTTAGAAACCCTATCTCTTAGGCCCAACTAACTGGACATAGAAAATAAGCAAAAACCAACTTTGAGTGGGATTTTTATTATTTTTTTTGGCTGCAGATATGAAAAAGTTCATATCGGATGCTATATCTATATGGGGACTAGGTCCAAAAATGGACCGATCCTGATCATGTTTGGTAAAGTCTCTTGTATTTTGCAAAAATATATACAAACAAAATTTGAGAAGAATCAGTGCAATATTTTTGTTTTCTAATAGATTTAAGTGAAGATCGGGAAGCAGCTCTATATGGGGCCAAAGGGATCATTTTTGGACTACTCTTTAATGGATGTAATGAACGCATATAAACCCAATTTGAGTAAGATCTATATGACAATTTGGATCTTATGACAATTTATATCGATTTCATAGGGGTAATTTGTATGGGGGCTAGGTCTGAACATGGACCGATTCTCACCAATTTCAATAGCGTTCATCCCATGGCCGGTACCAAATTTCATCAAAATATATTCATATTTGCGACCTGCAGTTTGATTACAAGGTTTACATGGACACACAGACGGACGGACGGACATTGTTAAATCAACTCAGAAAGTGATTCTGATTCGATCGGTATAATTAAAGATGGGTCTACGTCAAATATTTTTGGTTGTTACAAACAACAGCACAAAGTCATTATACCCAAACCACATAGTGATATAGGGTATAACTAATCACTTTTTTGCCTCAAAAATTTTTTTTTTCGAAAACTGCGTTTTCAGTTAAAATAAAAAATATTTATTCGGTTAAGCATTTTTTATTAACACATTGCAATTGGATTGTATATCCCGTTACGAAGAATAAGCGAATTTACTAAATATGGCCATGATCGGTCCATTTTTGATCCAGTCCCCATATAAAAATATAATCCATTGCCAATTCTATATTCTTTTGGGAGCTATCAGATTACAGACGGACGGACAAATTTTGTTTTTCATTAACACATTAGAATATGTTACACGCGATATGATGAATTGAAAAACTTACAAACCTGCCATCACAAATAACAGACAACACATAAATCTAGTGGGCAAATGTTACTTGTTGTTATTGTTGTTTATTTAGAAGAAGAAAAAAACAACAAATTAATGATGATTTCGTTTAAATGAAATCAAAAAATCTACTGCAGATTTTTATGCATAAAAGAGATAAAAAGAGCGTATAATAAAAAAGAGTGCTAAGAAGAAAAGAGCCGATAAAAAGAACAGAGTGTTAAACATAGAGAGAAATACATATTGAGTTAAAAGTTTTATATTAAAATAAAGCTTTTTTTCATACAAAAACTTTGCATTTCTTGAGTGTTTTTAAAAGCAAGCTTTAGATTTTCTCAGATGTTTACAGTGTGATAGTAATAATGAAAAAATGTGAAGGTATTTTTTGTATTTGCAAAAACAATAAAAATGAAAAAAAAAAATAGAAAACCCAGCCACAAGTTGTAGCCACATTTGGTGGCGGTGTACATAACGCTTGATGAGGGAGGGGGCCGAGTCATTCAACCTCTCACAGGGGGATTATTTGGTTTATATGTTTTTTTTTTTTTTTTTATGGTTGCTGCGGTGGTATGCTTTGGTATGCAATGCACTCAATTAATGTATACTCGTGCAATTTCGATTACCTTTTACACCAGTCGTTCGACGTATGTGACCGCGTATAATAGAGTCTCTATATCACACATATCCGGGCCTAACACTTAATTTTAATGGTTTTTCAATAATATTTGTTTCTTCTTTTTTGTGTTTGGAAAAGTAAACAAACGGAAGCTAACTTCGCTTTACTAAACAAAATTTGATTATTAAAAAAATATATTGATAAAAAAAAACCAGATTTGTTTATACTAGTGACCTTAATCTTTGAATCAACTATAAATATATGTATATAATATAAATATATTTAAATCTATAAACATCACTAATAGAGTCATATTTTTATTTGTTTTTTTATTCTCCTTCTTATTTTTGAGTTCTTTTGTTTCAAATCGCAAAATATTATTACCATAAATAGACAACAGCAACAAAAAAAAAAAAACTTATTTATATAAATCAACCTTGAGGTATAACCGAAACAAATTAAATGTTTCTATAGAAAAAAAAAAAAAAAACAAATATATAAAACAATAACTTCAATTAAAAATCGGCCTTTTTTTCTGCTTCAACAAACAAACATATGTTTTCTTTAGCAACAAATCCTTAAGGAAATCTAGCGAAAATATTATTTTTCGAACCTAAAAAAAGAGAGCCAAAAAACTTTACAGAAACCACATTAACAGAAAAAAACATCAGCAACATAACATATGTTTAACAGATGTTCTATTAAAGAATTCAACGAAAAGCTTTTGAGTTTATCAGCAAATTAATTTGTGTGCGATTTAATTGATATTGTTTAGAATTTTCATTAAATAGTGCAAATCTCTATTAAAATTTAAAAAAAAGTTTGTCATTTAAAGATATTTTATAAAAATTATAATTTTTGTTATTATTTCTGTAATTTGTTACCAAAAACGTTCTTATGAAACCTGAAAATTGTTTAGAATCTAACAATGAAAAGGTGAGTTTTTGTAAATTTAAAAAAAAAATAAATAAATGTTTGTAATCTAATAATTTGTTGTAGCTTTTGTTATTGACCACCCTTACTAATTATAAATTTATTAAATTAGTTACAACAGTGTAAAGGTCAGCCTTAATCTATAAAATCAACCATCGTTCCCATGAGATTTTTGTGTTTTTTGTCTTTGTTTTGAAGTCACGCTATCAATGGATTATGTTATCTTTCAATAAAGATCGAAATAAATCATAATTGTATTTCAATACTCGTATGTATTACTCTTTTATTAATGGATAAAAAAAAAATCCCTCCAGAAGTCTATGGGATATTATAACAGACTTTAAGCCAAAACTAGAGAACTAAATAAATATTACTAAAAGCTATTGTTTTTTGGAATATTGACTTAGATTTTTATTAATTTTGTAATGTCAAGTAAATTCAGAACAGACTTCTATAACAGACGTGGACTAAAGGACAAATTTTTTCTCTGTATATGACCACACTCGCTTCCATCGGCCGGATGTTTTCACCTTATGTGAGACCCAGGTAAGTGATTATGCTGATCCACAAGATTTTCACATACCTGGTTATCACCTTCTATCCCTTTTTACTTTTCATAGGGGCCTTGCCATATACATTCGCAACAATGTTGTGTACCAGTTCCAGCAACATTATAACTGAAATGATGCAGAATTTAACTCACTTTGGGTTAAGTTCAAAATCAGGTCACACATTTTGCATTTCGGGTTTCTATACAAAAGCCCAAACATAGAAAGGGAGCATATCTATAATGGCTTCGATGCCCTTTCTGTATCCATAACTAGAATCGTAGAGAGCTGCCCGAATAGCGAAATCGTAGTTGCCGGCGATTTTAATATTCACAAATCTTCTTGGCTTCACCATTCGAGTCAAACAACTCCCGGAGGTCGTTACGTTGAGCTTTTCGCCGCGCATAACCACTTAGCGCAACTAGTGAATGAACCAACGCATATTCCATGTAGTGAAGGGCAAAGACAAAAGCCTCTCGACCTTTTTCTAACTTCACACCCTCACAAGTATGAAGTGAAAGTAAAGGGTGATCTATTTCGAGGTTCCCTACTTTTTAAAGAAAAAAACATAGAAAGTTCAAATTTAATGGGGAATGTTTATTATCATTTGAAGGAACATTCCTTGGCATTTACGTCTCAGGTAGCCCATCCGTTGAATCCAATTTTCGATGACTCGTTCGAGCATTTCGACTGGTAACTGACGAATGACACGCGTGATGTTCTGCTCCAAGGCCTGAATCGAAGCGGAATTGTCCGCATAAATTTTACACTTTACATATCCCCACAGGAAAAAGTCTAACGGTGTGATATCACACGATCTTGGTGGCCAATCGACCGGCCCAAAACGTGAAATTGTCTGCTCACCGAAGTGTTCTCTCAATAAATCAATTGATTGATGCGCTGTGTGGGAAGTGGCGCCGTCTTGTTGAAACTAAATGTCGCCGAGATCACGAACTTCTATTTCAGGCATCATACGTCAGTCCGAGTTGCTGCGAACGGCGCCGAATCGACTCTCCACGGTTTTCGTGTACACTCTCAGCTACGGCCGCTATATTTTCTTCACTGCGTGCTGAACGTGGTCTATTCGGTCGAATATTATCTAATAATGAATGCTGGGTCACAAGATGGGTGATGGTGTTGCGAATAGTACGCTCAGTAGGCCGATTATGTTGACCATAAGTTGAGCGAAGTGCACGAAACACATTCTTAAAAGAACGTGAATTTTCGTAATAAAGTTGAACGATTTGTAAACGTTGTTCAGGCGTAAGTCTTTCCATGAGGAAATGCCAAACAATACTAACCAAAAATAACATGACAGCATGACACGACTCACACGTGATCTGTCAAAAAAGGCTATTGAAAAAAGTATCTCTACTTGGATCACCCGGTACTTGCACCTTTCGGTAATTCGGATCACTGCACCATTTCCGCATCTTTTTCGTACTCTGTACTTCATAGCGTTTCAACAGCAGCTATGAAATGCGCAGTTTTTATTTACGAAAAGGCTCGTTGGACCGAGTTCAACGATTTTTTCAAACATTACAACGGGAAACTGTGTTTCCTAGATAATAATGTTGACGCTGCAGCGATAATGGTGGATTAGAGATTATTCATTCCATCAAAGCACATTTCGGCTAAACCTAATCAAAAATCTTGATTTAACCAGACTTGCAAAGATGCAGTCAGATCCAGAGAGGAAGCATTCAAACATTGGCGTGAAAATAAAAATTCCGTCACTGAACTGCTACGCAAACAGGCGAGAAACGAATGTGCCAAAGTACTAAGGCGTGATAAATTTTTTTCACGATCAACGTCTTCGTGCTAAAGTTCTTTCCGCTCCTCATATGTTAAAACAGTATAGAATAATGCTAGTTCTGCTGTCCCAACTCTTATAATGAATGACCAAATATTCACTGACCCGGTTGCCAAAAATTCATTTTTGTTGGATAGCGATCAACCACTGCCCGAACTCGAAAGAGTATCTTGTACTATGCCTAAAATATTCTTTCGAGCACGTGCAGTTAAAAAGTTCTTTTGGATCTCAACATTAATAAGTCTTCGAGACCGGATTGTATACCAGCACTGGTGCTGAAAAAGTGCTCTTCGATGCTAGCCAGTGCACCGTGCGGGTGTCTTTCCCTATTGCTGGAGGGTTACTAATGTCCAACCAATCCCTAAAAAGGGTGCGGCTAATAACCCTGAAAATTACCGTCCAATTGCAAACTGCTCTGCGCTCTCAAAGTTGATGGAGACCATTATTTCTTACACTCAAACCTGTTTTTGTGCGGTCTCTCTTTGCGCGATTTCTTATTTGTTCGATATCTTTTGTGCGTTTTTCTTTGTGCGGTACATGTAATTTGAAAATTTGCATCTTTGTACCATCATTTGTACGATCTTATCAACTATCTAGAGGCCAACTCACTTCTTAATGATCGACAGTATGGCTTCCGTAGAAACCGTTCCACGGGAGACCTCTATCCATTCGCAATTTTGCGAAAGTAAAGTGGTTGCTCTAGATATTTCCAAGGCATTCGATCGTGTGTGGCATGGTGCATTGATACCAAAGCTTATTGCATTTGGGGTCGGTAATAACTTCCCTCGATTTATATCGAGTTTTCTCAGAGACCGAACAATACGTGTTGTTCAGCATAATTCAGGGGTACCCCAAGGTTCCGTTCTTTCTCCTTCTCTTTTCCTCATCTTTCTGAACGACCTTCTTCGTCAAACTTTCAATTCTATATACCCTTTCACAAATGACAGCAGCATTTGTCATTCATTTTCCTTAAGTTGTAGCCAAGCCTCTTGGTGGTTGGGGGCAAAAGGCGGACAATGAATGACACACGCAATCAAGACCTATTAACAATTTCCGAGTGGGGTAAAGCGAATTGGGTTGAAGACTCAATGTTGTATGTTGACCCATAGGGCCATGGATTCAACAATGTCATCTGTATATTGGGTGGCATAGGTATTGAGGAATCAGATACTCTTGATGTTCTAGGAATGAGAATTCAATGTGATGTTCGTTGGAAGGAGCATGTTTTTCAAGTGTCGAAAGAAACATTCAAGTGTCTTGGTTTTCTAAAACGTTGCAAAAATTACTTCACTCCCTCTGATCTCCTTAAAATCTATACCACTTACATCCGACCAAAAATGGAATACAACGCCCATATATGGGCAGGAGCTTCAAAGTCTATTTTGGAGCTACTGGACCGTGTACGAAGATTGATTTATTGGAACATCGTCGGCATGTGAGTTGTGTAGCAATGTTCTATAGATATTACCATGGGAAATGTTCTTCTGAAATTAGCGAACTTATTCCAAGTGCCCGAGTTTCGGTTCACTCTACCCGCTTCTCTAGTAGATCACATCCGTTTGTAGTCTATTGTCCAGTTGACTGCACAACGCATTACAGAGAAAATTCGTTTACCAGTCGAACTCGCCGTATGTGGAATAAACTCCCCGCAGAGGGGTTTCCCTACAGTTATAATCTAATAAAATTTAACTTAAATATCCACAAAAACTACTCCCTCTCTCCTCCTTCCTATAACCTATTTTCCTGAAATCAACACAATGCATTGCATTTGTAGGGGGCATCCCCTAAGTGTTGGTTAACAAAAAAAAAAAAAAAAAAAAAATTAGAGAATCTGTGGCGTCCCTATGATAAAAAAAATTAAAATTCTAAATTACAAATTACAAATACATACAGTTTGTCAAAAATATCTTTGCACAGTAAGGAAAAAGTTGAAAATTTTATTTTCATTTAGTAATTTCAACAACAAATTCTTTATATAATTATTATGTTTCAACATATTTCGTTACTGTACTTGTTCAGGACTATAAGACGGCAACACATTCAAAAAGATACACACCTTACAACAACAACAAAAAGATGTTTACTTAATATGAATGGCGTAAATAAAATCTTTGCATATCGAGTGAAGACAACACCGAATGCGTTTATTTTCCGCGAATTTGGTGCACTTGGGTTTTTTAGGAACGCTATTGCATGTAAAAAAGCCGTTCATTTACAAAATAAATAAAAATAAAAGGAGTGTTAAATTCGGCTGTGCCGATTCTTGATACACTCCACCTGCGCCTTAAACTCAATATTGCAATCAATGCTGGATATGCCTACCACTTTGAAACTTTTGCCGATACCGAAACTTTGATTTAACGTTTTACGTCAGGTGGCGCAATATTTGGTACACCTCATAAAATTCAAGATGCCGAGACCAACGCTAATAAAGCTTTTGAGACGATGATTGGCGAATTTGAAACCATCAATTATTAGTTTAAGATGGCGTATCCACAATGGCGACCATGAAGTTTTTATTAAGAATATATTTCTTTTAAATAAATGAATATTTAGGGTTGGCGAATCGCGACCACGATTTTTTTTTTGCTAAAAAAAACTTTAATTTACTAACTGGGTGTTATTAAAATTAAATATTTTTAAGCAATAACTTTCTTATGGCCAATATTTTTAAAATTTAGCGCATATTTTCCTTATTTGCACTTATTTACAGCATTCAATTCTAATATATTTTTGTTTTCTCTCTCTGTATTTTCAGGTATGTTTTTGCATTCTTTCTAAAATTTCTTATAATGTGGTAAGTTTAAGTGGTTCACATATTAGTCAAACATTACAATTTTCGCTTAAAATTGACTGATGATCTAGATTCTTCCAGAAGTAATTCTATTCTACTTTTGAAAATATTAAACTCATACAGTAAGTTACAGTCAAAATGAATACTTTTGCTAATAACAAGTTATTTATAACAACTAGCAAATTCCAGCGCTCGAAATACGAGTGCAATTTTTAGGCTGATTTATTTTTCAACTTAGCCAATTCACAAACCAACACTTTTATGGTTTATTATTATTGTGAATGAAGAAAACAAACTCATTAACAAACACATTAACAAATTTAATAAAACACACATAACATATGTGTAATTTTATGTATGTGTTAGTGGCAACTTTAAATGCGATTTACTCAAAACAAAGGAAAAAATTTAAAAATCTGTAAATCTGCAAACCGGCTAAAAAGAAATACCTTTCAAATAATATACGTTTGGTCAAAATCGGGATAAAACGGTAGAACAAAACATCGGTCACAAGAAATCGCCTAGCCTATTAATATTATAGATCTGTAATATTAATAAGCAAGGCGATTTCTTGTTACCGATGTTAGTGTGTCAAATTTAATCCTGTTTTTACCAAACATCCCTCGTTTGAAAAATATTTCTTTTAGCTTCCCACCAGATTTACAGATTTCTAAATTTAAAAAAATTTTTTCTGAGTAAAATGCATTTAAAGTTGCTCTTAACAAATACATAAAATTATACAATGCTGGTTATTAAATTTGTTAAAGTGTTTGTAAAAAAATATTGAGTGTTTTCTTCATTCACAATAATAATTGGACATAAACAAATAAATATTAATTTAAAAAGTGTTGAATTGCGAATTGCCTAAAATTGATTAGCATACCTTTAGAGTCTTTATTAAATGAAAAAATTAAATTTCCTAGAATTTGCACTCGAATTTCGAGGGCTGGAATCTACAAGTAATAATAATAATTAGAGCCTAAAAGTACAAAAATGAGAAATTTGCTCTACGATTCTGCTCAGTACTTTTCATATCACATGAATTTGAATGTTTCCGTATCGTTCGGTTTTTGATATTATCGATAATTTTTAAATGTGAACAACTTAAAAAATGGCGCTGTAGTACAAGTTTGAAGTAATCTGAATCAGTTCTGTATTGAAAATCAGCTAAATTGGTATATGATATTAAAAGTTATGAGCGAAAATATTCATTGTTAGTAAATTATGGTGAGATTTCTTGTGTAAGGAGTGAGATCGAAAAAATCTTAACAAACATAAAATGTTATAAAAAAGAAGCCACTGAACATAGAGAATTGATTTTTGTATTTAATTGAAATAAGATTAAAGCTTACAAAAAAACCATTTTAATCAAACTAATATGGTGTTCACACTACGATATTTTGAGGTGTTTTAGCTCATGTTTTGCAAAACAAAACACAGTCGTTCACACTTGATTTAGTGTGTTTAAGTTAAACATTTCAGCAAATTGAACAGCTGTTTCCAAAATAAAAAACAATTGATAAGTTATAAAATTTTGAAAATTGATAAAAAATAATATCATTAAATTGACGGCCAACTACTTAAATTATATTAATGATGAAATTATCAATATAGATGCGTTATTTTCATTTTTGTATTGTATTTTGTATTGTATTTTTTTGATTGTAATGCCACTTTAATAGTAATGTTAAAAAAAACAAGGATGCCAACTTGGCAAACATGAGTAATATTGCACTGAACATGCGCAAAGTTAAATACAACTCTGTCATATTTTCGTTTTTTGAGGTGTTTAAGATTTAAACATCTCAATTGAGATGTTTAGCCAACGAAAAAATGTATGGGAAAACATCTCAATTTGACTTGTTTATCGCATAAACACTAAACACTTCGCTAAACACTTAAGTATGAACGCCATATAAGAACAAATGAACTGGGTTGTCATTAAACATAATAACGAAATACTAGCACATTCCGGCGCTCGAAAATCGAGTGCATTTTCTGGGTAACTTTATTTCTCAACTTAGCCAATTCACAAACCAACACTTTTATGGTTTATTATTATTGTGAATGAAGATAACAAACTCATTAACAAACACATCAACAAATTTAATAAACACACACAGCATATGTATAATTTTTTGTATGTGTTAGTAGCAACTTTAAATGCAATCTACTCAAAATAAAGAAAAAAATTTAAAAATTTGTAAATCCGGTGAACTGTTAAAAAAATATACCTGTCAAATAATATACATTTGTTCAAAATCGGGATAAAATGGTAGAACAAAACATTGGTAACAAGAAATCACCTAGCCTCTTAATATAATGTATTTATCAAAGATAATCTGATCAAAACATAATTCATATAATGCTGGCGTAAAATGTTAAGAGGAAAAACTTGAGTCAAGATTTTTTCAATCTCATTCCTTAAGTAGTGTCTGGGTTTAAAATGAGTGGCGTGAACATATTTTTTCACTTCATTTTGCTTTTACGTTAAACGTTTTTTTACCATAAGTTTTTTTCACCTCAAAAATTTATTTCACCTTAAAATGTTTTAACTTTGCAAAATTTGTTCTATACTAAAAAAAAGGAAAATAAACTTTTTATAAAATTTAATTTTTATACACCGATATTTGGTTGTTATTGGGTCGGTGCAATCGATTTTACCCAAAATATTTTATTATGAAAAATATATTTTTCCAACTTTTTCCTCTACTAATAAAAATTATTAGTGGTAAAAATTATTAGTTTAGGGAAACTTCGATGACCTTAAATATAAAAATTAAATAATTCCCAAGTTAAATATTTGTGAAGTTGCCAATATTTGGGTACAAAATTAATAGATAGGTCTGCGAAATACATTTTATGTGCAGCCCATCATGAAATCTAAATATTTTGGTATAAATCTCCTGTTGTGGGGCAGACAAAGGGGTAAAAAAATGATCTTAGTTTTTTTTTTTCAATTTTTTTCAAATATCTCTTCTGAAGTGTCAAGAGATGGTTGGTGTCAAATGAAAGGTCTATATCACAGATTTAATTTTATGCACAAGTATTGTAATTATTTTTAAATTTATTAAGCATAAACTTGTCAAATACTGAATTCCTTTAGAAGACTAGTAGTCTTCAGAAGTTATTTATCGGTTGAATAGGTTCCTAGATTTCAATGAAAATGGAAAAATATATGATTTTTCTATGTTGTTCTTGTTGGTATTCTAAATTTTCTCTCTAGCATGTGATTGCTGTTATTATTGTTGTTGTGCGCGTTGCGTTTGTAGCATTTGCTTTATATACAAACATATATATGGGGGGTTTCATGTCAAGTGACCTTTTGAAACCGATGTCTTCCGATCCAAGGCTAGTCCTATTGGATAGTAGTAGTTTAGACATAATTTTTCAACAAGATCGGTCAAGAACTCTCTGAGTTAGAGAGGGTCAAAATTTGGCCAAACAGGTGTTTTTCTCATCCATGTAACTTTTTACCTATTGTTCTTAGAAGAATTTGTTCCAATAGTTTAGATAGCTATTTCTCCAATCTTTCCGAAAAATATTAAAATTTTTTTTTACTTTTTTTTTTGCTATTTCTTCAATCTTTCGGAAAAATTTTTTTTACAAAATAAATTTTTTTTTTACATAATAAAAAATTTAAAAAAAAAAAAAAAAAATTTTTTTTTTTACTTTTTTTGCAGTCAAAAATTTTTTTTGACTTTTTTCTTAAAAACGCATTTTTTTTTTGCTCAAAAGAAAGCTTAGGTTTTTCCTTTAAGAGTTTAATTGTAATAATAATTAAATTAATATATAATAATAATAAAAATAAAAAATAAAGAATTTAATAAAATTTTATCGTAATTACATTAGGTCCATTTATAACATAACTATTTTTATACCCTCCACACCTCAGTGGCAGAGGGTATATATAGGTTTGTCATTCCGTCAGTAACGCATCGAAATAAATGCCTGAGGCCCCAAAAAAATATATTTTCTTATTCTTTATAACAAGGGAAGTTGATTTACCGATGTCCGTCTATCTGTGGAAATCACGATCACGCCGTCAATATCTAAGCTAGACCGTTCTTTTTTGTATAAAATCGTTTACTGACATCCCAAAGGAGTTGCTATTTAAAATCGCGAAAATCGGTCAAAGGGTTCACGAGCTATGAATGAAACTTTGAAAAAACCCTTAAAAAAATAAAATTTTTCAGCGTGTTTGTTGTTTTTCTTAAGATATGTTGTATATGTTGTAGTTCTTCGTATTGGGGAAGTCATTAGAGTTGTGTGTATATTAATACTGCACGTGTCACATTGGCCTAAGCTAGTTTTACCACATAGTTTTTTTATCATTAAAATTAAATATTAAAAATTAAAAATTAATAAAAATGAAAAGTTGAAAATGAAAAATGGAAAATGGAAAATAAAAAATGAAAATGGAAATTGAAAATTGAAAAATGGAAAATGAAAATTGAAAATTGAAAAATGGAAAATGGAATATGAAAAATGGAAAATGAAAAATGAAAATGAAAAATTGAAAATCGGAAATGAAAAATGTAAAATGGAAGATGAAGAATGAAAAATGAAAAGTGGAAAATGAAAATGGAAAATGAAAAATTAAAAATTAAAATTGAAAAATGGAAAATGAGAAGTGGAAAATGAAAAATGAAAAATGGAAAACGGAAAACGAAAAATTAAAAATGGAAAATGAAAAATGAAAAATGAAAATTGAAAAATGGAAAAATGGAAAATGAAAAATGATAAATGGAAAATGAAAAATGAAAAATGGAAAGTGAAAAATGGAAAATGAAAAATGGAAAATTAAAAATTAAAAATGAAAAATGAAAGATGAAAAATGGAAAATGAAAAATTAAAAATGGAAAATGAAAAATTTTAAATTAAAAATGGTAAATGGAAAATGAAAAATTAATAAATTAAAAATGAAAAATGAAAAATCGAAAGTGGAATATGGAAAGTCGAAAATGGAAAATGAAAAATGAAAAGTGGAAAATGAAAAATGGAAAATGAGAAATTAAATATTAAAAACTACAAATGAAAAACGAAAGATGAAAATTGAAAAGTGAAAAATAGAAAATGATAAATTAAAAATGAAAATTGAAAATGAAAAAGGTGGAGGCTATCAAAGATTCGGCCCAGCCGAATTTAACACACTTGTTTTTAATTAATTTATTGTAGCTGATTTAAGTTTTGTTAATTTTTAAATACCCAGTCTTTCATACAGTTCATTTATCGTCTTTAGTTGCTGTTTTTTTTTTTTGCCAATCTTTTCTTGGCGTTACTAGGTTCAGCTGTTCATTTCGCTGCTGATTTTTTTTTTTTTTTGGCTTAGGAAAGACATCGCATTTCATTGAGGCAGAATACTTTTTCAACTTGAGTTTTCCATCGATTGCCTTAAATTGATTATGTGTACTAATGCAACAACTTCTTGATTTTGATTTTTGGTTTTTATTTAAAGTTGTTTTTTCCGAATGATTGAAGAAATAGCTATCTTTTGGGACAAATTTTGCTTAGAACAATAGAGTGAGAAAAAACACCTGTTTGGCCAAAATGTCAAATTTTGGCCCCCTCTAACTCAGAGAGTTCTTGACCGATCTTACTGATAAATTGTGCCTAAATTACCCTCCAATAGGACTTACCTTGGTGCAAATTTCATCCCAATCGAAAGGCAACGGCTTCAAAAGTTGGGCCACTGGACATGAAACGCCCCATATATCAAACATTTTTTGTCTAACTGCAAATAAAATACCTCATTATCTATTATAGATATGTTCCTAATTTATTTCATAATGATATATTTCTAGTCATTTATAAAAAAGTTTAAATTGTTATTATTGATATTCGTAGATTCAATTATGAAGCACATTACTTATGTATGATTTTAAGAAATCAATCAATTACGATAGAATACAATGTTTCGTTTCCCATGAAATGATATAAATTACGAAAAAGGAAAATACTACAAGTATAATTTAAGACAAGATATAATGGTTTGTTAAAGACAGTAATTGCACATAGCAACAAAAAACTATGGAAAAAATATTAGGCCATTTATTAGTTTTTTATAAAATTTATTTGATAGTTTTCATTTTTAAATTAAAATTTATTTAACTATTAATATTAATAAAAAACAACAAAGCCAAAAAAAAAAAAAACTGCAAAAATATTTCAATTAATTCTTTGAAAAATGTAAACGGACGTCGAAATGAGACAGTAAACTAATTGTACATCAAATTCAAAAAAGTTTTAATATACTTCTTTGGTATGCTTTGCTCTATTGCTTTTATTACGATTTATTATTTGGACAAGTGGAAATTTAAATATTAGCGGTTTTAATAATGACTGGAAAACAAGTTGATGAAAACTTGATTCAATTAGTTTACTACAAAGGAATTGAGGACCATATTAGATGTGCAGAAAAAAATTGCACCTTTACAATTCTGAAGGCACACCACCAAAGCGTCGTCTGAAGACAGTCTTGGAGCTAATGGCCACCATAGTAAATATTAACCTAATACTACTATACTTTGTACATATATTGCAAAGAACTATGTAATTGACAGGTGAATATTTATTATTTTTTGTTTTTGTTGTTTTTTGTTTTGTTATTAATATTAATATTTAATATTTACCATTATAATATAATTAAAGAAAAGGTGAAAGAAAACTTTTTTAGTAAAAAAAAAAACAAAAATATAAATTAATAAAATAATAAAAAAAAAAATACGAAATTAATGCCGTTTTCTTTTCTGACAAAAAATGTTGCCCTTTTTTTGCCCTTATTTGGAAAGTGTATTTTTTATATATTCTGAATTAAGAGAAACCTTATATTATATATCAATCGAAAGGTCTCAAAGTGCTGTGTTCATAAATGCAAAAAAAATTTTGATTATAAAAGGGGAACAATGGCGAAATATTCTCACACTATGACCTGAAAGAAGTCAATGACTGGAATTTTTTGTGATTTATGAGGGCTCTACTTTGAGACCTTTCGATTGATGTATAAGATAAGGTCTTAATTCAGAATATATAAAAAAATACACTTTTCGAAAAAAGGGCAAAAAGGGCGACATTTTTTGTCAGAAAAGAAAACTGCATTAATTTCGTATTTTTTTTTTATTATTTTATTAATTTATATTTTTGTTTTTTTTTTTTATTATCTTTTATTATTTTTATTTTTTTATAACTACTAATGAATTATTTCAGATTTTTAAAATAAATTTGGTTGCAACAATTGTTGTCATTTTTATAGATTTATCGGATCGCGATGGATAATGTTTTAATTTTTAGATGTATGCGTTCAAGAACATGTTCTGTTTTTTAGCAGTACAAGTGCAAGTTTGGTTTATGTCTGTTCGAGCAAAAAATATGTGACAGAAAAATGTTCGTGTAGATAACGAAATATTAAAACGAAAGACAGTCATGATTGTGTTCGGCACCGTACAAAACTTAGAAATACACATAATTGATATGAAATTAACTGTAGGGGAAGCCCCCTACAAAGGAAGTGCTTTGTGTTGATTTCAGGAAAATAGGTTATGGGGAAAGGGGTATAGGGAGTAGTGTTTGTGGATATTTGACTTATATTTTATTAGATTATAACTGTCAGGAAAGACCTGTGCGGGAAGTTTATTCCACATACGGCTAGTTCTACTGATAAAAGAATTTTCTCTATAATGCGTTGTGCGGTCAACTGGACAATAGACTACAGACGGATGTGATCTACAAGAGAAGCGGGTAGCGAGAACCGACACTCGGGCACTTGGAATATGTTCGCTCATCACAGAAGAACATTTCCCATGGTAGTATCTATAGAACAGTGCTGCACAACCGACATTCCGACAATGTTCCAATGAGTCAATAGAGTTGGATACCCTACTGTCATTGATGAGCATCAACGCCCTCCTTTGCACACGGTCCAAAATAGACTTTGAAGCTCCTGCCCATATATGGGAGTAGTATTCCATTTTCGGTGGGATGTAAGTGGTGTACATTAAGGAGATCAGAAGGAGTGAATTAATTTTTGTACCGTTTTAGAAAACCAAGACTCTTGAATGCGTCTTTCGACACTTGAAAAACGAACATCACATTGAATTCTCATGCCTAGAACATCAAGAGTATGCGCTTCCTCAATACCTATACCACCCATATATACAGATGACATTGTTGCATCTATGGCCCTATGGGTCAACATACAACATTGAGTCTTCAGCACATTAAAATCAATCCAATTTGCTTTACCCCACTCGAAAATTGTTAACAGCTCTTGATTGAGTGTGTCATTCATTGTCCGCCTTTTGCCCTCAACCTGCAAGAGGCATGGCCTACAATTAAAGGAAAATGAATGACAAATGCTGCTGTCATCTGCGAAAGAGTATCTATAATTAAAAGTTTGACCAAGAAAGTCGTTCAGAAAGATGAGGAAAAGAGAATGAGAAATGACGGAACCTTGGGGTACCCCTGAATTAAAAACTCGAAATAAATCGAGAGAAATCATTACCGACCCCAAACGCAATAAGCTTTGATATCAATGCACCATGCGTTGGAAATATCCAGAATGGATCAACTCCTGTTCTCACAAAGTAAAGCTAACAGGTCTCCCGTGGAACGATTTCTACGGAAGCCATACTGTGTTGTTTGTTGGTTAGTGAATTTTTTTTTCGTTTTTCCACAAAATGTATAACAATAGTACTAGTATAGCCCAGCACTCGAAATTCGAGTGCAAATTCTAGGAAATATTTTTTCATTAAATTTTTGTTTTCCAATGTTTTTTTAATCTATATGTATAAAAAATTTATGAATATTTAAATGAGCCTAAAGATTTCTTGTGACCGATGTTTTGTTCTACCGTTTTATCCCGATTTTGACCAAACGTATATTATTTGAAAGGTATTTCTTTTTAGCCGTTTTGCAGATTTTTAAATTTTTTCCTTTATTTTGAGTAAATTGGATTTAAAGTTGCTACTAACACATACATAAAATTATACATATACACTGTATGTTTTATTAAATTTGTTAATGTGTTTGTTAATGAGTTTGTTATCTTCATTCACAATAATAATAAACCATAAAAGTGTTGGTTTGTGAATTGGCTAAGTTTAAAAATAAAGCTGCCTAGAAATTGCACTCGAATTTCGAGTGCTCGAATCTGCTAGTATAATTTAAATCATTCGCATTAAAAGGGTGTAACGAATTATTATAAATATATTAATTTATTTTATTTAATTTAATATAATTTTAAGACATATTAAACATAAATTTTATCATTCTCAGCTTCTCCTTCATATGAGCTATAACTATGCCAATTTTCACGCTACTTCGTGCCCGCATATTGCTTAAAAAGGGAACTAAAAATTTACCTTCACGTATTAATGCATAGATACGTAATAAACAACAAGTTGCTTATAATGCTTTCAGAATTGTTTCCATTAAAGTTTAAACTTTTAATGATTAAACTTATGGAGAGTAAATTTATATATTTTTTTTTTAATTTCTTAAAGTTGAATAAAATGTTATAATTTTTTTAGAAAATAATTTAAAAAAAAACTTTACCTTAATAATTAGATAATCTACTGATGTCTTAATAATCTTAAATGTCTTTGTTTTTTGATAAACCAACATTCAAACAAGTCATCAGTCAAAAAGAAAGAAAAAAAAATCATGTCCATATTTAACTCAAAACTGAAATATAATAATAACTGTTACATTAATTATACATGCATGTCTGCTGTTTGTGGCTGCCTTACGCACACAGGCATAAACATAAATACGCATGTTATTATTCAACAACATATGGGTAGACAATAGACATGATGACATATGTTTGTTAAGTAACATGAATCACGTTTCCATATTTATTCCTGTCGCTGTCATTTTTTCTGTCTAACCAAACGTATTGTCACGATTCTTCCACAGTAGCAGAACACAAGAATTGAGTTGTAAATAAAACAAAATGCAAATAAAATATGCAAACAGCTAAAAAAGGATTTATTAGCACGAAACAATCAGCAAAAGAGCATAGAAAGCAATTTAAATGTAATAATTTTTTGTGTAAACAATTTTTTTTATACCATAGAAGGTGTACACTCAAGCAAAAAAAGTGTCAATAGTAAAGGAAAATGTGTTACGGTTTGTACTGAAAGCCAGTAAAGTAATACTTTCGTAACTATTGACGTCACATTACAGACAAATCTATTTGTTTAATAGTTAATTTTATAATTGAATTTACATTTCCTTTTAATGGAAAGGGAACGAAAAATCTCGTAAGATTTGCAAAATGTATTGCCTTAATACTTATGTATGGAGAAGTGTGGATATCATTGCTCCCCATTATTCGAGCTTCGAGCTACTCGAGTGGCTCGAGTAGTTAATGAGCTACTCAAGCTCAACGAGTAGCTCGAGTAGTTAAAGCTAACATTTTTCATGTTTGAAAGCATGTAAAAAGTTAAATATAAGTATTTAGTATAACAAATATATATTTTTTAGAAACGTGCAAGTACCAAAAATATCATTCTTTCACTTGAATCGGAGTGCCCTACTGGTGTGAGCAAACCACTACTCGGAAAAGCTCGACGACTTTCAATACAAATGTATGAAAATATTCAAAAAAAAAAAAAATTTCTCAAAATACATGATATATTTTATATACATTTCGAAGTCAGTTATATTGATAGATTACTCTGGTGAAATATTGAAACCTTCTGATAAAAACCATGGAGTGGACTAACAACTACTCGAAAAAGATTATCCACGTTCCTCTCAAATGTATGAAAATATGTTCTTCGTATATGTTTGATGCCTATTTACAAATAAATTTTCAAGAGCACTTGGAAAATGATATCAGTATTTTAATCTGAACTAGCAGATTCCAGCCCTCGAAATTCGAGCGCAAATTCTAGGAAATTTTATTTTTTCAGTAAATAAAGACCTTAAAAGTATGCTAATCAATTATAGCCAATTCACATATCAACACAAAAAACAAACTCATTTTTATTACAAACACTTTAACAAATTTAATAAGCACACACATAGCATTGTATAATTTTATGTATGTGTTAGTAGCAACTTTAAATGCATTTTACTCAAAGTAAAGGAAAAAATTTAAAAATCTGTAAATCTGCAAAACGGCTAAAATGAAATACCTTTCAAATAATATACGTTTGGTCAAAATCGGGATAAAACGGTAGAACAAAACATCAGTCACAAGAAATCGCCTAGCCTATTTATATTATAAATATGTGTAGAGAATATGTTCTCAAACAACTACTCGAAAAAGATCGGAAGTTTAGCAAAAACTGTAAAAAAAATAAAAAATTTTCTTTTTAATTTTTTTCACTGTCTGTAATTGACTATATTGATGGATTATTTATAAAAAATTTTATAGCATTCCGACCAAAATTGTGGCGCCGGTATATTACTACTCGACGGACATTGACCACTTTCTATACAAATGTGTGAAAATATGCTCTTATTTGAAGTTTGATTATATTTGCCAGAGAATTTTCCGCAATGACTTAACAAAAAATTATATCCGTTAGAACTGTATATACAAAGAGAACGCTTCCTTTAAGTTTCAAAGCATTCCGTCAAAATAATACTCGACAAACTAATACTTGACCTTATTCACAGATCATTCACTTCAAAAATTAAGTTCTTGCTATTAAAATTGAGCTCTGGGCGAATAAAACTACTCGAAAAATATCAGCCACTTTCTATACAAATGTGTGAAAATTTGCGTTAAATTTTTTGTTTGATGTTACTTTAAAAAAAAATTTTCTGCACGACTTGGTAAAATTTCTTACTGTTTGTTGTTTCAAATATATCGAGATAATGTCCTTAAAATTGCAAAGTATACCAACAATTATTATGCTACTAGTCGAAAAAGCTCGACTACTTTCCATACAAATGTATGGAAATATGCAGTCCATTGACATTTGGCTTAAAAATTAGAGTTCTAATTTTTATGTGCAAAATTATTTACACCAAAAAACTTGCCTATCTATTCGAAAAATTACAATTTGCCAGATCTGATAGAGGAAGAAAGCTCATAATTCCTATTCATATGACACTTGTCTCAGAATAGAAATTCATTGTGCACGGAGTTCTTCGTTGTAATGCACTTCCACAAACTTATCAACTAACAAGCAACGCAAGACTTTTTAAAAAACTAATCTATATATTAATACGTTACGGTAAATATTTAGTTCCCTTTTTAAGCAATATGCGGGCACGGAGGAGTGTAAAAATTGGCATAGTTATAGTTCATATGGAGTAGAAGCTGAGAATGATAAAATTTATGTCTAATCTGTCTTAAAAATATATTAAATTCAATAAAATAAATTATTTACATCAAAAAACTTACCTGGAAACTTGTCTCAGAATAGAAATTCTTTGTGCACGGAGTTCTTCGTTGGAATGCACTTCCACACACATATCAGTTAACAAGCAACGCAAGACTTTTTGAAAAACTAATCTATATATTAATACGTGCAGGTAAATTTTTAGTTCCCTTTTTAAGCAATATACGGGCACGGAGAAGTGTGCAAATTGGCATAGTTAGAGTTCATATGGAGGAGAAGCTGAGAATGATAAAATTTATGTCTAATCTGTCTTAAAAATATATTAAATTAAATAAAATAAATTATTTATAGTAACTCGTTACACCCTGTTAATGCGAATGATTTAAATTATATATCAGAAGCTCTGTGTTGAATTGTGAATTTCTAAAATTGATTAACATACCTTTAGGCTCATTTAAATATTCATATACTGTGAGCGTCAAAATAAAGTAAACAGGAATTTTTAATCTTTAAATTGTCTTATAACAAAATTATTATTGACTTACGATAAAAGGTAATATTACAGAATTTGATACTATACCATTTAGAGATTGACTACTATAAAACATGATATCAAATCAATTGGGAATATTGCACAAATCTCTCGAAAGTGAAAATGCATCAGATTTTACGCGTCAAAAAAAAGTAAAAACTGGTAACACTTACTTACGCTTTTTTATATTTCGGGGAAGAACCTAAACTTTTTGAGACAAATGTGTACTAATCAAGGTTCAGAAAATACACACATGAAACACACAATGTTCTGTTCAAAAGCAGCCAACACATATCTTTATTTTCATATCAATTATGTGCGTTTCTAAATTTTCTACGGTGCCCAACACAACCATGACTGTGTTCGTTTTAATATTTAGTTATTTACACGAACATTTTTGTATCACGTACTTTTTGTTTCAATCACACATAAAGCACACATTTTTGAGTGTTGCTTTATTTGAAGTTCATGTTCTGGTACGTGTACTGAAAAAAAAAAAAAAAAAAAACAGAACATGTACAATAAACAGGTTCGAGTTCAGTTATATTTTAAGTCGTGTTTAAACGTGTTATATTTTAAGTCTAAACGTGTTTAAACACGACTTAAAATATAACTGAACTCGAACCTGTTTATTGTACATGTTCTGTTTTTTCTTACTACACGAGTCGTGTTTAAAATATAACTGAACTCGAACCTGTTTATTGTACATGTTCTGTTTTTTCTTACTACACGACTGGATAATGTTTTAATTTTTAGCTGTACGCGTTCAGGAACACGAACTGAAAATAAAGCTACACTCGAACATGTGTATTGTTCATATTTTGTTTTTTTTTTTTTTCAGAATACTAACAGAACACGATCTTAAAATATAGCTACACTCGAAACTGTGTGGTTTATGTGTGTTCGATTAAAACAACACGTGATAGAAACATGTTCGTGTTCACAATCAAGTATAAAAATGAAACACATTCATGATTGTGTTCGGCAAAGAACAAAATTTAGAAACACACATAATGACATGAAATTAAAAATATATGTTGCTTGTTTTAGAACAGAGCATTGTGTGTTTGATGTGTGTATTTTCTGAACCTTAATTTATAATTCTAATTTCCACTATTCTCAGTTTCGTAAGAGTTGCCATATGTGATGTTTGGTTTGTACATTCTACATATTGCACTTTTTCCATATATTTGAGATGATGCTCTGAAGCGAAATTGTTTTAATAGTTTGTTAGATTTATTTATTATGTTTGGCAAATTGGAGAAAAGTCTTCAATATTTTTGTTTATTTTAGTTTTAAGTGACGTTCGGGAAGCAGCCTTATATAGGGACTATAACTTAAAAAGTGTCCTGGAGGATTTATTTTTAATGCTCTAATTAGTGAATGTAGTGTATATACACAACCAAATTTGACCCAGATCCATAAGATAGTTTAACTACTAGAGTAATTCAGGTTGATCCTATAGCGGCCATTTATATGAGGACTAGGTCTGAACATGCATCGATTTTCACTATTTTCAATCGTTCTATGGCTTATATGCCAAATTTTATCGAATTCATTTATATTTGCGATCTGTAGTTTGATGCGTCCGACAGACGGATTGACTCAAAAAATGATTCTGAGGAGATAGGTATAAGAAAATGTGAGTCTTGATGGGATATTTTTGTTAGTTTCAAACATCCACACAAAGTCATTATTAGCTGACAATAGAATGGTATAAAATATAAAAAACTTACATAATTATTAGTTCGTCTGTTGTGAGTTGTAAGTTAATTTTGATATATAATTATCATTTCCTTAAAAAATAATTTTTTTTATTTCTCTTGTTAACCTGTTGATTCAACACTCAACAGGTTAAATTATTTGTATGTGCGTATGTGTTGCTGTGTATAAAACTAGGGTACAAGAGAGCTTAACCTGTAACTGACAGCCAATAAAAATATAATTTACGGGCAGCTTATATACACACACACACATAAGCACACATACACACACTAACACATAATTTTAGATAAATATTTGATGGACAAACACTGCAAAGTTGTGAACGTGCTTTCGAATATTAAAAGCTCCTGTCATCATAACAAAATATGATGAATGGGTGTTAACAGGGTATTTGACAGAGATTTCAATGGTACAAAGAACACCAAATATAACACTAAATTCCATTTTTCTTCTTAAATATTGATGAATTTGTTCTTTTGTTTTTTATAATAGTTGTGATTTTCAAGAAAGGAAAAAAATTTAATAAAATAATTAAATTAATAAAAGGTGTTCCTAAAAATTCCCGCGAGATTTCAATTGAACAGAAAACACAGTTTTTTTTCTCTTGTCATTATTTTTTTGTGAATCATAAAGTGCACAGGAGGGGTTGTGTATGAAACAGCACATCGAGCAAATGGCTACTACGCACTCCTTTGTCGAAATTTCTGATGACCATTTTGTTTGCTGGCATAGATCTCTGCCTTCAAATAACCCCATAAAATGAAATCCAATAGTGTTAATTAAACGTTCTAGGGCCAATTATGATCACTGAAACAAGGGGTACACGACCAGGAAATATATCATACAGTAATTGCATCATTTCATGGTCACATTAATATCATCCAATTTAGGCAGAAAGAAATCTGTTATCACGTCGCGATATCAAGCACCAGTGAGTTCTCTGAACTCCAAATTAGTGAGTACTTATACGCTGTAGAGATGTTCTTGAAATTCGCAAGTTTTGTCCATGACGCCGAATTGATGTTCCTGACATTTCAACAATACTCTTATACACAGCTTCAATATTGCAATTTTAATGGCTTAATTTTAGACGACCAGTGTGTTTAGCATCAGCAATTGATTCAGTCTGCCTGAATTTTTCAATAACTGTCTTCAAAGTTGATGAAGTTAGATCAATATTCCGACTCTATAAGTATTTTTTGTACGAAAATTTCGAACTGTAGCCGGTAAACTTTCATTATGTCCAACAACGAAAACGCGATGTGTTATCGTGTAATGCTCCATTTTTACTACCTTAAACTGTCAACTGTCTTTTTCTTTTGGCTGCCAACTCTTTTTATTGTACACGTGGCGGTAAATTCAAATCGGCGTGAATTTTAGGATATATTTTATTAATATAAAATTCTTGTATTTATAATTTCGAATTGATAATTTTTTTTAAATCGCAGACTTCCAAGAATATGTTTTGAAAATGAAATATGAATTACCAAACGGAAAATACTGTTAAAGCCCGTTTTATTTACTGTAAGCGTCAAAAGAAAGTAAAAATCTTAGTTACTCATATTAAAAGTTTTGTTAAAGCTAGCAGATTCCAGCTCTCGAAATTCGAGTGCAAATTTTAGGAAATTTTATTTTTCATTAAATAAAGACCCTAAAGGTATGATAATCAATAATAGCCAATTCACAAATTAACACAAAAAAAAACTCATTTTTGTTACAAACACATCAACAAATTTAATAAACACACACATATCATTGTATAATTTTATGTATGTGTTTGTAGCAACTTTAAATGCAATTTACTCAAAATAAAGGAAAAAATTTAAAAATCTGTAAATCTGCCAAACGGATAAAAAGAAATACCTTTCAAATAATATACGCTTGGTCAAAATCGGGATAAAACGGTAGAACAAAACATTGGTCACAAGAAATCGACTAGCCTCTTAATATTATAGATGAAGAAATTAACACAAAATCAAAAATAAATATAAAGCATTCAAGAATTGTTTAATAGCTGAACTTAGGGTTGCCATCTGTCCTCTTTCCCGACAGCGTCCTCCTTTTTAAGGCGTACGGGGCAGTCCTCCTTCTTTTGGGTTGTCCAAATTGTTTGCACTTTTCTTCTTATGTTTATTGCATCGAAACTTTTGATTTGTTGGCCTTGCTGTATTGGTGCTATTTTATTAAATAACTTGGCATCATTTACTTTGATTGCCAAAATGTGAAGCTTTTCAGCAGTGGTGCCAACTTTTTGAGAGCAAATATGGATATTGCAAATATTGCGAAAAGCAAAGTTGTGTTATAATTTTGTGTGTTATATTTTTTTTTATGGGAATAAAATTTTTTTTTTCTTTGCAAAAACAAATTTTATTTCTATATTTTATCGCGTTGTGGATTTTTTGGAGACGAATGTGTTCCTTTTTTGAAGCTGACGTCCTCATTTTCTCAAAATGGAAATGGCAACATTAGTGCTGAACTCAATATAAACATTAAGCGAAAGTAATACAAAATAGAAATAAAAACACTTTATTTAGAAAAGAACGAAATTTTTCGCTTCAAAGAAAGTATCAGCAAACAGAAGGCAACAGAACTTCAATACAAAAGGTAAACCCTTTAAATTTTTTAATATCTGGTTATTTTTCTCGACTCCACAAGTTATTTTGTTATATTTTTATCTATTTTCCTTCAATGCCTTCAAGTCTGCCTTGCTTGTAATGGCCTTATTTTTCTGCCAAGCTGTTCCCACAGATGCTCCATCGGGTTAAGGTTAGAGGACTGCGGTACAGTAGTCACTCTTTCACAATCTTAAACATCTGCTTTGGATCGTTGTCCTGTTGGAAGGTCCAGCATCCAGCCACTTCTAATTTCTTGACGCTAGGCACATTTTTTTCATAGTGGAGTCAATAAAAACAAGATTAACAACACCTGTTGCCGCCATACAGCCCCACCGTGTTGGACAGTGTTGGTAACACACTTTTATGTCATTCTTAGCACGCCACATATTTGGAGGCCTTTTCACTCCGAAAATTTCGAATTTGATATCATATGCATATAATATATTTTCCTAAAAGGATAGAGCGTCATTTTTGTACTCATTAGCGAAATTAGTACGCTTGCTCCGATTATAGTTTCTTGCGTCGTATGTTTACGTGTAGGCCATTTTTGTGAAGCGCTCTCTTGACTCTACTCGAACTTACTTATACTACTGATATGTTTTCTGATAATTTAACCGAACTTGAGGGTGGATGTGTCTATACTTATCTTACTACAGCTCTAGCTTTAGTACCACTAAGCCGTTTTGCGCGTCCAGATCTCGGTAAATCTGCAACCTGATAGTGTTGGCGTATTTATCACTTTTTAGCATAACACAGCACTTAAAATTTGAGTGAAAATTTTATTTTTTCTTTCAATTTTTTTCTTTCAATATTTTCTTAATCTATATATGTATGTATATAAAATTTATCATAATTGTATGCTAATCAATTTCAGGCAATTTACAATTCAACACAGGGCGTGTGATATACAATTATAATGAAATTCGACGAATTGTGAATTGGCTAAAATTGATTAGCATACATTTAGGCTCTTATAAAATTATTTATTATTATTTTATTTTATTTAATATAATATATTTATATTTATAACACATATTATATATACATAAATGTTAAAATTCTGCACTTCTCCTCCATTTGAACTATAACTATGCTAATTTTCACAATCCTCCGTGCCCGCATTATGCTAAAAAATGGATGAAAAAATTTTCCTTCACGTATTAATATTATGGCAATTAAAGTCGATATCATAGGGGTCAGTTGTATGGGGACTAGGCCTGAACATGCACCGATTTCCACCAATTTCAATGGCGTTCATCCTATGGTCGAGTAAACTTATATAGCAAATTTCATCAATATAAATTCATAATTTCCACCTGTAATTTGATTACATGGTTTACATGGACACACAGACGGACAGACAGATCGACTCTGAAAGTCATTCTGAGCCAATTGGTATAAATATTTTTGGTAGTTACAAACTTCACCCCAATCACATAATGTGTAAACAAAAATAATTGACCTCATTACAATCATGAATTTTTAAATGCTCGTAATTTTATTTAGTTTACTTTAGAATGTTGACATTTTCAAAAAATAAAGTTACAACTTCTCCTAATGATTTTGTTAGTTTTTCTATCCAATGCGACATTTAATGTAATGACACATTAAAAAAAAAAAAAAATGTTTTTCCATTTCGAACAAAAACCAAACAAACTAAAAAAGAAAAAAAAAATCGATTCGTATTCATTATTTTAAACTAATTACATTACCAAAGCTTGTAATTTTTTCTGTTTTATCTTTTAGATAAACAATAATAAGCGTACAGAAGCATTTACAAAAGGAAACATACAGACAAATAAACAAATAAACAAAAAAAAATGGAAAACGTCAATAGTAAATAAGTCTTAAACGTACGTGTGTAGATTTAAAAGAAGAACACTTGAGTTTACAGTTCAAACAATGAATTTTTCTCTGACGTCCCTTCCTTGTTTTTTTCTTCTAAACTTGATAACGGTTATATTATGCACTGTTGACGAATTTAAGTGTTTGTTGATATTTTGACATTAATCAATATTTAGAAATATAGAATGTGTTAGAAAACTAGTGATATATAATGTAAGGGGTGGGGGTGGTGTTAGTTTGGTGATGTTGATCTATGGCGATATTAACTCTAATTGACTTAATTAATTTGTAATTACATATTTATACCCTATACCACTATATGGACTACCAAAAATATGTGACCTAGACCCACTTTTTATTGTATTAGAATCATTAGGCTCATTTTATGAGTCGATTTAACGATGTTTGTCCGTCCGTCCGTCTGTCTGACTGACTGTAATCCAACTACAAGTCGCCAATAGAAATATATTTTGATGAAATTTTGTATGCAAGCTTTTGTCGGCCATAGGGGGCTCGCTAGTTGAAAATTTGTCCATGTTGAGATCTAGCCCCCATACAAGAAATCGACTTAAATTGCCGTAAGATTGCCGTAAATAAACCCTGTAGGATAATTATTAGTTATAGTTGCAATATAATGATATTTCCCGATATCTATATATTAATACGTGAAGGAAAATTTTTAGTTCCCTTTTTAAGCAATATGCGGGCACGGAGCAGTGTGAAAATTGGCATAGTTATAGTTCATATGGAGGAGAAGCTGAGAATGGTAAAATTTATGTTTAATCTGTCTTAAAAATATTTTAAATTAAATAAAATATTTATAATAATTCGTTACACCCTGTGTTGAATTGTGAATTGCTAAAATTGATTAACATACCTTTAGGCTCATTTAAATATTCATAAATTTTTATATGTATATAGATTAAAAAACATTGGAAGACAAAAATTGAATGAAAAAATAATATCTCCTAGAATTTGCACTCGAATTTCGAGTGCTGGGCTATACAAGTTCCCTTAAATCTATCAAAAAACAAATATATTGCACAGATCTTTCTCAAATTTGGTTTGTGTAGGTTTTTGAGTAAAATTAGTGACTTCACTAAATATGGTAACGATGGAATCAATTTTTGAAATTAACTTTTCATATCAGCAGGGCACAAATCAATAATAATGCCGCTCAAAATTGGTTTATTCTTATTTTCCATATCCAATTATGACATCCGCTAAGTAGGACGTAAGACCCTTTCTGTAAACTCATGGTATAAAATATCGTATAGTCGGTTTTGAAATATTGCTTAAACATTGAAACAATTGAAAGTTTAAAAAAGAAGGTTGGTTGTATAAATGACTCTTTTGTGTAAACGTGGAGAGTGTGACATACACTCCGTTTCACTTGAATAACACACTTGGCAAGATGCATTTTATTGCACGATAGCTTTTAAACAAATGCTAGTAAAGAATAATTGTTGGCTTGAATTTATAGTTAAAGTATTTGGTTTATAAAATTTATTGAGTATTTTTTAAGTTACAGGGCTTACAAAGTAAATAACCTAAAAATAGCGCGTACATTTTGTTTCATTTGAATAGCACACTTTGTTTTAAACTACATATATTAAATATTATTTGGTTAATTTTAAACAACTTGTTTTGGGTTAGTTATATAAACTATTAATTTATAAATCTAATTTAATAATGGGTAGAACCTTCTTTGTTTAGAATAACTTCATAAATCCTATGTGGTATGGAATCATAAAGCTTTTTAATACGTTAAGGGAAATTAAAGCCCATGCTTCCCAAATACCCTGAACTAGCTCAGCTTTGGTAGAAAACTGTCTCCCTGACTCATGAACTTTTCTGGCCAACCACCCCCAAACATTTTCGATAATGTTAAAGTCTGGTGAGTATGGAGCCCAGTTTAAGAGATTGACATTTTTTGACTCGATCCATGAATCGACAACACGGGCTGTGGGGCATTGTCCTGTTGGAAAGTCCATGGCAAAATCCCAAAAAGACTTTCTAGTGTGGGAAAAGCCTTTTCCAAAACTCCTTTGTACGATTGCGCGTTCATCTTGGGAGTCAAAAATTGAAGCTCGCATGTACCAAAATAGGACATGGCTCCCCATAACATTACCCCGCCAACTCTGCTGTGTAGACGCTCCAATTGATGGGTCTCGTTTCTTAAATCATGAAAGTAATAGTTATACCCGTCAGGGCCCTCGAATTTAAATTTTTTCTCATCTGAGAATACAACGCGCTGCCGCTCTGTCTTCCATGACATGTAGTTTCTACAGAAACTAAGCCGTGCTTCTTAACGTAGAGGAGTATGTGGTAGTTTTTTTAATTATAGATGCTTCAGATGTTTAGCTTTATAAATCACCCGCCATACAGTAGTTTTACTTGCGTTAACTCTAGCTTTTACTCTCATTTTGGCAACAGAGTCTTGCGAATTGGAAGCCTCGCGCAGTATAAATCGCTTACCTGCATTGGAAAGTACACTATTTATACGACCTTTCATACTTTTCCCATAATTTGAGCTGTTCTGAATAAAATTATATACGACTTTTCTACTGCTTCCATTTTTTTTTTTTTTTTGCTATTTCAGGCACAGAGAGGTCACATTCCTGATAAGTTTTTATTTTAATATGTTCCTCGTTCGTTAAGGCTGTACCACGACCCATTATTATTGAATGTTATTAAAATATATTTTAAATATTCAAAATAATGGTTTACTTTATCTTGCCGATGATCTGCACGACGCGTCGCGACGTAAATCACACTTAAACGCAAATGTGATATTCAAGTGAAACAGAAAATGCATTAGAATTTGAAGCAAACGAAAATGAAATTAACAGAATGATGTAACGGTAAATTCTCAGAGCTTCAATTTTGTCGCAGAGAATGTGGGTAGGAAGACGAACAAAAACAAGTACAGTTCAGTCAATGAATATTAGTAGATTATCAAATAGAAACAAGAAATTGTGTTCTATTCAAGTGAAATGTTTTGAACAGGAAAAAAAAATAATTCTTTTATCTTATTTTTTATTAATTTATATCTCTTTTAAATATAATTGAATATTTAAATTTGTCTTCCTACTTAGTATGTGCACATTTACTTTTAAATGTATTTTTATTTTTAATCTACAATTTTTTCCGGTTATGTCCTTACTTAGCAAAGTCTCTTTTACTGACACATATTTTTTATATAATTATTTTCACTGAAAGTAAATATTCCAATTCAAAGTAAAATTTAAGGATATTAAAAATTGTGTCTCTACTTGAGAGAGAAACTTTTTCTCTTTCATGCTTTATAATTTGGTTAATTACACTAGCTAACAATGTTTTGGACTGGAGCAACCAAATATCTTTCCTAGGGTAATTTGGTGGGCAGAATTCGAATCTGTAATTGGCTTTTTTTTATCACATCAGGTTTTCGAGACACAAAAAAATGCTTTTGTTCGTTTTTTACATAAAAAATCATTAATTTATTTAAAAATCAATGAATTATCAAAAATGAATGGCGTTATTTGAACGTCGTTTGTATTTTGTTGGTTCGGTTGCATGTATTAGTGTCCAGCAATAGTCTCCCAGCATGCTTTTGTCCCAAAAATCCTTAATAATTTCTTTAAATTTTCATTAAATCTTGGTAAGCACGCTCCCCTTGTTCGTCGCTCACCACACCTAGGTTTTGTGGAAAAAAAATCTAAAAATCTATCAGTTTGTCATTCCATTTGTTACGCATCGAAAAATGAATTTGCGACCTCATAATATATATATATGTATATATATACTTCATTATTATTACAACTCTAGTCGTTATAGCGTTGCCCGTCTGTCCGTCTGCCTGTTGAAATTACGCTTATTCAGAAAATAAACTACTTACCACGGTAAACTTAGGATAATATTGTTTTTTATTATTTCGAGCAGATTGTTATTTAAAATGTGTTAAATCGGGCAACATTGTGTCAAGATTTGGTCTAAAATACGGAGACATATAAAAAATGCTAAAAATTCAGTGTGTCTGTTTTTATAATTTAGTTTTTATGAAATTGTTTACTTTTTCAATTATTTTGTTTAGGTTTGTTATAAATAATGAGATAAGTCCAGATATTAGTGTAATTGTAAAACTCAGTTGGAGAGTATCAAAGATTTAACAATCTCACTTATTTAATACACAATTTTCTCTATGTTTATACTTAAATTATATAATTTTATAATTTTTTTTCTTTTACACAATATCTGAATGGAAGTTAAATTTGTTTACTTTTTTTTTCATAATAAAATTTAAATTAAACTTATAATAAAATTCGTAATAAACATAATCCAGCTCTAGTGGAATGCTATCTATAAAACTCAACAACAAAAGTAAAAAGAAAAACATTTTTTTTTTGTTTCTTTTTACTACTTAATAATAGAAAATAAATTGCTTAACAACGTCTTAAGGGTTTATGCAACAAATATCTTTTTATCATTTTACAATTGAAAGATCTATAAATCTTAATGAAAATGTTGTTGCTTTGGTTAGTGATTTTTCAACGCCAGTTTACTCATATTAGCTGTTGTTCAGATAACATAACATTGAATTTAACCAGCTTGTTAGCAAGCTGTGTTGGTGTTGTTAACTGGTAAACAAGCAAAAAGCGCCAAAGCTAGGAGATTTTTTTTTTAGTTTTTTTCCAAAGAGAATGCTATTTTTTGCTGAACAATTAAAGGCAATTCATCGAAAGCCACCAGAAAATTGCCAATAAAAGTTGCCATATTGCTTAATTTAAATGAAATTTTTGTTTTAAAAAAACTTAAATTGAAGAAAAATCAAGTATTTAAAAAATATTGCCATTTAAGCATTCCTCTCCCTACTTGGGCGCTATTTTTAGAATCGGGAAAAATAAAAAATGTCTAAAATGGCTTTTTAAGTATTCCTCTCCTCGCTTTGACGCTTTTTTTACGATCGGGCTGAGGAGAAAAAGTGTTATCATCACCAATGAATTTAACATGGGGTTATCATAGGATGCAAGCTGTCTTTTATGAATTCTGTGAATGGTATTTTCACCAGTGCTATATATAAATCACTTCTTCAGTACAGGTATTTTTTGGAACCCATTTTATATCACTCTAGACATTTCAGCGGCAACTGTTTGACTTAGGTATATTTTTTATTTTATAGCATTGTCTTCGCTTGATACATTTAGTGCAGTGTTTTTAAAATATTTCTAAACCTTTAAATTGATAGATTGTCTCAAGGTCTTCAAAATAGGCATGTTTCAGTGATGATCTCTTCATGGGATCCAAATGTCTTATCGGCGAGCCATTTTTTATGTATGGAAACAGGATATAGTCGTAGGGGGACTAAATTTGGAGAATAGGCTGCACGGATGGGATGACAATTCGTCCCTAATTTTCGGATTTTTGCCATGCCGACTGCACACGTGCGCTCTGGGGCGTTATCATTGTGGAAGATTACTTTTTCTTTATTAAATACGATCGTTTTTGCCTCAAATTAATGTCGAATCTGTGAATAATATTCGCCGTAGATCATTTATGCTTTTTTAGGTAATCGATGTGAGCGAAATCGCATGCATTTCGAAAAACCGTTGCAGACTGACAAATTCTCTGCTACGATTGTTCTTTGTCCTCTGCTTGTTGTAATGGACCCACGTTTCGTCCACGGTTACAAAGCGGCGCAAAAATTCCTTCGGATTGCAGTTGAACATCGAAGTGGTCACACAGTTGCGCTTTTGATATAGTATGAGTAATCGCGGATAGCTTTTTCATGTCCAAACATATTTATAAAATGAAATGTACACGCTCAGTTGAAATGCATACAGACTCAGCCACATCACGGATTTTTATTCCCTGGTCGTCCAATATCATTCCACAGATTCTATCGTGACGAACTCTTTTGTGACACCTGAACGTTCAGCATCACTTGTGCTAGTACGATAACAACGAAATTCAATAAACCACTTTTTCACCAACGAAGGTTTTCCCTCAAAAAACTATATTTTATGAAGACTAGAAATTCAACTTTTTCCATTTTTACAAAAATTCTTGAGGTTGTCTGCTTTCTGTAGCTGTCAAACACAAACTAAAAGATGTAAAGATTTTATAATTTTCCATGTAAGCAGTTCCATACTGCAAAATAAGACTTTTAGTCTTGTGTACGGAGCAGTTCTAATAAATAAATAAAGTACGAGGGAAGTTCAATATGTCACGGAGTTGTCAATCTGCAATGTTGGCTTCCCCTGTATCTGTGGAGCATCGAAAGAAATTATTTGACGAGACTCTGCTGCTTTCAGCGTGTCTTCATATAAAGCAGTGTCCAGTTATAACCACCACTGCCGTCGAAATCTTCGACCAGAAAGTGACAGTAACGCATTTTGTGTTTTCGACTGTGTTGTCTTGTAATCGTACATGCTAATTCATTAGCCCATTTGTTGAATCAGAAATGCATAGTGGAAGTTTTCTCAAGAGATTTAAATTTCGCTGGAACCCACAAAGTAACTACCTATTTTTCCAGCTCTTCAGCGTTACAGTTTCTTGGAGTATCCCTAAGCCCCGGAACCAATATGAGCCTATATGCAACTGGCCATCGCAGTTAAGGACGCGCGGAATCTGATGCCGGAATATTGACTCCATTGATTTTGTCGCGGTTTGAATATTGGAGTAAATGTTGAATGAACCTTTGTCCGATTTACACTACAGTGGTCTGCTAACCTTCCAGTCAAACCTAATCCAAGCTTCTTTGAGTGAATTCCGAAAGCCACTGGGGTAAGTAAATTCGATCCTTCAGAGTAGAGATTTATGATACTTCTTCTACGTGGAGTTCTTCCAGAACAAGATTCCCTAACCAGTATTGTTGTAGTGTAGTTTAAATAAGCCCATTGGTGTAGTAATTCACGTTCAATGATATTTTTATCCAAATTTACGCCTTGGTCCCAATTGCAGCTTCTCCGGTGCAATGCGCTCCTTAATGGGTTGGCCACTGAAGCTGCAAAATGCTTCCCTAATATGTATCTGAAGTTGAAGTGCCAATTGTGCATACACCAACTATTCTGTACTTTTGTACCCTTGCGAAAAGGCTGAGATTGGAGGCTTTCTCCTCCACACCGATCCACCATACGATGACGCCGTCCAGCAGAAGATGACGAATCACCAGTGTATGTATCCAATGAGTAATTTTCAGATTAAACCCAAAAGTTTTTTAATGGTCCTTTTACAGGAATATAAAGCAATATTGGTCTTCTTTAACGACTCCTCTGTATTATGCCCGACGTTCAGGTTCCTGTCTAGGAATACCTCAAAATGTTTGGATTCTTCATTTCCGTATCATTTACAGGAATGGAATCGAAGACACTGATCTTCTGCTGCCTTGCAAAAAGAACAAGTTCCGTTTTGCCCACTCTGCAGAATACCCCTTTGTATAGATAGAAACTTTCCATATGCGAATATCGCCGCGTCATCAGCTTAAGCTACAATAATGCGACCATGTTCCTGATACAATTGGTAATGGTGCAGATAGCTTCTTCTAGAGGGAGTCTTAAAATTCACGCCAGGTTTTCATATGTCATAATTTCTGAATTAAAGTGTTGGCAACCAAAAGAAAAGGACAGTTTGACAGCTGACAGTTCAGGGCTAATAAGAACAAAGCTCGTTTTCATTGTTGAGCAATATTTGAAATATTAAAGTTCGAATGTTCCGTACAAAATATATTCAGAATATTGATCTAACTTCGTGAACTGTGAAGAGTGTTATTGATATATTAGGCCAACTGGATCAATTGGCCATCTAAAATGAAGCTTAAGAGTGTTGCTGTTAGTCCAGTAATATCAATTCGGCCTCGCGGACAAGAATTGTAAAATTCAGGAAACTCTCTACTGCGTGTTCTTACTGAACATGATAGTCTCCATGCTTATAAAGTTCAATTGCCACAAGAACAACTCCAGCCCAATAACCAAGAGCAGCGAAGGGGGTTCGTTGAAGGGATTATTGGACATCACCAAATGGATGCTTATTTCTCGAACAAAAGCACACTGAAGCACACATAATCGACGCATTTGGTGTTTAGAGAAAAAATGCATCCACCACGTGTCAATGTTTGATACAGTTTTTGGGCTGGAGGCATCATTGGATAATACTTCTGCGAAAATGAAGAGGCTGGTCAAGCAGTGACTGTTACTGGGGCTCGATATTTCGAGCTTATAACAGAGTTCTTTCCACCTAAATTGAATGATATTGATGTGGACGACATGTGGTTTCAACAAAACGGTGCCAGATTACTATGTGAGACATTTCCTGGCCCTGAACTCCCCCGTTGTTTCTGTGATTAAAAGTGACTCCTAGATCTTGTGACTTAACACCATTGGATCTATTTTTATGGGATTATTTGATGGCATCTCACCTGAATTGCTAAAAGCCGTGCCATAAATCATATTGGCCCTCATCAAAGACTTCTGAATGGCTGAATCACTAGCCACTGATCTTAGAGAAGGTGTAACCCTTAAAATTCTCAAAAATGGGATCTTTAGGATCGAAACAACTAGCGAAGAATAACTCTTTTCAGCAAAGCGAATATTTGAGGTAATTACACCAGGATTGAGAAATGAACAGGCAGATTTAAGGCCCAATAGTACCTGTATTGACCATGTCAATAGCCTGAGGGTCATAATTGGGTAGTCGGTCGAATGGCGTTCGTCACTATATCTCTGCTTTGTCGATTTTGAACAAGCATTTAACACATTGGATCACAACGTCTTATGGAGTGCTTTAGTATGCAGAAGTGTCCTTACAAAAATAATCTCCCTGATTCCCCAAGCAACCTGCCGAATCTTGCATGCATAGAAATTAAGCAAACAAATTTCAGTCTGCATTAGACTACGGCAAGGCTGTGTTTTATCATCACTTCTCTATTTAACATTGTTCTCGACACCATTCTGGCTAAGGCAAAGCGGGATTTCAGAGATATATGGTGGGGTGTGCATGCTAACTGACCTAGATTATGACACATAACTTGGAGGATATGTTAGCCAAACTGCAACAATGAGCCGATATTACAGAAATAGTTGGACTGAAGATAAACATGAGCAAAATAAAAACATTGCTTATTAATGAAGCAAGACTGGAAACATTCCATATCAACCACGAATTGGAAGAAGTGCACTCCTTCTGCTATTTAGGTAGGATTATAACAAAATTTGGTGGTTCTAAAGACGACATTAAAAATCGTATTATAAAAGAAAGACTAACGCGTATCCTTTCCCGCTGAGTGAAACTTAAGATACTCGATACAAACGTGAAATCAATCGTACTCTATGGCTGCAAAACACGGAACGCTGCCCGAGATACCCAGAGGATGCAAATGTTTGCTAACCAGTGCCTCCGCAGAAAAATGCGCATCTTCTGGCCAATCGTAATAACAAACTACAGTTTATGTACCGAATCAACACAATTGTCAGTTGCAACAGACATAAAGAGACACAATTGGAACTGGATCCGTCACATCCTACGAAGACCATCGAAGGACATCACCAGAAATGACATCGACTGGAATCCGCAAGGCAACCGTAGAAGTCCTGCACATACATGGAGTTTACAAATCGAAATCGAAGTTGCAGCCATGAACAGAAGTGGAAGAGGAATAGAATTTCTCACCCAGGATAAATAACGTTGGAAAATGTTTGTCAAGGCCCTACGGGAACGACGGGAATATATAAATGTACAGCGCTAATCAGTCTTGTAGACGATCACTAAGAGAAATTGTGTATTCCTAATTTGTACTAATTTAAATGTTTGCTCTTAAGATCAAATTTTACCGTTAGATTTGCATCAGAAAGGCTCTTAAGTGGGGAAAAAGCAAAGAACCACGGGGTAGACCACGAAAAACCTCGTCAATTACTGATTCCCGTGTAGCAATAAGAAACCATTTACGTCATCAAAATCAATTTGTTCAGAAATTAATAAGGAAACTAGTGTCCGAAAGGCGCCATTATTAAGTACTAAGAACATTACAATGATCCAAAACACTCGTCAAAATTATTTAAATCCTGGTTGAGTGAACACGAAGTGTCCTATTTGGAATGCCCTACTCAATCCCTGATCTCAACCCAATTTATAACTTGTGGACGGAGCTGAAGAGAATCTTGGAAGAAAATATTTATAGATTTTCATAAAGAGTCAATTTGACATTAAAAGTACCCCACGGGTTAATTTCAGAAAATAAGTCCAGAATATTATTTTTTAGAATTATAAAAATGTTATCAACAAGTTTTATCGAAATCCTTCCACAAATATATATTATTTCGATATTTTGTTTTTAAAAAATGTAAATCTCACTAAATTTGACCTTTGACCTTAAAGGGGGACAGTTTACAGTATTTCAATTTAACCTTAATTTACAAAATTGAGAACTTATAGCAAGTAGTGTAATATTTTGAAACACCAAAAAGATGTAGCCTAAAAGTTACAAAAGTATGAAAAATCAAATTTTTTTTCAAATCCACTGAAATAAAAACGCTGCCCTCGCCAAATTAAGAGGAGGATACCTACAATATTTGGCACTTTTAATCAGATATATTTTGTTAATAAAATCTTAAAGTCTAATCGTTGATTTCGGAAACTTTCTTGAACAAAATTTTTGAAAAAGTAAAATTGGAGATTTTGAAATAGTGCTAAAATATACGTCCCGTTTTGACATTAATTTAGAACGGCATAACAATAGACGAGGTGCAAAATACTTTACATAAGATCTCATTTTGGGATCAGGAGAATGCAAAAATTATATTGTTGTAAATTATTTCAATGTCTTTAAAAATGTGAGCTCGATTTTTTTAATCAAGTGTTCTGCGGCGCATTTGTTGCCTGGGGAACTTGATATAACTTGGCTGTTTTTCAACCAATAATAGATTTTGTTATTTTATTAGAAAGATAATTGACTCTAGCTTATGGTTTATTAATTAATTTAATTGAAACGCATTTATTAATATAAAAATTTTTGTGAGAAATGTTTTTTTTTTGATAATTTTTACATATAAATGCATATTTGAACTTTGAACTCAATGCGCGTCCAGAAAGCATTGTCTGATTTGGCTCAAATTTTGCACACTTCAGTTGTAGATCCACGTCTTGAAATTTAAAAAAAAAAAAAAATGGCTGTCACCCTAATATACATATTTGAAGTCAAAGATTTATGCCAACAAGCCCAGAACTTTTTCCATACGTAACCCTATCCTGCGTACTTAATGATTCTGTATAAAAAATGTCAATGTAAAAAGAAAAATGTATTTTTTGTTTAATTCAAATCTTATATGAATTTTGAACAACCCTATATCCAAAAAACGCTTCCAATACGAATTTCTTAACCGAGATCGACATCTGGTGAAGAATTGTTTCCGTTCATTTACCCTTGTTGTATAAAATGTTGTCGAAAGTAATGGAAAAGTGTTCATTTTACAATCTTAACTCTTTTTTCTGTCTGGCAAAATTCCTTTCTTTAAGCGATTAAAAAAATTCCATAATAGTTATCACTCTTTCTAGTGTTACTACTTACTTGTATATAGAAATTGCAAAAAAAAACGGAAAAAATCTAATGAAATATTATCATCTTTCACATCTGACTCTCAGGCAGTTTGCTATTCTTCCAAGTGCTCATAAGCTCTCCTGGGTATTGTTTATTTTATTTAACAAAAAACAACAACAAATATGTGCAAAAAATAAAACAAACTACATGTACGAGTATAAGATTTCTACTCATATTCAAGTTGTTTGTTCATTCATATGTTCAAACTAAACAAAGTGTTAATAACCTTTTTTCAATCCACAAAACATGCTGTAGAAATTGTAATACAATTAATTAATTAAAAAAAAAAAACTATAATAAAAAGAAAATATAAGCACGTTTACAAACATATAAACATCATGCAAATGACCAGCAGACGGACTTTACGCTTTTGATGTTAGTAAAAAAAAAAAAATAGAAATTTTTAATCTGAAACTAAAATTCATATAAATAAATATTTGCAGTGATAATAGAAACTAAAAAAAAATAATAATAAGCATAGAGAATTTACTTTGTACTTAAAAGATTGCAACTAACAACTAAACTTAACCGAGCAAGTGTTGTTCAGGTTAATGAACTCACTAAACAACTGAGTTCTAGAGGATTAAGATTAAAAAATAAATTGCACTTTTGCTTTATAGCAACAAAAATTAAATGTGTGTCTTGGCTGAAAGATGTCTCAGTTTGATAATTACAATTTACAAGTGAGTTTAATGAACTCAGCTAAAACAGGTGATTTGTGGAGGGTTTTAGATGATTAAATACTATTCTATTTCAAATCAACGAAGAAAATAAGATTTTTTGAAAATAAATACGAAAATGTCCGATGGCACGGAAACAATCCCATATAAGAACGGATATTCTGCTTGTTATAAAGATGCTGGTCGAAGTTGCATCTTGTGAAATCCAGAAATATGTATATATTTTTTCTCATAAATTATGTCGAATTTAAACTTTTAACTTTTTTATAACTTTTTTACAAAAATAGATATTAATTTATACATTTTTTTATTTTAAAGGATATAGTTTTCCGATATAACGAACCTGTAAGTTGTGAAAAGTTCGCTGTACGCAGTACTTACTTTATAAACTTTGTTGCAAATACAACTACAATTACAAAAAATAAAAACAATTCTTTTTATAGTTTATTTTGCCTGAAATAATTTTTATAATAATATTTCGTAAAAAAAAAAACATAAATGTAAAGGAATAATTTATATCACATCTCAAAGAACATAAAAAATTAAGTTAAAAGTGAACATAGATAAGTATAAATTCATTTACAAAAAATATAAATTCATTTACACGAAAAAAATTAATTAAAGAATTGTTCGAACTGTGCTTCTTTCTTTGGAATAGAATCGTTCTTTTTAATAGCATCTTCTTAAAGCTCTGTCAAAATCATGGTTTCAGTGAATCTAGGTGAATGTTTTTTGAGCCCATTTAACAAAAATTTCGTCGTTTATTTTAGTCCAAATTTTGCTCACCATCAACTTCCTCATCAACTGGATTTTATTCTTCATCACCCTCTTCTGGTGAAGCGAAGCGCATCGGGTTACAGCTAGCTATTCGATAAAATAGAAAGAAAATCTGGGTCCTAGATTAATTATTATTGTTTTATAGCCTAAAAGTCTTTAAATTTTACCATAAGAATTAATTATATTTATGTATATTCTAATTAATTATATATTAATTCTAATTTTTGCCACTCAATTACTGAGGTCCATTTTATGATTAAATTCTTTCTTCACATAATTTTGCCTGTTTTTATACCCTCCACGCCACAGTGGTAGAGGTTTGTAACACATCCAAAAACTAATTTACGACCCAAATAAGTATATATATTCCTGATTCTTATCACAGTTTGAGTCGATATAGCGATGTCCGTGTATCTGTTGAAATCACGCCCTTTCACAAAATAAACCATTTACCTGGGTCAAGTTACGCAGAAATTTTTTGCCATTATTCCCACCAGGTTGGCGTTTAAAATGGTGTTAATCGGGCGTTACCGTGCTGCGATATGATCAAAAATTTGTATACACCTCTAAAAAAAACACAGTGTATTTGTTTTAATAATTTAGTGGTTGAGTATAATAGTTGTACAACAACTTGCATAGTTGTACAATGGTGCATATATACTAACAATACCAACAATAGAACTACCATCGCCAATATGAAAGAAAAAATATAATCGCTAAAGAAGTCAGACAAGAAGTACCATGAAAAAAATTAAAAATTAAAAATGGAAATGAAAAATGAAGAATGTAAAATTAAATATAGAAAATGAAAAATTAAAAATTTCAAGTTAAAAATTAAAAATTGAAAATAAAAATTAAAAATTAAAAATTAAAAATTAAATATTAAAAATCAAAAATTAAAAATTAAAAATTAAAACTAAAAATTAAAAATTAAAAATAAAAAATAAAAATTAAAAATTAAAAATTAAAAATTAAAAATTAAAAACTAAAAATTAAAAATTAAAAATTAAAAATTAAAAATTAAAAATAAAAAATTAAAAATTAAAATTTTAAAATTTTAAAATTTTAAAATTAAAAATTCAAAATTAAAAATTAAAAATTAATAATTAAAAATTAAAAATTAAAAATTAAAAATTAAAAATTAAAAATTAAAAATTAAAAATTAAAAATTAAAAATTAAAAATTAAAAATTAAAAATTAAAAATTAAAAATTAAAAATTAAAAATTAAAAATTAAAAATTAAAAATTAAAAATTAAAAATTAAAAATTAAAAATTTCAAGTTAAAAATTAAAAATTGAAAATAAAAATTAAAAATTAAAAATTAAAAATTAAAAATTAAAAATTAAAAATTAAAAATTAAAAATTAAAAATTAGAAATTAAAAATTAATAATTAAAAATTAAAAATTAAAAATTAAAAATTAAAAATTATAAATTAAAAATTAAAAATTAAAAATTAACAATTAATAATTAAAGCTTAAAAATTAAAAATTAAAAATTTTAATTAAAAGTTTAAATTAAAAATTAAAAATTAAAAATTAAAAATTAAAAATTAAAAATTAAAAATTAATAATTAAAAATTAAAAATTAAAAATTAAAAATTAAAAATTAAAAATTAAAAATTAAAAATTAAATATTAAAAATTAAAAATAAAAAATTAAACATTAAATATGAACCGATTTTCAAGAGCATTCATCAAAATTGGAATTTGCGACATGGAGTTTGATTACGATGTTTACATGGACACGCGGACGGACAGACGGACGGACATCGCTAATTCGACTCAGAAAATGGTTCTGAATCGATCGGTATAATGAAATATGGATCTAGTTACAGACATCAGCACAAACTCGTTATACCCTTATCACATATTTTTATTGAATATAAAATGTGAAAAACTCTGTAAGAATTGAGGGGGGGGGGGGGGAGGTTTTGGCGGTTGGTAAATTGCTGATAGGAGTTAATATAGAAAAGTTTTTGATATATAAAATAAAAAAAAAAATTTTAAAAATTTATTTAGCTGAGCCGCTTTTGTGGTCCATATGAAAAATTTTCTGATGGAATTTGAAATAAAAAACATTTTCGATGCATAAAAAAATAAAATGAATAGAAATTGTGTAGATTTAGTTAGACCAATATGTAATTTTATTTTTAGTTTTTGGTAAAAATTTTCCAAAGAAAAACGGCCAAGTTGGTCACAATGTAAATGCAAACAAATTATTTTTGCAATTTTCTCCCAACGTTTCGAAGCTTGTATGGCTTCCTCTTCAGGGGATGTCTTTATTTAAATACAATTATTTTCTTAACTTACTTTTCTGTCAACCGCCCGGGGATGGACCCATAAAAAGTTTTCTAATGTGGTTTAAATTAAAAAGAAAAAAACATTTTTGTACATTAATAAAAATTAAATTAAAAATATTCGAGGAGAAGTTGGTTAAAATCCCTGAATGGAGATCCTATAAAATATTTTCTGGGAGTATTTTAAATTAAAAAGCGTTTCGGTACATAAAATAAAAATAAAATTCTACAGAAATCAAGGAAGGTGAACCCATAAAAATTTATATAATGGGATTTAAAATATATAACAGTTTCGTTACATAATATAAAAATTAAAATCATTTTACTGGAAAATTCGAATGGGGTGCTCCTATAAAAAATTTTCTGATGGTATTTGAATTAAACAACTATTTCGATTAATAAAATAAAAAATATACAAATTTTATAGCAAAATTCGATTAGGGGGGGGGGGGGGGGGGTTCAAAACCGCCCGATTTATGGGCCTATACAAAATTCTCTCTTGGCATTTAAGATAAAAAAATGGTTTAAACATATAAAATAAAAATAAAATTTTTAAAATTTGAGTAGGAGGGGAATCAAAACCCCCAAGAAATCGCAAAACATCTGACTTGATTTAAAATAAAAAACAGTTCCGGCACATTAAATAAAAAATAAAATTAAAAAAAAATCATCATTCTAGACAACCGGGGGAACGAGGGATTAGAATTTCTTAAAGCCGCTAACTCAGCCTTTTTTAAATCAAATCCAACCATATAGATTAACAAAAATCGGAATATTTATTTTAAAAAAACATGTTAAATAATCTGGCCTGATTTTAAGGTCAACTACGCTATAGACCATACTGTCCATGTGAGGAGTCTTTGGCCGCCCTAACCTGCCAAATACAAGCTTCATAGTTTAGATTTTGAAAGCTTTTTTCAGAACGAGGAGAGGTGTTTAGTTGAAAATATAGAAATTTCTTAAATGTATTTAACTGGCACGGAAGCAATTTTCCGCTTTGGCCCAAATTTTTAATCACATTATTTTAAGAGATGGTTTCCAAATATTCCGATTTTCTAGAGTAGTTTTTAATAAAATATTACTGAAAGTTGGGAATATTTTACTGAAGTAAAATAATTTGTGTATGGAATGGATAAAAAATCAGCAATCATTTCCTCTTCTTGGGGTTGGGCATTATAAAGCCGTCTTTAAGGGAAGTCAAACGCTAGTTTTTTTTTTAACGATTTTCATAAATTTCTTTTGTACCTTATATGAGTTAAGGCTTATTGTCTCAAGAAACAGAAAAATTTACTCAAATTTATATACCGTTAGTTAAGCGGCAAAATGAACCACTTGGTTCGTTCTCAGAATGACGATTGCGAACCTTGGCGTTCAGGCGATTGTTCTTGTTTCATTTTGACGTTTATATTTTTTGTGCAAATGTTTGAAGATATCCTTCTACACTTTACGTTTCACTATTTAATTTTTTCCATTTTTATTTAAATATATACAATGTAAGTATATACTTTTTATTTGTTATATGTTTGTATTTATTTTATTGCACACATTAATTTTTTGTTTTTTCTTTGTTTATGTATTTTTGACAGCTAGTTCAGATAAACTAGCGATAATTTTTGATAAAAATTGGAGATGACAATACATTTTTTGTGGTTCGCAACTAGATTCAAAATGAACCAAGTTGGTTCGCTCTCAAAATTTTGTATGGCGAATCATGTAGATCGGGGCGCGAACCCTGAATGAGAGAGCGAACCTCGAATTTTGCTGTCCGTCTGAACATAGCATAAAGTATAAGTAATTAGTTGTGGCGCCTCCCTATCAGAGATGTCCTACTGTGTACGGGAGCAGTTTTATTTTTAATCAGAATTTCAACCGAAGAAAAAATTATCGGATAAAATTTACTCCTGTACAGATTTTCGAAAACTTTGGCTTTAAGACAATAGATGTTTAAAATTTTACGAGCAAATTATTGTCTAACAAAATAACCATTCAGATTGGGTTCGCTGATCTTTCGAAATATCTTTGTGAAATTTTTTTTTGGATGTTGTGTAGTTGCTCTATTAAGTAAAGGAAAAAAATCGAATAAAAGAAGGTTCCAAATCGGCTGCTCCCTTTACGTGTTATCAATATTATGCACTACCTTTATCTCATATCTCATCTCAAGTTGATGTAGTAAAAAGAGGGGAAAGTTTTTTAGATTTTGATTTTTTACGGTGCTGACTAAAAAAACATTAATTTTAGAATTGTCATATCTAGCGGGGACTTCCTTGCTGGTATAAACTTAGGCCAAATAAAGGATTTTAGAATTATATTTTTAGTTAAAAAAAAATCGAAGCTATAGTTTGATGCTTTTCTTATATAAATTTTTAATTTTAATTTTTAATCGTTTCTCTTTTATTTTTTTTCGAATTATTATTGTTGGAAATATTGTCTGTTTAATAAATTTAAATAAAAAAACGTGTGCAGGCAATTAAAATTAATTAAATTTTTTTTCGTTGTTCATTTTGTTTTAAATATTCGTTTTCTATACTTTTCTAGTCATGTTTTTTTTTTTTTTTTTTTTGAAACTGTTGTTAATATTATTGTAATTAAAAGCTACAATATGTTTTTATTTTTAAACGATATTAATTGTTATAACACAATTTTGCAAATTATTTATAATGAAAAAAAAACAAAGTCTATAATTATTTATACTTTTAAATAGATTTATTGTCCACATGCTGCAACATACTGTAGCTGAATAATTGCTGTTCAACAAAATAGTGCCCAGAATTAGCATTTTTTTTTTGTTTGGAATTTAATAGGAAAATATTGCATGGTAGTTGTATAATATAACTTAGATAAAGTGTAACATAATATGGTTAGAAGGTAACGTGAAAGAAAAGTGTTCATTAAAATTTTGGTAAAAAATACTTTAATTAAAAGAAAATTTTGGGTGAGTTTGATTGCATAAATTTCATTATATTTAAACAAGTTTTTATGCGCTATATAAATTTTTTTTTTTGTTATTAACCTCTTTTTTATATAAAGTTTATATATAAAAAAGAGGTTTGGACAAAAATTATTTAATAAAATTTTAATTTGTAGCATTTAAAGAATAAAAATCATTATATGAGCGTGAAAAAATTCATGATTATTATTTAATGAATTTATTTTATAAAAAGTTAAAAAAAAAATTAATAAAATATTTGAAACTTTAAGTTTATAATCCACAAATTTGGAGGTTATATTCTCCTCTCTGTAGCATTCTGGTATCAGCATGTAACAAATTTGTTTTGATGTTTGTAAATACCAAAAGAACAGAATCCCTTTTGTAGGCGATCTAAATATGTCCGTCCGTCCGTATGTCTGTCTGTGTGTCCATGTAAACCTTAGAATAAGACTATAGGTCGCAAATATAAAGTGTAGGTGGGCATAGAACGATCAACAAAATCTTTGTTTGCTTGAAAAAACTTTTCATTGCATTTTGAGAAAAAAGTAAAAGTATAAAAAGTTTTATAAAAAATATAATTTTTAAAACTTGTAATTTATACATTTTCTTAAAAAAAAAATAAACATTTAATGAATTTATGATATAAATTCAATTATTAAAGCGCTAACCATATTTATATAAAATATTTATGAAATATCTATAATATTAATATGCTAGGCGATTTCTTGTGACCGATGTTTTGTTGTACCGTTTTATCCCGATTTTGACAGAATATATATTTTTGAAAGGTATTTCCTTTTAGCTGTTCATCTGAGTTACAGATTTTTTTAATTTTTGCCTTTATTTTGAGTAAGTTGCATTTAAAGTTGCTACTAACACATATATAAAATTATACAATGCTGTGTGTTTTATTAAATTTGTTAATGGGTTTGTTTGTTTTCTTCATACACAATAGTAATAAATAAAAAAAAGTTTTGGTTTGAGAATTGGCTAAGATGAAAAAAAAAAGTTGCCTAGAATTTGCATTCGAATTTCGAGCACTGTTATCTGCTAGTAACATATAAATACATAAATCTATAATATTAATAGGCTAGGCGATTTCTTGTGACCGATGTTTTGTTCTACCGTTTCATCCCGATTTTGACCAAACTTATATTAATTGAAAGGCATCTCCTTTTGGCCGTTTTGCAGACTTACAGATTTTTAAATTTTTTCCTTTATTTTGAGTAAATTGCATTTAAAGTTGCTACAAACACATACATAAAGTTATATATATGCTATGTGTGTTTTATTAAATTTGTTAATGTGGTTGTTAATGAGTTTGTTATCTTCATTCGCAATAATAATAAACTAAAAAAATGTTTGTTTTGTGAATTAGTTAAGTTAAGAAATGAAGTTGGCTAGAAATTGCACTCGAATTTCGAGCGCTGGAATCTGCTAATTGTATTAATCTTAAGCGAAAATAATAATTCTAGATCCACTTTTGGCCGGATTTTTCATTTGGGGTTCAGAATTTATTTTATATTTTTTTATACCCTCCACACCAGTGCATAGAGGGTATACATAAGTTTTTCATTCCGTTTATAATAATTTGAAGAAAAACATATAGACCCAATAAAATATATATATTCTTGATCCTTGACGGAGATGATAGAGCGATGTCCGTCAGTGGAAATCATGATTACGCTCTCAATAGGTCAACTGGGTTACTAACTTTTATTGAAAATGATTTATTTCAGTTTCAAGTCATGCGGTTTAAAGTCTGTTTGATGCAGTCGCCGACTCTATAACTATAACATAAAAATCTGTAAACTTTAAGAAGTTTTTAATATTTAACTTTTCATTCATTCTATAAAAAGCAATAGTTTAATCAAACAAGTTAATTAATTTGCAAAAAAAACTTTTATTAATATTATGAAGAACGTGCATTTATTTTAAGAAAAAACGTTAATTAATTTTATGAAAGAATACCTCATTAATTTTACAAAAACAGTTCATTAATTATGTGTACACATGTTATCAGTTTTATAAAAACAAAACATAAATTTTTTCAAACAAAATAATATTTTTATGAATTGATTTTGTTAAGAATTTTATAATATTTATGAAAAGTCTCGAAACGAAAATTACTTTCATTAAATTTTTTGAGTTTTACAAATAAATTAGAAGGGCTATCATTAATTTTTGTAAAATATATAAATTTAATGAAACAATTTAATCAATTTTATATACACTTTCATTAAATCTATGAATAAATCTATTCAACCAAAATTTCACATATTTATGAAATGATCACAGTTCAGAAAATACATACATGAAACACACAATGTTCTGTTCTAAAGCAGCTAATAAATATTTTTATTTTCATATCAATTATGTGTGTTTCTAAATTTTGTACGGTGCCAAACACAATCATGACTGCGTTTCATTTTAATATTTCGTTATCTACACGAACATTTTTCTATCACGTATTTTTTGTTTCGAACACACATAAACCACACAGATTCGAGTGTAGTTTAATTTTAAGTTCGTTTTATTGCACGTGTACTGCTAAGAAAAAACAGAACATGTTCTTCAACGCGTACATCTAAAAATTAACATTATCTTCTCGCGATCGGAAAAAAGAAAACGAAATTAAGTCATAAGATATAAAATTTTTGTGTTTTCTATTTTGTTACTATCCTTTTATTTTTGTTTTTATTTTTAATTTTTATTATATATATATTTTTTTTTTATAACTGCTCATGAATTATTTTAGATTTTTTTAAATAAATTTGGTTGAAACAATTGTTGTCGTTATCGTAGGGGTGTTTCAGATTTTTCCGATCGCGATTAGATAATGTTTTAATTTTTTGATGAACGCGTTGAAGAACATATTCCGTATTTTTTTTAGCAGTACACGTTCAAAAAAACGGTCTTAAAATAAAGCTACACTCGAATCTGTTTGGTTTATTTTTGATCGAAATAAAAAATACACGATAGAAAAATGTTCGAGTAGATAACGAAGTATTAAAACGAAACACAGTCGTGATTTTGTTGGGAACCGTACAAAATTTAGAAACACACATATATGATATGAAAATAAATAAAAATATGTGTTCGTTGTTTTTTGTTCAGTGTGTTTTTTTCTGAAGTCTGGAAATGATACATAAAGACATAAATACATAAATACATAAATACATAAATACATAAATACATAAATACATAAATACATAAATACATAAATGCATAAATACATAAATACATAAATACATAAATACATAAATACATAAATACATAAATACATAAATACATAAATACATAAATACATAAATACATAAATACATAAATACATAAATACATAAATACATAAATACATAAATACATAAATACATAAATACATAAATACATAAATACATAAATACATAAATACATAAATACATAAATACATAAATACATAAATACATAAATACATAAATACATAAATACATAAATACATAAATACATAAATACATAAATACATAAATACATAAATACATAAATACATAAATATATAAATACATAAATACATAAATACATAAATACATTAAAACATAAATACCTAGATACGTAAATACATAAATACATAAATTCGTAAATACATAAATGCCTAAATACTTATATACATGAAATTTGTCATTAATAACGTGGCACTCTTCATTATCTTTAAGAAAAATTTTAATTAATTTCCAAAACGCAGATATGCATTGAAACAGATATGAATTTGAGGATCTTTGGTAAACTGAATTCAATTAAAGTATTTTCCATTTGATAGAAATCGTTCTTCAATAATACGTTTTACAATCATAAAATTTATATCTGAAATACATATTAACAATTTTATAAAAAAAAAAAATCATTAATTTAATGAAATTTGTATGGCTGTAAAATACCAGTTTTGAATATTTTCATAGAATTTATGATAGAAATAAGGGATGAAATTTTTAATTAATTTTATGAATTTTTCATAAATTTAATGATTTTTTTAAATAAAATATCTGAATGAAATATTCACTAATCTTTGAAAAACTATTCACTAATATACGCAAAAATAATTAAGCTTGAGGCTATTAATATTGCGAGAACATTTATATTGCGAAAACATTTTATGAAATTTATGAAGAAAATACAATTAATTAAACGAAAACATTGTTTCTTACTTTTCAAAAAATTTATGTAAGTCTTTATGCTAATATGAAACTTTTCACTATTTTGATGAAAAAATTCGAGTTTAATCAACATATCATGGATTGAGTTTTATTGAAATGAATATTTGTATTTGGAAGAAACTTACGCATTTTTTCGGTTTATATAGACTTAAGTAAATATCGCGATATAGCTAGCTCAACAGGGTATATTTTTAGACTACTGATTAATGGGTGCAGTGAATATGAAAATTTAGATATGATCAATATGATTATCTGGATCTTAGAAGAATTAAAGTCGATCTTATATGGGTCTTATGTACGGGGAATAGTTCTGTACATGGCCAACAAAAGCTTGTATACTTAATTTCGTCAAAATTTTATACGTTTGCGACTTGAAGTTTGATTATAATGTTTACATGGATACACAGACAGAAGAAGGGATATCGATAAATCAACGCAGACAGTGATTTGAAGTTGTACGAAATATTTCATTAGATTTACAAATCTTTTTCATAAATTAAATGATTTTTTTGTAGAAAAAAAAAATTTATGATTGATTTATACTTCGATCTTATATAAATTGTTGATTGATATTTACGAAAATTATAAAAAAATAAAGTTTTGAAAAAATACATCATTCTAATGAAAATCTTTGTTTTGTAAAATTTATGTAAGTTTTTAATGATGTTATGAAACTTTTCATTAATTTTATGAAAATATTGCGTTCTCAATCATTAAGTTCATTTATTTATTATTAAGATACTAAAATAATAAATATTTCATCGATTGAATTTATTAAAAAATTATTTGTATGTGGGGGAACAACTAAATAGTTATTTTTTTTTATTATTATTTGTTGATGAATACATAACAACACTAAAAATATTTTTATAATTTTCAAAAAAAAAAAAAAATATTCCATAAACGTTTTAAATCAACATCATAAATATAACACCAAGAAGGTAAGGCAGATGCGAATACAAATAAGTAAATAAATAATACTAAACAATGCATACGAGTATATAAAGAAGAAGAATCAGAATGGAATAAAATTGAAAGTAAATAGCTAGCTGCTCTTTTAAACTATATTAATGACGCTTATTTTAAGAATGTGTTGCTTCTGACAACAAGAAAAAAATAAATAAATAAACAACAACAAATACAAATACAACGACAGTAACAAGAATTATTCAAGGCCATATCAAAGAACATGAACAGTACAAACAAATCGTGTATGCACAACGCATTCATTCATTCACTCTCACTTAGTGACTGTGCTACAATAGCTCTTCCACTTACAGACTAGAACAGCACTTAATCGCTAATTTACCAACATGACTTTCTGACTGACTGGTAATGTAATTTAAAACAACAGCAACAACAAAATAAATAAAAAAAAAATTGTGGTCGATCTAATCCGATTATTTAGTTTGAAAAATAATCTAAACATACTGGTTGCGGTCATTGAAGGCACAAACCAAATTTGACTAAGAGAGAAATGGATATATAGGACATATGGGGACCTAAGCCAAAAACTGTTCCGCTTAGAAGCATAATTGGACTGGTCCCTTTTACTCGTACTTACAGCAAAACCAGTATGGTCACTTCATGTATAATTACGCATATTTCGCGCAATTTTCAATTGTATTTATTATATCGTTCATGTTAAAATTTTTTGATAAAATTGTTTTTTGTTTATGAAATAAAACTAACTCCCATTTATCTCAACATTTTTAAGTAGATGATCGATATTTAATTTTCCAAATTAAAGCTTATCAAAGTTGATTTGAGTTTCACAAGTTTCTATAAGAATGTACTATAAATAGTTTTTTATTCTTAAAAACAAGAACACTTCGGATCTTTTTACTTTTTAATAAAAAAAAAATTCATGTGAGTCCCATCACAAGGGAGATGTGTAAACATCTAAAAATTAAAGCATTTTTTAAGATGGAAGTACTTATACTTTCAATATATTATTTTCAATTATTCAATTAAAAGTAATAAAACTTTCAATATTGTACATACGATTTGTCTTAATGCTCACAGCGTAACATGTTACGCGTAAGATGTTACGCTCACATATTACGCTGTTTTTGTGATTGTATTGTGAAATAGAAATTTACCCCCCTGCGCGTATAGATATTTACACATCAAAAACCTATCCTAAAAAAAAAACGCCTAGATTCTTTTACTCGAACTCGAAAAAATAATAATATACTTTTTCATAAATATAATTTCATTTCATTGAATTGTTAATTACGACTCCTCAATTCAGTTTCTTCTTGAATTACTGAGACTGCTTTAAAAAAAAATCATGTGAGTCCGATCATAGGGGAGATGTGTAAACATCTAGTAATTAAATATTTTTTATGCTACTTTTTTAAAATCAAACAGAAAGCATCATCTATGTATCACTTATAGCAATCAACTGCAGGGGCTGTGCTAATATAAAAATATTTATTATTAATTTTATTATTTTTTTTTTTTAATAAAAAATCTTATTTTCGATCTTTATCAATTTAATGATTGAGTTTGAAATTGTTCATGTATATTGTAGTATGCAATGTATACTCGTATACAATCATATTTGTTTCAAAGTTGTTCTATATTTTAGTTTGTTATATTGGAAGAGGCTTAAATAATATAACTTTTGCTTGAATTCTTATTTGGTTGTTTTCAGCAAATATACATATATGAATTTAACTTTTTACCAAACAAACTATCTACTGCTTTTGGTTACTGATGAGGGTTGGTGACTCTTCCCCAAACAGCTGTATAACCTGTCATGCAGAATATAGATCAATTTTTGAAACAAATGTGCTAATGCTTTTGCTTTATTTAAAGTAAAAAAATTTGATCTTGAGCCTGAACAATTTCAAACTCAATCATTAATATTTATTATTATTTATTATTTCAACCGGTTAATTTTTAATTTTTCGTTTTCCGTCATTTTTTATTTTTAGTTTTTTATTTTTAATTTTTTATTTTTCATTTTTTATTTTTTAGTTTTCATTTTGGATTTTTTATTTTTCATTTTCATTTTTCGTTTTTCATTTTTCGTTTTTCATTTTTCATTTTTCGTTTTTTATTTTTCATTTTTCGGTTTTCGTTTTTCATTTTAAATTTTAAAATTTTTAAATTTTTTCATTTTTAATTTTTAATTTTTTATTTTTCATTTTTCATTTTTAATTTTTTATATTTCTTTTTTTATTTTTTATTTTTAATTTTTTATTTTTCATTCTTTATTTTGAATTTTTTATATATAATTTTTAATTTTTTATTTTTCATTTTTCATTTTTTATTTTTATTTTTCATTTTTTATTTCTTATTTTTAATTTTTTATTTTTTATTTTTAATTTTTAATTTTTAATGTTTAATTTTTAATTTTTAATTTTTATTTTTTAATTTTTAATTTTTAATTTTTAATTTTTAATTTTTAATTTTTAATTTTTAATTTTTAATTTTTAATTTTTAATTTTTAATTTTTAATTTTTAATTTTTAATTTTTAATTTTTAATTTTTAATTTTTAATTTTTAATTTTTAATTTTTAATTTTTAATTTTTAATTTTTAATTTTTAATTTTTAATTTTTAATTTTTAATTTTTAATTTTTAATTATTAATTTTTAATTTTTAATTTTTAAGTTTTTATTTTTAGTTTTTCATTTTTCATTTTGTGTTTTTCATTTTTAATTTTTTAATTTTTATTTTTCATTTTTCATTTTCTATTTTTCATTTTTCTTTTTTCACTTTGTATTCTTCATTGTTTATTTTTCATTTTTTAATTTTTTATTTTTCATTTTTTATTTTTCATTTTTTATTTTTAATTTTTTATTTTTTAATTTTTATATTTCAAATTTAATTTTTTATTTTTCATTTTTTATTTTTCCTTTTTTATTTTTCATTTTTATTTTTTTATTTTAAATTTTTCTTTTTTCACTTTTTATTTTTCATTGTTTACTTTCCATTTTTCATTTTTTTATTTTTCATTTTTTATTTTTCATTTTGAGTAACATTCAGCAAAATCAAGGGTAAAAGTAATCTTATAAATTGGGCGTAATTTATCTCTCCCCATTTTATTTGATTTTATTAAAGAGCACGTTGAAATAACGTCATTTTGAGTAACAGAATAAGATTGAAAATACTTGCCGATTATCCCGTTATCTGTATTTGGTGTGTCTGAGGAAAAATGAAAACAGTGGAATTTGCTTGAGTTTCAGGTGCGTTAGTAAACGATCTGTTAAGCATATTTGCATCTACTTGACAGTCACTTTTCTGGTTCGCATCGCCAATTCCTATTTCACGAATATTATTCCAAGTTTGTTGAGAACTGATTGCAGTGCTAAACCGTTTGGAATAATATTCGGTATTAGCATATTTGATATGTTTATTTATTATTGGCGATATAAATCTTTAAAGTTGTAACATTAGACTGGTTCTACATGTAAATTGAAAATAAATTCCTAAACTGTGTTAATGCATACATACCAACCGGCTTTTTAGAAGTATTTTGTTTTTTGGATACAAATTTGAGAGAGAATTGTTGTCTAAATGGTTAAACACAATTCTGGTCAAATCAAGATAGAAAAAAAAAATAATGATCAGAATTATGATCACTTTTATATATTTACTAGCAGATTCCAGCACTCGTAATTCGAGTGCAATTTCTAGGCAACTTTATATTTCAAATTAGCCAATTCACAAACCAACACTATTTTGGTTTATTATTATTGTGAATGAAGAAAACAAACTCATTAACAAACACATTAGCAAATTGAATAAACACACACATAACGTATGTGTAATTTTATGTATGTGTTAGTAGCAACTTCCAATGCAATTTACTCAAAATAAATGAAAAAATTTAAAAATTAGTAAATCTGGAAAACATCTAAGAAGAACTACCTTTCAAATAATATACATTTGGTCAAAATCGGGATAAAACGGTAGAATAAAACATCGGTCACAAGATATCGCCTAGCCTATTAATATTATAGATTTAAAATATTAAGATTGTTATCACATATAAAAAATTCTTTCATTGCGTATTCTTTAATGGGAACCTTCGATCTGATGAGTACCGTGTGTGATTTCGCACATATTAAAGGAAATAAGAACAAAAAAAAAGACAAAAGTCTTGTACATTACAGTTATTCTACAAAAACTAAATCCGTTGTTGTTGCCTTGTTTTCACATTTATTTATTCAAAAAAGATCAGTTAAGTTCACGCGCGTGTATTACTGGTCGTGCGCTTGAGTGGAAATATGTTGGTGATAACGTATGCTTTTGATAGTTCACTATGAAAGTTAAAAAGATTTTTTCACTAAAGAGCTGTACGCAGCTTGTTAAGGAATCTTAACAGAAAATTTTCATATATTTCTTAAAGAAAAAAATGCACAAAAGTACCTTTCAGTGCAACGCTAGCAATCAGCTGTTTTCTGTCAATTATTAAGAATTGTGAAAGTGAAAACAAATCAATTTGGCCTGCTAAACGCTTTTTAAGCTCAGTATCAAAATTACCCATCCGCTTCTTGCTTTTCTTTGCCAAATTTTGTTCGTTTTTTCCATGTTTGCAACTGAAAAATAACTTTTAATTTTTTTAGCATATTACATTTTGTTTATGCTTACCTCTCCTGTCAAAATTACTTTCAGAAAGAACGAAAAATTTGATATTCCTGCTCAAAGCCTGGGTTGCCTAACTTAATTAACGTCAAAAAAAAGTAGTAAAAACAATACTACTTTTTTAAAAAGTTGCAGACTATCAACAGAAATTTTTTGACAGAAAAATTCCTTCAGGATTTCTGAAGCGTTTTTTTATATGAAGTTTTTGATTCCTTAGCAAGCTGCATACAGGCCTTAAAAACGAAATGCGAAATTATGCAAAAGTATTACTAAACTAAGACAATGGAACACAATAAATGACGATTGCGCTGATGTTGTTGGCGACGTTATTGATCCATCTGATTAGGTTGTTTTGGATTCTAATGAGGACGAACATGACAAAACAAATCACCAAAAATGTACATTAAAATTTTAGATAATTTAGTCGATTGGACCGAAAACTTATTCACTCGAATACATCATTGTTCTCAAAAATACCAGGGATATTGCTGTGCAAAAATCACTGGAAGCTAAGAAAAAACAACGTACTAATTTAGAATTTTTAAAAAATATTTCTTGTTTACAGTCTGTCATGAAAGTGTTTTGACAATGAAAAAAAAATATATATATGTATATATATATAGGTATATATATTTAGACTTTATTTACAAAAACTAATTTCCATTTTATTTGTTTTGAACATTTTTTTTTAAATATATATCAGTAAATTAATTTATTGATTAACGGACTACAGTGAAGAAAACAAAAGAAAATATACATACTCCAATATTAAAGCGTCAAGAAAGTGTTTTTTTTTCATGAGATAAAATTATAACACAATTTAAGCATTATATGACCATCTTTGCCATCTACATATAATAGCTTGCAGTCGGTTTTCCATTGACCTTATTAATTTTTAAGTCATATTCATTTGGTATTTTATACCACTCCTCCAATATTGCATGTTTTTGCTGTGCGATTTATTGGACGCCTTTTCACCACTTTTTTCTTTTAATATACCCATACATTTTCTATGAAATTTAAGTTCAGACTCTGAGCTAGTGTATCCAAAACATTGCTGCAATTAAACAGAAGCCACATTCTGCTGATAAAATTAAAATATTGGTTTGTTGTTTATACTAGACCCAAATTAATTGAACTGTTTTAACAAGTCACTGCTGAATATTCATATATTATTGCGCATCCATGCTTTGAGAAAGTTTCCCGAATTAAGCAATAGAAATAATGTTAGAATTTTCCAACGCTTTCAACGATATTCGGCACGCTCTATTGGGGTCATTATTGTAATAAAGCATGCATTTGATTTCATCGCAGAATACGTCCAAGTATCAATAGGCCTTTAATGTGCATCGTAGCAAAAGATTATCTAGTTTCAATATTTTGAGCGGACAGATTCGGATATCTCTTGAACACTTTTCCTGATGTTGTGGTTATAATAAACCAACGGAGTTGCTTCAAATGTGTTTCTTTTACCAGGCATATTAATTTTTCATTAATTAATAATTTTATTGAGAAAGGCATACTGTATCATTAATAATAGCAAATTCATTGTTGTTTCAAAAAATAACAAAAAAAAATTTTTTTTAACAATTCTTTAGTCACAACTTTGAGTGTTTTTTGTTGTTGTCTTCGTTTTTACGTTTTTTTTTTAATATTTTATTTTTGTCGTTATTGTTCGAGAGTCAATAAATTAATTTATCATTATCAAAAAAAAAATAAAAGTTTTTTGTTAATAAAGTCAAAAAACATTTTTTTTCATTGTCAAAACACTTTCCTGACAGACTGTACATAGACTAAATCAGGTATGCCCAAGGCCTATGCACTCGATGCACTTTTGTTTTTTGTAAAAACACTTCGGCATAGGCAGTTTATTCTAATTCACACACACAGCGTTCAGCACCAAGTAATACGAAATACACAAAAAAAATTTTTCTTTTTCGTTTTGTGTTGTTTTTTCTAACGTATTATTCCGTTTAAAAAAAGTTTGCAGCTGTGAACTAAAAATCACTTGGAAAAATTGGTGTAAGTTCTAAGTTTGCAATTCAAATTATTACTTTACAAAATGAGCTAAATGTGGTTGGTCAGGCGAGAAGTGGTGCTTTAAGGCTGAAGAAGAATGTTTGATATGCTTTCAAATTATGCCGACTAACACGAAATATCATATTGAAAAGCATTTTAACACATTTCATTTCAGAAAAAATATTTTTTTTAGTGCACATGTAGGGAATAAAAATATGAAAAAGAATTGTTTTCATTATATGTATTAGTGTTTGCATTTTCATAAGAATGTTGTGGGCACCCTTCCACTAAATGTAATAAACAATTTATCAGTTTTAAATATTATTATTTTTTCAACCTCGATTGAGGGGGTTAGGGGATCAGCCCCTTCATGAATTAGTTACTCCTACCCCGAGTCTACTGTAATATTAAATAAATTAAATGTTAAGATTTTTATTTTCAAAATCTATATATTAATACGTGAAGATAAATTTTTAATTCCCTTTTTAAGCAATATGCGGGCACGGATGAGTGTGAAAATTGACATAGTTATAGTTCATATAGTGAAGAAGCTGAATATGATAAAATTTTTGTTTATTCTGTCTTAAAAATATATTAAATTAAATGAAATAAAATATTTATAATAATTCGTTACACCCTGTTAATGCGAATGATTTAAATTATATATCAGACGCTCTGGCTCATTTAAATATTCATAAATTTTTTATATATATGGATTATTAGAATATTAGAAGACAAAAATTGAATGAAAAAATAATATATCCTAGAATTTGCATTCGAATTTCGAGTGCTGGGCTATTCTAGTAACTATTTAAAACCCCAAAATCCCAAAAATTCCGCTATCTTAACTTACAAAATGCCTAATACCGGGATTTGTAAAAACTAATTCCATTTGGCATCCATACTTATAAGTGATAGCTTAAAGAATTCTATACTCTTCGCTGACACGGACCTACTGCTAAATAACAAGTTGTTTTACGTAGAACGTTTCAAGTAAACGAGAACTTAACGTTGTAGATTTTGTTGTTGTTTTAAAAATAAATGCTACAACTACGTTACATTGAAAATTGAATTGGATTTTTTTTATTTTTATTTTGTTTTTATCAAGTAAAGTTCAAATCGTTGTTGTTTTAACATCTGTATTAGAGTGCCCAGACAATACAATAATAATTAATTGGAATTTTTTTAAGACGCGAAAATTTTCGGAATGCACGTATTTGCAAGTTATTATTAATTTAAATATTAACAAAACTATGACGACTGATGTTGTCATTATTATTATTATTTTTTTGTTATATGATGCATTTTTCAACTTTTGGCTTATAAGTACTTGTCCAAATGAAGTCTTAGAGGCTAATATATATGTATATTCTTAGGGGCATTTACAGTAGGCTGGAGAAATTTTTTTCTGAATTTCAAAATGCCTGGGGCTGGAATAGTTGCCTACTATTATCATAATAAATCAAACAACAACAAAAATTAGTCCTATAAATTGATATCTTCAGGTTCCTTTATGAATTGTAAATATGAAAAAAAAAATTACAAAAATTTTGAAATTTATGTCAAATTGACTCTATATGAAAATCAATAAAAATTTTCATAATTAGTCATTTATTGTTCGGTTTAAGATCATGTATACATTTTTCTAATGAAAGAAAGATAATAGTTTTTGTAATGTAAGAGAAATATTGGAAAAAAAAATTGAAGACAGCGCTAGATGGAGTAGCTACTTTCGAACAAAGCGACTTGTTCATCTTCAGTATCCTTCTGCCTATTACTTCGACTCATGCTTAATCAACTATTTAACTCAACATTTGAAAGAAAAGAACATGAGAAATGTTTTTCTTTTTATATACGAGAGTTTGTACGAACAAGCTGAGCTTTTCCAATTTTTAGCTTTCTCTACATTAACATAGCCAGATCAATTACAAGTCTTGTAATGTGAACAGCTCTTTGTTTTTGCCATTGTCCTCTAGATGGAACTGTAATGGCATGTGAAATCTTAACAGATTACACAAATGCATTGTACCTCATGTGTTGTATGTTATTGTTATGTATTGTTGATCTGTATTGGAATAATTAGTCATTTATTGTTCGGTTTAAGATCATGTATATATTTTTCTAATGAAAGAAAACAAATTTAATGTATTCATTAAATTCCTCAAATTTATTAGTTATTTTATGAAAATATTTAGAATAATTAATTTTTATATTTAATACAGTATAAACAAATTTGTATATCGAGGGCTTATATTCAAAAAGTGCTATCTGCATTATTAAATTATTTTAAAGAAAGCGTGTAAAATAAATTTTTTAATAAGATCTGATAGTATTTATCGATCGATTTGCTACAATATCTATTAAGAAATAGTCGTACTAATCATGTATGATATCAAAGTTAATATTATATTTGACAGTTATATCGGAGAGCAGTTTGAAATCAAAAACTAATATTTCTGTTAAATGTACATAGCACTTTTTGAATATAAGCCCTCGATATACCTTTATATGAATATAATAATTCTGAAAAAAAAAATTTAGACTAGGGCACATTTTGAGTACCCCACGGGTTAATTTCAGAAAATATGACCAGAATATTTTTTTTTTTTTAGAATTATTGAAATATTATCAACATCCCTCCACAAATATATATTATTTCGACATTTTGTCTTAAAAAATTTTAAATATCCTTAAATTTGACCTTTGACCTTAAAGGGGCACAATTTATTGTCTTTCAATTTAACCTTAATTTACAGGATTGAGAGCTTATATCAATTTAATCATAATATTTTGACAAAATATATTTGAAATATGAAAACACCAAAAAGATGTAGCCCAACAGTTGAAAAAGTAAAAATCACATTTTTCTTCAAATCCACTGAAATAAAAACGCTGCCCTCGCCAAATTAAGAAGAGGATACCTACAATATTTGGCGTTTTTAATCAGATATAATTTGTTAATAAGACCTTAAAGTCCAATCGTTGATTTCGAAAAATTTCTTGAACAAAATTTTTGAAAAAGTAAAATTGGAGATTTTGAAATAGTGCTAAAAAATATGTACCGTTTTGATATTAATTTGGAACAGCATAACAGCAGATGAAATGCAAAATAGTTTATATAAGATAAGATCAGGAGAACGCAAAAAATTTATTGCTGTAAATTATTTCATTGTTTTTAAAAATATGAGCTCGATTTTCTTAATCAAGTGGTCTGTGGCGCATTTATTGCTTGGGGAACTTGATATAACTTGGCTGTTTTTCAACCAATAATAGATTTTGTTATTTTATTAGAAAGATAATTGACTCTAGATTATGGTTTATTAATTAATTTAATTGAAACGCAATTATTAATATGAAAATTTTTGTAAAAAACGATTTTTTTTTTTTTTTTGATAATTTTTACAAATAAATTCATATTTGAACTTTGAACTCAATGCGCGTCCAGAAAGCATTGTCCGATTTGGCTCAAAATTTGTGCACTAAAGTTTTAGATCCAGTGTCACAATAATCCGGCCCGCACACCTAAAAATTCGACCAGAAATTTTTTTCATACAAACCGCTGTCAAATAAAGTAGGCGAGTAATTCTATGTAATGCAGTCTGCAATATTATGTTCATTTAATCGAATGTTCATTCAGAGCGGTTTGTTTCCAAATATTTTTATAAACGTTCTAAAAACCTCGAACTCGCCTAAATTGTAATGTCTTTGGAACTCCATGCAAACTTGAAATTGATGTTCTAGGAAGCGACGGGACTGTAGTAAATACAGGTCACAAGAGTGGTGTAATAAAACAGTTTGAGGTATCCTTGGGGAAATCGGTACATTGCTTTATTTGTATGTTACATACCATTTACTACAGGAAAGAGATAGAAAATCAAGTGATCCGAAGAACTTGCCCGTAATGACATTTAAATCTATTCGATCTAATGTTGATCGATCTGATCAGCGATCAAAAATACTTGGGAGAAATTTTTCTGGCAATAGATTAAGGCAAAATATCTCTCAAACTGGCGTCTAAACAGCCTGGCAGAACAACACATGCAAGATGGTTAAGCACCGCTTGTAGAATTATAAGGTTCTACGTCGCTACAAAAGACCCATCATATGAATTAAAACTAAAGTGTATGCAAGCATCTCGTTTTTTATTAAATATTTTTCAGCTTGTCGGTATGGATCCCAACGCTAATTACATGTACAATATAAGAAAATCATTATTATCAAAGTTATTCAAAGAAATGCATATCTCACTCGTCTCGAAAATATTTTAATCGGAATGCTCTGTGATAACAGGAAACATATGATGTGGCTTTGCTGAGAATTTTAAATTGCAGAACTAAAGAAAATGATATTCGCGATTTTAAGGTTCCTGAAATAAATTTTAAAGCAACCTATTACACCGAACTAATTAATTGGCAATATGTTAAAGTAACAGAACCTTTTCTGCCTAAAATTACGACCGATGCTAAAGTCAGAGAAACTTTCATAAATATTTCCGAAAATTTTAAATTGTCATCCATGTGGTAGCAAAGCCAGGGATGGATTAATACCGGCAAAAATATTTTCCAGAAAAACAATGCAAAAATTGGACACAACGATAGATTTTATTAAATAGGACTGTGTGACTATATAAAAAAAATATATATTAAAAAAAAAAAAATAAAATAAAAACAAATTTAAATATAACTAAAAAATAATATTTAAAATTAAAAAGCAAAAAATGGCTTGTTGTCCAACATGCAATCATTTTCCTCTGAAGAGTTCTGGGTTATTCCTTTTTTATTAAAAAAAAGGCAAGAGCACGTCAAAAAATAAATAAAATTTTTAAATTTTTCAATAAGAAAAGGAACCTAAAGTTATCGTTACATGATCAAAAAGTAACAATCCCGCATTCAGGTCGACTGAAAAAACCAATATGAATTTTCACCTCATAGTTTTACTCCACCCATATTCAGCCATGTTGAAAGTTTTTAACTAAATGGGCTTAGAGCTTCAAATTATCTGCTTATTACGGCGCTTAAGTGTCCTGTTATGTTTCGCGTATTATTTTCCGTTAACAGTTCAATACTCGAGCTGTAGTCGAAAAATAATCATATTAAAGTATTTTATAGTGAAAAGTTTTTGAAAAAGTTATCAGGTAAACATACCATAACATATGTTTATCAGGTAAACATAACTTTAAATTAATTTAAATTTTCTTTGGTTTGCTCATGTTAAGTACTTAACAGAAAATGTTAATCTTAACAAATATTTATTTCGACATTTATCTTCACACCCTTAAAAAGTTATCTATAATTTTTGATGCGTAAACATCTCTACGCGCAGGGGGGGTAAATTTCTATTTCACAATACAATCACAAAAACAGCGCAACATGTGAGCCGTAAGACAAAATCGGTGTGACTAATGATTTTATTGGCGAAAAAGTTATGATATGTAATAACCTCTTTGAAAATGAAAAATGAAAAATAAAAAATGAAAAATGAAAAATAAAAAAATTAAAAATAAACAATGAAAAATAAACAATGAAAAATTACAATGAAAAATTAAAAATAAAAACTGAAAAATAAAAAATGAAAAATGAAAAAGGAAAACTGAAAAATAAAAAATGAAAAATAAAAAATAAAAAATGAAAAATAAAAAACGAAAAATGAAAAATAAAAAATGAAAAATTAATAATGAAAAATAAAAAATAAAAAATGAAAAAGGAAAAACGAAAAATTAAACACAAAAAAATGAAAAATGAAAACTGAAATATAAAAAATGAAAAATGAAAAAAAATGAAAAACGAAAAATGAAAAATAAAAAATTAAAAATTAAAAAAAAAATGAAAAATAAAAAATTAAAAATAAAAAATGGAAAATAAAAAATTAAAAATGAAAAATAAAAAATGAAAAACGAAAAATGAAAAATGAAAAATAAAAAATTAAAAATGAAAAATAAAAAATGAAAAATAAAAAATTAAAAATAAAAAAAAATGGAAAATAAAAAATTAAAAATAAAAAATTAAAAATAAAAAATGAAAAACGAAAACTGAAATATAAAAACGAAAACTGAAATATAAAAATGAAAAATGAAAAATAAGAAATGAAAAATAAAAAATGAAAAATAAAAAATTAGAAATAAAAAATGAAAAATAAAAAATGAAAAACGAATAATGAAAAATGAAAAATAAAAAATTAAAAATGAAAAATAAAAAATGAAAAATAAAACATTAAAAATAAAAAATGGAAAATAAAAAATTAAAAATAAAAAATGGAAAATAAAAAATGAAAAATAAAAATGAGATTTTTCAAAACAAAAAATTTAAAATAAAAAATAAAAAATTGAAAATGAAAAATAAAAAATAAAAAACAAAAAATAAAAAATGTTAAATAAAAAATGAAATATTAAAAATGAAAAATAAAAAATAAAAAATGAAAAAGGAAAAACGAAAAATTAAAAACAAAAAATGAAAAATGAAAACTGAAATATAAAAAATGAAAAATGAAAAAAAAAAATGAAAAACGAAAAATGAAAAATGAAACATTGAAAATAAAAAATGGAAAATAAAAAATTAAAAATAAAAAATGGAAAATAAAAAATTAAAAATGAAAAATAAAAAATGAAAAACGAAAAATGAAAAATAAAAAATTAAAAATGGAAAATAAAAAATGAAAAATAAAAAATAAAAAATTAAAAATGGAAAATAAAAAATTAAAAATTAAAAATAAAAAATGAAAAACGAAAACTGAAATATAAAAAATGAAAAATGAAAAATAAAAAATGAAAAATAAAAAATGAAAAATAAAAAATTAAAAATAAAAAATGAAAAATAAAACATTAAAAATAAAAAATGGAAAATAAAAAATTAAAAATTAAAAATGGAAAATAAAAAATGAAAAATAAAAATGAGATTTTTCAAAACAAAAAATTTAAAATAAAAAATAAAAAATTGAAAATGAAAAATAAAAAATGAAAAACAAAAAATAAAAAATGTTAAATAAAAAATGAAAAATTAAAAATGAAAAATAAAAAATAAAAAATGAAAAAGGAAAAGCGAAAAATTAAAAACAAAAAATGAAAACTGAAATATAAAAAATGAAAAATGAAAAAAATGAAAAACGAAAAATGAAAAATGAAAAATAAAAAATTAAAAATGAAAAATAAAAAATTTAAAATAAAAAATGGAAAATAAAAAATTAAAAATGAAAAATAAAAAATGAAAAACGAAAAATGAAAAACGAAAAATGAAAAATAAAAAATGAAAAATAAAAAATTAAAAATAAAAAATGGAAAATAAAAAATTAAAAATTAAAAATAAAAAATGAAAAACGAAAACTGAAATATAAAAAATGAAAAATGAAAAATAAAAAATGAAAAATAAAAAATGAAAAAATGAAAAATAAAAAATTAAAAATAAAAAATTAAAAATAAAAAATTAAAAATAAAAAATAAAAAATGAAAAACGAAAAATGAAAAATTAAAAATGAAAAATAAAACATTAAAAATAAAAAATGGAAAATAAAAAATTAAAAATGAAAAATAAAAAATGAAAAACGAAAAATGAAAAATAAAAAATTAAAAATGAAAAATAAAAAATGAAAAATAAAAAATTAAAAATAAAAAAATGGAAAATAAAAAATGAAAAATGAAAAATAAAAAGTAAAAAATGAAAAATGAAAAATAAAAAATTAAACACGAAAGATAAAAAATGAAAAATAAAAATTAAAAATAAAAAATGGAAAATAAAAAATTAAAAATAAAAAATTAAAAATAAAAAATTAAAAATAAAAAATTAAAAACGAAAAATGAAAAACGAAAGCTAAAATATAAAAAATGAAAAATGAAAAATGAAAAATAAAAAATTAAAAATAAAAAATGAAAAATAAAAAATTAGAAATAAAAAATTAAAAATGAAAAATAAAAAATTAAAAATAAAAAATAAAAAATGAAAAACGAAAAATGAAAAATAAAAAATTAAAAATGAAAAAAAAAAATGAAAAATAAAAATTGAAAAATAAAAAATGGAAAATAAAAAATTAAAAATGAAAAATTAAAAACGAAAAATGAAAAATAAAAAATTAAAAATGAAAAATAAAAAATTAAAAATAAAAAATGAAAAATAAAAAATTAAAAATAAAAAAATGGAAAATAAAAAATGAAAAATGAAAAATAAAAAGTAAAAAATGAAAAATGAAAAATAAAAAATTAAACACGAAAGATAAAAAATGAAAAATAAAAATTAAAAATAAAAAATGGAAAATAAAAAATTAAAAATAAAAAATTAAAAATAAAAAATTAAAAATAAAAAATGAAAAACGAAAAATGAAAAACGAAAGCTAAAATATAAAAAATGAAAAATGAAAAATGAAAAATGAAAAATGAAAAATAAAAAATTAAAAATAAAAAATGAAAAATAAAAAATTTGAAATAAAAAATTAAAAATGAAAAATAAAAAATGAAAAATAAAAAATTAAAAATTAAAAATTAAAAATAAAAAATTAAAAATAAAAAATAAAAAATGAAAAACGAAAAATGAAAAATAAAAAATTAAAAATGAAAAAAAAAATTAAAAATAAAAATTGAAAAATAAAAAATGGAAAATAAAAAATTAAAAATGAAAAATTAAAAACGAAAAATGAAAAATAAAAAATTAAAAATGAAAAATAAAAAATGAAAAATAAAAAATGAAAAATAAAAAAATGGAAAATAAAAAATTAAGAATGAAAAATAAAAAATGAATAATAAAAAATTAAAAATGAAAAATAAAAAATTAAACATAAAAAATGGAAAAAAAAAATTTAAAATTAAAAATAAAAAATAAAAAAAAAAAAATGAAAAACGAAAAATGAAAAACGAAAGCTAAAATATAAAAAACGAAAACTGAATATAAAAAATGAAAAATGAAAAATAAAAAATGAAAAATAAAAAATTAGAAATAAAAAATGAAAAATAAAAAATGAAAAACGAAAAATTAAAAATGAAAAATGAAAAATGAAAAATAAATAATGAAAAATAAAAAATTTAAAAAAAAAATGGAAAATAAAAATTGAAATAGGAATAATAAAAAATGGAAAATGATAAATTAAAAATTAAAAAATGTAAAATAAAAAATTTAAAAATGAAAAAAAAAAAATTAAAAATAAAAAAACAAAAATAAGAAAAAAAAACAAAGTTTTTATTAAAACTCTTTCCTTATGCATATGAGTTTTGAATATCTCCGTGACTGTGCGAGACTGTGTGTGACTATCTTAAAATAAATCTTTGTCCACAATAAGTTTATGGACAATGTTTCAGATCCATCGGATGTGGGGAAGTGGGGTTTTTATCTCTCCGTGACTGTGCGTGACTATGTCAAAGTTAATCTGTTTTTCACAGCAAGTCTATGAACCAAGTTTTAGATCGACCGGATAAGGGAAAATGGGTGCCTGTGCGTGATTACGCGTAACTATGTCGAAGTTGATCTTTCTTTACAGCAAGTATATCGACCAAGTTTCAGATCGGTCGGATGAGGGTAAATGACATTTAGATCACTCCGTGACTGTGCGTTACCATGCGTGACTAAGTCAAAGGTAATTTTTTTTTCACAGCAAGTGTATGAACCAAGTTTCAGATCGATCGGATGACGGGAAATGATAGTTAGATCACTCCGTGACTGCGCGTGACTAAGTGAAAGTAATCTTTTTTTCACAACAAGTGTATGGACAAAGTTTGAGATCGATCGGATGAGGGGAAATGACATTTAGATCACGCGTGACTGTGCGTGACTACCCCAAAATTAATCTGTAGTCACGACAAGACTATGGGCCAAGTTTCAGATGAATTGGATAAGGGGGAATGGGGTCCACCCATGGCAGACAGACAGAGAGTATGAGCTAAAAGGAAGAGTTTGATAAAAAATGAAAATTGAAAAACGAAAAATGAAGAACGAAAAATTAAAAATTAAAAAATGAAAAATTAACCAGTTGAACTAATAAATAATAATAAATATTTTTATATTAGCAGAGCCCCTGCAGTTGATTGCTATAAGTGAGACATAGATAACGCTTTCTGTTTGATTTTAAAAAAGTGCCATAAAAAAAACTTTAATTGCTAGATGTTTACACATCTCCCCTGTGATCGGACTCACATGATTTTTTTTTTTTTAAGATTTTCTATATGGGGACTACGTTAGAAAAATTAGAAAAATCTGTACAATATTTTTTTTATAGATTTAAGTGAAAACCGAAAAGCAGCTTTATATGGAGGCTATGACTAGGAATGGTTCTACAGGGTTTATTATTGGACTACTGAAAGTGGTCACACATAAACTAAATTTAACCAAATCTATATGATCATTTGTACGGTGATTAGGTCTGAACATGCACCGATTTTCACCAATTTTAATAGCGTTCATGCTATGGTCCGACAAATGATTACACACAAAATTTGATAAAAATAACTTCGTATATGCGACCTGTAGTTCGACAGACACATCGTCGAACAGAAGGTTGGAAATCTCTAAATCGACTCCTAAAATGATTCTGAGTCGATCGGTATAATGAAAGGTGGGTCTTGGTCAGATATTTTTGTAGCAGTTATAAACATCAGCACTAACTTAGTACACCCTGACCAGAGTTGGGTTAAACAATAGTCACACTGCAAGTGCACTTTGGTTACAGCTTGGTGCTATAAAAATAAATTTTTGTTAAAATATTTTTGAAAAAAGAAACCAAGAAAATTATAAAAATATTATGTTTTTTTTTTCAACAAAAGCAACAATTCTGGAGTATGACCTGTTACAGATTAAAGTGGTTTTCTGGTCACCCTAATCTGTATGTACATATGTAAGATTTTGATTTTGCCTTACTAACTGAATGACTGAGTGACTGAATGACTTACTTACTGACCTTCGTCATCGGTTGTTTATATATTTGTACCGTATTACATACACACGTTGGTTCACTACTACTATTTAATGGATTTAAGTCAATTGTTGCTCTTTCATTAAATGAAAATGTTAAAATGTTGAGTCCTCTACATATCGAACTTTGTTTACATTCAAGTTTATCGAGTCTGTGTGTGTTTGTGTATGTGTAGCTGAGAAATAGAGAGAGAGGGTAAGAACTATAGCTAAGTCTGATACATACCGTTGTTATATATGTTGCTTGGTGAAGGTCATTACAATTCTTCTAGGTGGTTTCTACGTTTTTTGTATCGTATTTTTTTTATTTAAGATTGTTAATTTACTATTCACTTAAGCGTAAGCGTAACCACCACCACCACTACTAGTAACAATAACATGACCAACACAATATCCACAACCTTAACCGCACCGATAAATTGTTGGTATTTTTTTATATATTTTTTTTTTATAAACCAACAATAAAATGTTAAAACACATACAAATCTTTATTCGTAATATTATTGATAAATAAATAAGTTCTAGGGTCAAGTTCTTTTCAATACGCTTATTGCAGTTTGTCTTTTGTAACAGGATATTGTGTTTTCAATCCACACACCACCCACACACACTCACCTCTCAACTGTACAGTTGGTTTGGCTGGCTTGGCTCTCTTGGCTGGCTGGTTGATTTGTTGGCTGGCATTGCTTATTTTTATTATACATTAAGTAGTTTTTTCGTGTTTTTTTGTTTTGGTGTTTCTTATCTTTTGGGCTAAAATTAAATGAACTAAATAAAAAGCCTATCAATTCAAATATGCTAAAATGGTTTTATAACTGAAAATAACAATGCAACGTTAATTTGCTTTATCGCAGCACACAATGAATATTCACGGTTTTAGTTTATAATTACGGCAAAATTACTTTACAACTGATGTTTCTAACCAACCAGCACCACATTATCACAATTTCAAACTTGTTGTATAATTTTATATATCGCTTTACTCGTTATAATATATTATATGTACATATATGTACATTAGGGAGGTCCTTCATTATGTGGCGGGGAAAAAAAGTGTTCGAATTTAAAGTCTCACCCCCTAGAAATATGCAAATAGCAAAAAAAAAAAAAACTGATAAATACCAAGTTTTGGGTCAATCAAAAAAAATTTAGAGGTGCTTCAACGCGATTAAAAATTTCAAATGTGTTTATATGGGGAAAATATGACTTTTTTTTTCAGATTTTACGAAAATTTCGTTCTATAGTTAAATTTTTACGACAAGTCGTTATATGAATCGATATCAGTGCTAAATTATCTCTTTAAAAAGCTATATAGCTTCAAAATCGAACAAAAACTCGAAAAGAAATAACAAATGCCCCAGACCACTTTTGTGCCAAAAAATTCTAGGTCACGAAATGAGATGAACATTTTTTCAACTTTAACAAATTGATTAAAGCCATAATTGTTTTCTTTTGGTCTCTATACCTATAAGTACTCAGATATGAAATATTGTTTTATTACCACGATGATAACCTATTGCGAAATGAGACCGAAGATGGAAAATTTTTTTGATACAACTTTGGAAACTGCTTTTTTAAGTTTTAAAAAATTTTCTTAAACAAAATTTAAAAAAATGGATCTGGCACTTCCAGGTTTTGTTAAATATATGTAAGAGATTATGTGTGTGAATTTTTAAAAAAATTCCTGTGTCAGAATTTTTTTTTACAAGGAATTTTTTGCGGATTTCGAGAAAAATTAGCTTTTTGTGCAATATTCAGTAAATGTACTCTTTCTAAATAATTTGTATCAAAAATGTATCAGTTTTCTATTTTCAAATGTTATGTTTAATCTTAATAGCCTAGGGTTTCGGAAAAAAATTATATGACCCCATTATCCCTTTTGGACTTGGGGTCACATATGACTCGAAGCTAATAAAAGACAATTTATTGAAAAAATTCAAATATTTTGTAATGCCGTTGAATTGTTAGATGTGATGCTTAACTAAATGTGCAAGTCTTCCATTCTAAAAATTTGGAATAAATCGAACAACGTTAACCCATGCCTTGCCCAGGCCAAACTATGAATTTTGACATTTTAAAAAAATAATTGTTCTAGTAAACTAGATAAAACCCTTACTATGGGTTGGGAAATAAAATTGTGCTATATTTTACCGATTTTTAGGATTTGACGATTATGATGATTTTATAATTTGATATCATTAGCCCATTTGGACTTGGCGCCACAAATGACCCCAAGCTAGTATAAGACGATTAAGTTGAAAAATTCAAATATTTTTATCTAGGGTTTCATCTAGTTTACTAGAACAATTAATTTTTTTAAATATGCCAAAATTCAAAGCTTGGTCTCGGCAAGGAATAGGTTAACGCTGTTTGATTTATTCCAAATTTTTAGCATGGAGGACTTGCACATTTGGTTATTATATTTTAGGTGTCACATCTAAAAATTCAACAGAACTTACAAAATAATTGATTTTTTTGAATAAATTGTCTTTCATTAGCTAGGGGTCATATGCGACCCCAAGTCCAAAAGGGTTAATGAGGTCATATTATTTATTCCGAATCCCTAGGCTATTAAGAGAAAATATAACATTTAAAAGTAGAAAACTGATAAATTTTTGATACAAATTATTTACAAAGAGTACATTTACTGAATATTTCAATAAAAATAATTTTTTCTCGAAACCTGCAAAAAATTCCTTGTAAAAAAAATTCCGGCAGAGGAATTTACTTAAAAATCCACACAGTTAATCTCTAGCATACATTTAACAAAACCTTCAAGTGCCAGATCCATTCTTTGAAATTATGTTTAAGAAAATTTTTTAAAATTTAAAAAAGAAGTTTTCAAAATTTTATCAAGAAAATCTTTCATCTTTTTAGCTTAAAAACGTGGTAATTAAACAATAATTCATGTCTGAGTGTTCATATGTAGGTATAGAGACAAAAAAAAAAAATTTTTTTTGGCTTTAATTAACTTCTTAAAGTTGAAAAAATTTCCGTCAAATTTCACGACCTAGTTTTTTTTGGCACAAAAGCAAGGTTCAGAAAATACACACATCAAACGCACAATGTTCTGTTCTAAAGCAGCCAATAAATATTTTTATTTTCTATCAATTAGGTGTGTTTCTAAATTTTGTACGGTGCCAAACACAATCATGACTGTGTTTCGTTTTAATATTTCGTTATCTACACGAATATTTTTCTATCACGTATTTTTTGTTTCGAACACGCATAAACCACCAGATTAAGTTCGTTTTCTTGCACATGTACTGCTAAAAAAGCAGAACATGTTCTTTAACGCGTATTCCAAAATATTATCCACTCGCGATTGAAAAAACGAAATTAAGTCATAAGTGAAATATAAAATTTCTCTGTTTTGTATTTTATTACTCTTTTTATTTTTATTATTTTTTTTTTTTTATTTTTATTATTTTATTTTTTTATTTTTATTATGTTTTTATTTTTATTTTTTTTATATTTTTTTTTTATTTTTTTTTTTTTTATTATTATCGTTTTATTTTTAGTTTTTTATAACCGCTACTGAATTATTTTAGATTTTTTTTAATAAATTCGGTTGAAACAATTGTTGTCGTTATTGTAGGTTTGTTACAGATTTTTCCGATCGCGATTGGATAATGTTTTAATTTTTAGATATACGCGTTGAAGAACATGTTCTGTTTTTTTTTTAGCAGTACACGTGCAAGAAAACGAACTTAAAATAAAGCTACAGTCGAATCTGTGTTGTTTATGTGTGTTCGAAACAAAAAATGCGTGATAGAAAAATGTTCGTGTAGATAACGAAATATTAAAACGAAACACATTCATGATTGTGTTTGGCACCGTACAAAATTTAGAAACACACATAATTGATATTAAAATAAATTGATGTGTTTTTTGGTCTGAGCTATATTTGTTTATATATATGTACGAGTTTTTATTGAGTGTGTGTTTTGTTCTGAACTCTGCACAAAAGTGGCCTGGGGCATTTGCTATTTCTTAACGAGTTTTTATTCGATTTTGAAGTTATATAGCTTTTTAAAAAGATAATTTCGTACTCAAATCGATTCATATAACAGCCTGTCGAAAAAATTAAACTATAGAACGAAATTTTCGTAAAATCAGAAAACAGTCGTATTTTCCCCATATAAACACACTTGATATTTTCAGTCGCATTGAGGCACCTCTAAGTTTTTTTTTTATTGAGTCAAAACTTTGTATTTCTCAGTTTTTTTTATTCGCATATTTCCAGGGGGTGCGATCGAGAGTTTGAATGCTTTTTTTATTAAGGGCCACCCTAATGTACATACATATGCATATATAAAATAAATGGCACCGAAATCTTGCTATGTTTTATTAAATTTTTTAACCGAAAACCATTTTGTCTAGTTTTATTAGTTTCATATAGTTGACTTTCAATGGAAACACATAAAACGGGCTTTTTTTAACCTCTCTCATTGACGTCAAAACGTCCAATATAGTTCTATGATTTGATAAATCATAAAATTGACAGTAGAGATTCTAGTGTAAATTATTTATAAATCTATTCACTATTAATTTGGACATTTCGTTTCATTAGTCAAAACAGCCTATTAGGTTTTGTTTAAACTTTCATGAATACCTTGTTCTTGTATTCCTTACGTCAGTAAATTCTTGTGGTAAATTAATGTGTTTTTTTCTTTTATTTTCAAGTTTAATGGTCTAATCTATAAAACGACTTTTAATTTTTCAAAAAAAAAAAAAAAAAAAAAAAAAAAAAAAATACATAAATAAAAAATTTGCATTTTTATGGAATTTGTTTAAACAGGTTTTTTAATGCACGTTTGTTTGCTATTCAATTTATCAATAATTTTATTTAAATATATACATTTGTTTTTTGAAATTTATTTTAATTTTATTCCTTAATAAAATAAAAATAAATTTCGGAAAGCCAAAATCCAAAAATAAAATAAAAAAAAACCCGAGAAGGGAAAAAATTCAAAACGTAATCAATTGGATTTTGTAATTTTTTTTTTAAATTCAAGAATAACAACATAACAATAAATTAATAAAATTTGTAAAAAAAAAAAATAACATAAAATTTGGAAAAAATTTTTTAATGTGAAAAAAATCTTTCTTTTTTATTTTAAAGCCGCTAAGTTAAATATATTTTTAAAAACTAATTTTGGCAATGTGAAAAAATTCTTTTTTTTTTTTTCATTTTAAAGCCTAGCGTTAAAAATTAAAAAATAAGCAAAAAAAAATTCTTTTGGAAACATTGTAAGTGTTAAAACTGTTTGTAATATCTATAATATTAATAGGCAAGGCAATTTCTTGTGACCAATGTAACTTTGTCAGTTTTAAGCCAATTTTGACCAAACATTCATCACTTGGAAGGTATTTGTTTCTAGCCGTCCACCAGATTTACAGCTTTGCACCGTCTGGAACATTTTGTTGGAGTAATGCTCATTTAAAGTTGCTACTAACACATACATAAAATTATACAATTTATTAAATTTATTAACGTATTTGCAAAATTTGTATATGAAAAGTCCTGTGTTGAATGGAAAAATAATTTTGAACATAAATCAATAAAGACAATAACACAATCGAATTTCCTTATAATAATTACATATCACACGACGCACAGTGGCGCCATTTGAGTTTTTTCGTTGCAAAAATCATATCTTTTGAACCGACTAACATAATTGAACAGTTTAAACAGCATATGATAGATAACTGTTCAGCCTATGAAATGAGCGTTTGGAAAGGGTGCTACGCTTTGTGGCCCCTACTTATGGGTTATCAAAGTTAAAATTTGTAGAAAAATCAATTTTATGCAGAGTTCAGAAAAAAACACACACTGAATAAAAAACTCGTACATATATGTAAACAAACATAACTTAGACCAACACACACATATTTTTATTTTCATATCAATTATGTTTGTTTTTAAATTTTCTTCGGTGCCCAACACAACCATGACTGTGTTCGTTTTAATATTTCGTTATTGACACGAACATTTTTGTATCACGTACTTTTTGTTTCAATCACACATAAAGCACACATTTTTGAGTGTTGCTTTATTTGAAGTTCATGTTCTGGTACGTGTACTGAAAAAATAAACAGAACATGTACAATAAACAGGTTCGAGTTCAGTTATATTTTAAGTCGTGTTGTGGCTCGTGTAGTAAGAAAAAACAGAACATGTACAATAAACAGGTTCGAGTGGTTTGGGTATAATGACTTTGTGCTGCTGTTTGTAACAACCAAAAATATTTGACCTATACCCACCTTTAATTATACCGATCGAATCAGAATCACTATCTGAATCACTATCTGATTCGATTTAACGATGTCCGTCCGTCCGTCCGTCTGTGTGTCCATGTAAAGCTTGTAATCAAACTGCAGGTCGCAAATATGAATATATTTTGATGAAATTTGGTATTTGATCTTTTATCTGCCATGGGATGAACGCTATTGAAATTGGTGAGAATCGGTCCATGTTCAGACCTAGCCCCCATACAAATGACCCCTATGAAATCAACATATATTGCCATAAGATCCAAATTATCATACAAATCTTAGTCAAATTGGGTTTGTATGTATATATTACATCCATTAATCAGTAGTCCAAAAATGATCCCTATTGGACAACTCTTAGTCATAGGCCCCATAGAGAGCTGCTTCCCGATCTTCACTTAAATCTATCAAAAAACAAAAATATTGCACTGATTCTTCTCAAATTTTGCTTGTATATATTTTTGCAAAATACAAGAGACTTTACCAAACATGGTCAGATCGGTCCATTTTTGGGCATAGTCCCATATAGATACAGCATCCGATATGAAATTTTTCATATCTGCAGCCGAAAAAATTAATAAAAATCCCACTCGAATTTGGTTTATGCTTACTTACTATATCCAGTTAGTTGGACCTGAGAGATAGGGTCTCTAAACGCATGGTATAGGGTATCTTATAGTCGGTCTAGACCGACTATAATTTTCTTACTTGTTTTGCCTTACCCTTGATGCTTTGGATGTGTTCTGCAATCTATATTTTTTTATAAAATTTGTTAAGAGACTCCTGTGCTTCTTCAGAAAGCTCTCCAATTGGCAAAGACTGATACTCAATTATATCTTTGCCATGCGCCAATATTTTATGGACGGTCGGGTTCAACTTCTTCTGTGGATACATTTCTGCTAAAAGAGATGCAGTTTTCGATGCATATTCTCCATATTTTGTAGAATTGACATTTTCTTTGCAGTTTAAAACATTCAAGATCGTTCCGAATCTTTTCACGATTTGATTGTCAATTCCAGTGATTCTCGTTACTGCCTCATCATTTTCAAAAAATCTCCTAGAAGTGTTTCCATCGTTAGAGTTACCGTATCCGTGCTTGGGACAGTCTACTTTTAGTCCAACTTGTTTAAAAAAAGCATCCTGTATTTGCTTCTTTTTGATCTTTTCCTTATCCTTTATTGATGTATTTTCATCGAAGTTTTCCTCCTCTTGTGGTATGGTATACGCCTGTTTTAGCAAGAACTCCATACACTCCTTATCCTTGCGTGCAATGGTGACATTCCATATTCGTAATTCTCCTCGTTTGTAGAATCGTTTAAATTACCAAAGTTCTTCTGACGCTTTTTGCAAATCGGGCATGACAATGTTGAGGTTGTTCCTGTCAGTTCGTTTACGACTTTTCCGTCAACCATGGTCAGGTGGAACTCGTAATTGCATTCAATATATTTTCCTTCTCCAATTTGCAGCCTTGTAGGCTTAATCTTGCTTATTTGTTCTTCAATGTCCTTCACCGTGGTCCTTATGAGTTCTGCCGATTCCCTTGCAAACTGAAACATTATTGGTCGGCAATAATGCATTGATGACGGACGTGGATTTTTCCAGTGTAGGGAAACATCAGATTTTAGCCGCAAAGGAACAACAGATGCCATAAACATATTTCCGTCCGATATTGTAGCGCCATCGGAAGATATCCGTTGCTTATAAACGCTTTGTCCGGATGATCCATCGCAGCCCCATTTGCTGATCAATGTCAGTTTCTCAGGAAGAATTTTCACCTCATTTTCAGGAAGACCCTCCAACAACCGTTTTGCTGTATGGCCCATGAGATCCAGCAGATTGGCTTTCACAGAGACTTCCGTAAACTCCGTATGCAGTGGTCGTGACTTTATTTTGGCTTGCGTAATATGCTTATATTCTGGTAAAACGTCAGCCCCGTGTCGCATCAAGGATGCCAGTAGTATCTCATATTTTTCTTTGGAAAGTTGTAAGTCCATAAACAAGGCTAAGGCTTCTTCGGAACCATACTTTTTAATGTGTGCGTTTGTGGGCGTGGGAATGTTTTCCTTAATCCTTTTTAGTCGCAGTGGGCTTGCATGAGCAACAGATTTTGTAATCTGCGACCTAACTCTTTCACTATCCTTTGTATATTTAATAGACAGCGCGTCCGATAAATGCTTCGTGGTCAAGTCATTGGTGGCATCGGCAAGTTTCCTCTATCTTGTGAAAATTGAACACTCCTCAATACTTTTTTTCGGCCTTCCTTTTGCTCCTCTGGTTGATGTGGTGGGTTTATCTACTGCCAATATATCCAGGATGGTGTCTTCATTAAGCCAGTCCCCGTATTTGGAGTTGAAGTTCTGAATGGTTCGATTAGATTTCACCCATTTTGCCTTAATATTTGCATATATCAGATAAAAATTATTTTTTATAATTTCGCTTCTCTCAATATTTCCGTATAAGCTATCAAGTTCTTCTAAAGCAGCTTCCGTGAGAAACTTTGGTGTGGATGACCTTCTAAACAGTTCAAAAAATTTTAAATTGTTTAACGCCATGGTTTCAGTACTTATTGCGCCAACTTTCAGTCGTAGACTAATCCAGGCATTATGCTTATTTTGCAATATATAGGCTTATGCTACCATGCCTAAAAATTTACCTGTTCCCTGCATACATATGGATTTAGGCTGAATTATGCAATTTTGATATTATGCCCGTGTCTAAATAAGATTTGTGCCTACCTGGAGGGACCATAAGTCAATATTGTTCTTGACCATTTGTACTCCAAAGTAATTTTTAAGTGAGGTGCGTACCTGCGAATTTCAATGAGTAGTTTTTTGTGCATCCTGTGTGTAACAGAATATTGGGAGTAGACTTTGGCAGAGGCTCACAGGTAGACAACCGACTTAAATTACAATTTTCAAAATATTAGATCAAACTACTGTCAGTCAAAACATGTAACGGATGCACGCCATACAATTTCTGCAACCATGTCTTTTTAACCTTTTTTACCTCTAGAAGCCAAACGGGCACATACGGGCAGATAAAACCTTTTGAATTATGTAAAGAAATAATCAAAGAACATGTTTTGCAAATATGGCAGATATAGAAAAATTTAGATTTTTTTTATTTTCCGTCAAAGTTGAAAAATAGTGAAAAAACGGATAGTTTTTAAATAGTGATTTACCAGGAGAAACACAAAGCAAACAGTTAATTTTTTTATCATTATACATTTAATAAATACATCAATCAATACAAACAAAAAATAAGGCGATTCGTTACCTATTTTTCGTGATATTACACCTGAAATCGCAACAAATTGACTAAAAATTGTGTGTTTTTTTGAAAACCGAAAGTCGGTCAACTTTGAACGGTTATATCTTCTAAACTAAAAATGTGATATTATCAAGAGTAGCATATTTGAAATCGTTGAAAAGTTTCCTATAACATGGGTTTATTCAAAACTTCGCCGGCGCACATGAAAATTTTGATTTTTGCAACCTCGTCTGCTATACGGGCGCCACTGTGCGACGTTTGTGGAATTGTGAATGCTTAAAATTGGCTTGCCTTAAGGAGGCATACAAGGTGGTTCAAATACCTTTAAACTCTTATTTTTCTGTGTTCAATAAATATTTATAATGCAATATATTAAATAGATTAAAGAAATATTGAAAGAAATAAATTGCATGAAAAAATAAAATTTCCTAGAATTTGCACTCGAAGTTCGAGGGCTGGGCTCTGCTAGTAATAAAATTAATATATATAAAAAGTTTCCTGTACAGTCTTACAAAAGTTTACATATGATACACAAATTTCTGTTTTCTTTTAAGAAAATATGATTTTACTTCCTTTTTACTTTAATTTTTTATTTAAAAGAAAAAATGAAGCATTTTCATCATATTGTAAAATATTCTTAAGAAAATTTTTTAAATCTTGAATATGGAGTTTTCAAAATTTTATCAAAAAAATTTCCCATTTTCGGTCTCATTGCGCAATAGGTTAACAACGTGGTAATAAAACAATACTTCATATCTGAGTACGTATAAGTATAGAGACCAAAAAAAAAAAAAAATTATGGCTTTCATCAATTTTTCAAAGTTGAAAAAAAGGCCATCAAATTTCATGAGCAAATTTTTTTCGGCACAAAAGTAGTCTGGAGCATTTGCTATTTCTTGATGAGTTTTTATTATATTTTGAAGTTATACAGCTTTTTGAAAAGACAATTTAATACTGATCCCGGATTCATATAACAACTTGTCGAAGAAATTAAACTATAGAACGAAATTTTCGTAAAATATGGAAGAAATTCATATTTTCCCCACATAAACACACTCGAAATTTTCAATCGATTTCCGGCGAGACTTGTTCTCACACTTCACATTTATTAGTTTTATATAGAAACTGGATACTCCTAAAAATCGCCATTTAAAAAATGTCCGTATGACATAGGACCACGCTGATGTACATATTTTATGCATACATATTTATTGTTAATTTTTAGTATTATTAAAATTTTAAAATAATATATATTTGCTAAACAAAATTAAAAAACTGTATATTTTTCTTTAATTTTTGAAAACATTTTCTTTTTTTTATTAAAAATTTTTCGAATGAAGGGTAAAAATAAAAAATAAAGTATGTGAAATAACTAATTTGGGATTTTTTTTTCATATACAATAAACTTGCTGTTTAAAATTATTAAAAAAAAAAACAAAATACAAAAAAAAAAAAAAAATTACAAGAAAAATTGTTTTAAATGACAGAAAAAAAAGAAAATTTTTTAATTATATGAAAGCTTTTTTTGCTTTAATATTAACCCTACGTTATAGTGCGTTTATATGTAAGGAAAATCTAGTAGATTTTAATTGAAATCTATTTCAAAATCTATACCCTTTACATCTAACTTTTTTGACATTTTGTGAGATTTTGTTTCCATATAACAATAAAGTATAAATACCAAAAATAAACAAAACAATAGGAAAAGGGAAATATGGAAATTTTTAAAAAGGAACAAATTTTATTATTATATTATGCATCACGAATGAAAAAATCACAATCTAAAATAAAATTTTTGAGAAAAAAAACCATCGGCATTTGTTAAATGTATTGTGTGAACAACAAAAACATATGCATTTTGCACAATTATTATATTGTAGATTGGAATGGGCACAATTAAAAAAATGAAAACTTTTCAATTAGTAAATATTTTTTTTTTATTATAGATTCGTCACCTTTAATAATAATTAATATTTCATTTCCTATTTACTCAACTTGTTTGCTTTAGTTTTTATTTTTAAATGTCAATTTTTCAGTCACTGCGTTGTAATTTTCTACTACAATATTAAAAAAAAACACATTTGGTAGTGCCCAAGTTTGACGAGATTTTGTTAGATTTTGCTAAAATCTAGCAACGAGCTAGTTTTTGTTTTGTATGGAAAATCTAGTAAAAATGAGCTAGATTTTGCTCGAAATCTCGTATATACTAGATTTTGCTTAGATGTAAACGCACTATTACTAACCTTAAAGTATGCTACGTTCTTACTAACTTTTTATTCACGTGTACGATGAACTATACCACTAAAATTTAAGAATATAGTTGTTTTATGGAAATATAAGAAATGTGCTATAATTTAAAAATTATAAATTATTAATTCATTTTGTTTCATAAAGTTGTAACTGAAAGTATTTTTTTTTTTTATAAAAATGAAAAAAAGCAAAAGTAATGGTTCTGAAAAATCAATGTCAATTCCTCAATCTTGAAGCCAAATTCCTCGCAATGGTATTTTTTGATAGCTTAAATAGTAGAGCAAAGTAAATTGTTTAATATATTTTTACTCCATAGAGTAAACTTTTTGAAAAAATTTGTCGAAAAATCATACATACTTGTTATCAGTCGGTGCTTACATACATACATATCCTCATAGATATTTGTGGTTTCGTGAACAGTTAAATTTGATGATTCATGACAATTTGTGCAAAGCAAGATCAAGTAACTTCTACAAATATATTTGTCACATCTAAAGCAAGTAGTTTTAGTTTTGCGATCGCTCTTGTAACTACATACATATTTGACAGTGGCTCGGCTTATCCACTTTTTTATTTTTGGTAAGGGCTGATCATCTGTGCAGATCCTTTGTTGGAAAATTTTTCGCAACTTAATTTAAGATTTGAACTCAATACCCTTTGTTTGCTACGTCTTTTTGTTTCGGCTTGACTTAAGCTAAGTGTAAGATCCTTTATAAACAGTTTACGTTTTTTTATATTTCAATGGAGCATTCTCAGTACACAACAAAATTATGCGTGCATTTATACTTTCCACATTCATAATGGAAAAAAAAAACTACCATATGATTTTCTGGCAACATTGTATGTAGCACAAAGTTGATCTGTAGTATCAACACCTCGTTTAGTCTTATTATAGAATTCGATAATTTCTGGTAGTTATTTTGGGGCATTTATAATATCACCATTAGTATGGAAAAACTCCACTATTTTCATCATCAGAAACGCCATCCTGTTCAGTTTCCGATTCACGATCACTTTCTATTACGATGTCAACTTCATTATCGCTTACTGCACCACCCGAAAGCTCATTTTTACTATAATTTATATCATCTATAAGACCAGCCAATCTGATTTGTTCTCTTTCATAATTACACATCCTATAAAGTGTGTGTTAGAATCATTAAAGTACCTAAAAAATGCAAAAATAATTACCTGTAGTCCGGTATATACAAGCCAGAAATATTTAATTTTTGTTACAAACGTGGGTGTTAAATACCCAAAAATATTATAATATATTACTAACGTGGGTGCCAATCACCCAAACACTTTTTATAAATAACTTTTTTGACACTTTGCCTATAAAATGAATACTGAAGACAATTTAAAAATTTTGAGAAATAGGCCTACTAAGATTACATATTAATATAAAGTCAGTTGAATTTGTTTTACAGTTTGTTTTTAGAACATTTTTTCAAATTGGGTGGATTGCACCCATAGCTTAGTAACCGAGGGTTAAAACAATTAAACTGTGGAATTTTTGTTAGAAACTAAATTCATAATATTATAAAAAATCATAATATTATAAAAAACAAGTAAGAAAATTGTAGTCGGTCTAGACTATATAGGCTATATGATACCCTACACCATGCTTTAGAGACCCTATCTCTTCGGTCAAACTAATTGGTTATAGAAAATAAACATAAACCAAATTTGAGTGGCATTTCTATTAATTTTTTTTTTGGCTGCTGATATGAAAAAGTTCATATCGGGTGCTATATTTATATGGGGACTAGGTCGAAAAATGGACCGATCCTGACCATATTTGGTAGTCACTTATATTTCGAAAAAATATATACAAACCAAATTTGAAAAAAGTCTGTGCAATATTTTTTTTTTTTTTTTTGATAGATTTAAGTGAAGATCGGGAAGCAGCTCCATATGGGGCCTATGACTAAGAATTGTCCTATAGTGATTCTTTTGGGACTACTGATTAATGGATATAATAAACACATACAAACCCAATTTGACTGAGATCTATATGATAATTTGGATCTTATGGCAATTTATATCGATATCATAGGGGTCATTTGTATGGGGACTACGTCTGAACATAACAATTTTCTCCAATTTCCATAGCATTCATCCTATGGCCGATAAAAGCTTATATATCAAATTTGATCAAAATATATTCATATTTGCTACTTGCAGTTTGATTACAAGATTTACATGGACACACAGACGGTCGGACAGACGGACGAACATTGCTAAATCGCCTCAAAAAGTGATTCTGAGTCCGAGCCGTATAATAAAATATAAGTCCAGGTCAAATATTTTTGTTAGTTACAAACAGCAGCACAAAGTCATTATGCCCAAACCACATAGTGATATAAGGTATAAAAATAATACACGGGTTAACGTATTTTTTATTAATAGGATGAAGAATTTCTTTGTCCAAAAAGAAATACAATGTTACAACTACTGTTCAAACTTTAAGCGTGACCAAACAAAATGACCTATGTAAATCTTACAAGAAAATTTACAACGATGAGATAATAAAAGGAAAATGTAAAAACTGATCTCTACGTTTAAGAATGTCAGAAAAACATCCAAACAAATTATGGAATTATTGTCACCAAATTCAAAGTTTTAAGGTGACCATCCGACCGATTCTTCAGCCTGAACATAGTATTTTTTAGAAATAGAATATTTTACTATTACAATTTTACTAAAGAAATTTTATCAAAATCCTTTCACAAATAAAAAAAATCATGTGAGTCCGATCACAGGGAAGATGTGTAAACATCTAGTAATTAAAGATTTTTTTATGTCATTTTTTAAAATCAAACAGAAAGCTTCATCTATGTATCACTTATAGCAAAAACTGTTTCAGCTAATTCAACAACCGTTTGCTGTAAAACGTTAAAAATATCCTAACATAAACGTATATAAGTGATACATAGATGACGCTTTTAAAAAAGTGGCATAAAAAAACAATTTTATATCATAATTTTTTCACCAATACAATCATAAGTCACACAGTGTTATCTGCTTCAGCTCACACCGATATGAGTTACGCTGTTTTTGTGATTGTATTGTGAAATAGAAATTTACCCCCCTGCGCGTATAGATGTTTACACATCAAAAACCAAAATCCAAATTGAATTGAATTAAATTGAATTGAATTCAATTGAATTGAATTCAACTGAATTGAATTGAATTAGACATGTTCTAAGAAGCTAGAAATATTTTTTAATACTTTAAAGGCTAATTCCATAGGGACAGACATGACATTCAACGATTTTCCTAATCCAATAATATACAGTAAAAGTTTTTCATTGTTCATAAAAATATACAAAATTATGTAGACCGACCTGTCCAACATATTTACCATTAGAAAAAGTCAGAAAGTATTATTGTTATTAATAACTGGGGGACAAAAAGCAGTCATGACAGAACATGTCTGAATTGAATTGCATAGAGTTGAATTGAATTGAATTGAACTGAATTGCATTGAATTGAATTGAATTGAATTGAATTGAATTGAATTGAATTGAATTGAATTGAATTGAATTGAATTGAATTGAATTGAATTGAATTGAATTGAATTGAACTGAATTGAATTGAATTGAATTGAATTGAATTGAATTGAATTGAATTGAATTGAATTGAATTGAATTGAATTGAATTGAATTGAATTGAATTGAATTGAATTGAATTGAATTGAATTGAATTGAATTGAATTGAATTGAATTGAATTGAATTGAATTGAATTGAATTGAATTGAATTGAATTGAATTGAATTGAATTGAATTGAATTGAATTGAATTGAATTGAATTGAATTGAATTGAATTGAATTGAATTGAATTGAATTGAATTGAATTGAATTGAATTGAATTGAATTGAATTGAATTGAATTGAATTGAATTGAATTGAATTGAATTGAATTGAATTGAATTGAATTGAATTGAATTGAATTGAATTGAATTGAGTTGAATTGAATTGAATTGAATTGAATTGAATTGAATTGAATTGAATTGAATTGAGTTGAGTTGAACTGAATTGAATTGAATTGAATTGAATGAATTGAATTGAATTGAATTGAATTTAATTGAATTTAATTGAATTTAATTGAATTGAATTGAATTGAATTGAATTGAATTGAATTGAATTGAATTGAGTTGAGTTGAACTGAATTGAATTGAATTGAATGAATTGAATTGAATTTAATTGAATTTAATTGAATTGAATTAAATTGAATTGAATTGAATTGAATTTAATTGAATTGAATTGAGTAAAAATTAAAAATTAAAAATTAAAAATTAAAAATTAAAAATTAAAAATTAAAAATTAAAAATTAAAAATTAAAAATTAAAAATTAAAAATTAAAAATTAAAAATTAAAAATTAAAAATTAAAAATTAAAAATTAAAAATTAAAAATTAAAAATTAAAAATTAAAAATTAAAAATTAAAAATTAAAAATTAAAAATTAAAAATTAAAAATTAAAAATTAAAAATTAAAAATTAAAAATTAAAAATTAAAAATTAAAATTTAAAAATTAAAAATTAAAAATTAAAAATTAAAAATTAAAAATTAAAAAATAAAAATTAAAAATGTAAATTAAAAATTAAAATTAATTAATTAAATTAAAAATTTAAAAATTAAAAATTAAAAATTAAAAATTAAAAATTAAAAATTAAAAATTAAAAATTAAAAATTAAAAATTAAAAATTAAAAATTAAAAATTAATAATTAAAAATTAAAAATTAAAAATTAAAAACTTAAAACTAAAATTAAAAATTAAAAATTAAAAATTAAAAATTAAAAATTAAAAATTAAAAATTAAAAATTAAAAATTAAAAATTAAAAATTAATAATTAATAATTAAAATTAAATTGAATTGAATTGAATTGAATTGAATTGAATTGAATTGAATTGAATTGAATTGAATTTAATTGAATTGAATTGAGTAAAATTGAACTGAATTGAATTGAATGAATTGAATTGAATTGAATTTAATTGAATTTAATTGAATTTAATTGAATTTAATTGAATTGAATTGAATTAAATGGAATTGATTTTAATTGAATTTAATTGAATTTAATTGAATTGAATTCAATTGAATTCAATTAAATTGAATTGAATTTAATTGAACTGAATTGAATTGAATTGAAATGAAGTGAATTGATTTGAATTGAATTGAAGTGAATTAAATCAAAATTAAGTTAAATAGGATTTAATTAAATTGAAATGAATTACACAAGTAATTTTTACCTTTCGATTTCTAAATGGTCCGCCATCTAACGTTTTTTTTTTCAACTAGTGCTTAATTAGTTTTATCATTCCGCTGAACGAATATGGTTGTGTATACGCTTGAACAATGCTGGGAAATATTGCGACATTACTTTGAAAATCATGGTAATGTTGCAGAATGTGTTTGCGAAAATTGCGTACGGATTTTGGAAGAAGAGAAGCACCGTCAGCTCCGTATGTTCGTTATCTTGTGAAAAAAGTGAAAGAAACTGGCATCCTCATCGATAAACCAAAGCGTGAAAAGCCAAAAACAGTGCGTACAGCCGAGAATATTGCTGCTGTGGCAGAAAGTGTGCGTGAAGCGCCATCAACATCATTTCACCGTCGTTCTCAAGAATTGAACATTTCGGAGGCATCATTGAGATGAATTTTGCATAAAGATCTTGGTATGACGCCATACAAAGTCCATTTGGTTCAGGAGTTGAAGCCAACTGACCATCCAACGCTTTTTCGCTTCGCTAAGTGGGCCTTCGATCGACTTACAGAAGATGCCGATTTAGCCAAAAAAAAAAAATTATCTTTTCAGATGAAGCTCATTTTGATCTTGGCGGGTATGTAAACAAGCAAAATTGTCGCATTTGGGGCACAGAAAACCCGCACGCATACATTGAAAAGCCGATACACCCAAAACGAGTCACTGTTTGGTGCGGATTTTCGTCCAGAGGCATAATTGGGCCATTTTTCTTCGAAAATGAGTAAGGAGTGACCGTTACAGTCAATGGCGATCGTTATCGGGCCATGTTGAACGAATTTTTGTTCACAAAAATTGAAGAGGAGGATATTGGCAACATTTGGTTTCAACAGGACGGTGCTACGTGCCACACAACCGAAGCTACACTCGATGTTTTGCGCCCTGTTTTTGAAGATCGCATTATCAGCCGCAGAGCTGATGTCGTTTGGCCACCTCGGAGCTGCGATTTGACATCGTTGGACTATTATTTGTGGGGTGCCCTCAAAGATAGGTGTTACGCCAACAAGCCAGAGACGCTTTAAAGGACAATATTCGTGAAGCCATTGGTGAAATACAGCTGCACACAATCGATAATGTGCTTAAAAATTGGACCGATCGTGTAGACTACTGCATGGCCAGCCGAGGCAGCCATTTGAATGAAATTATTTTCCATTATTAACCGGAAGGATTGTACTTTCAAATAAAAAAAGAAATTTGAGATAATATTCAGTAGATTTTTTTATAGCATTTTCAAAAAAAAAAGTTATTTGGCGGACCTTTTATTTCCAAACGTTAAGTCTGATGAAACACTGCTTCCAGCTAAGGAAGTGGCTTAATTTTTCTGGCAGTTACGGTCAAAACACCCAGTATGATTTTTAAACCACAATACGCATAAAAGAAATAATGAATCTAAAAAATACAATTTGAGTGACATTTGTTTAAATTGAATAAAATTGCAAATAAATTACAACAATGCACAAGTCATAATTACATTTAACATTTGTTGTATTTTTTTTAAGAATAGTAATATAAATATAAATATATATTTTTTGTATTGTATATCGTTTAAAGTTCAATGGAACCTTGGACTGCTTTATAATTCTTTCTATGTCATCGAATATATTAGTTAGGTCTCGTTTATGTGTATACCTGTGCTTGATTTCATGATGCATAGCACCAGTGCACATCGCAAGGAAATTACTGAATTGAAAATTGATTTTTAGGCGCATATTTCGGGTTGAAATTAGAGAACAAGAGTAGCCATTATTAATACTGGGATAACATTTTTTTCATCACAATTTTTTTTAACCATAAAACTTTTTTTACTTTAATTTTTTTTTTTTGACTCATATGCAATTGCAAGATAGGAATAACATTTCAATACGATATTTTCGAAAAAAATGTTCTTTTTAATAATTAAGAAAAATAATTTTTACATATAAAACTATTTTTATACTCTACACCACTATGTGGTCAGTGTAATAATGAGTTTGTGCTGATATTTGTAATTTCCACAAATATTGTTGGAAAAAATTATTTAAATATTTTTGGATATTTTTCATTATTTATTTAATTAAATTTTCAGCAATATTAATTAAAACATTCTAAAATATTTTTTTTATATATCGAGGGCTTAATTCAAAAAATGCTAACTACATTTGACAGCAATATTAATTTTTGATTTCAAACTGTTCTCTGATATAACTGTCAAATATAATATTAATTTTGATATCATTCATGATTAGTACGACTATTTCTTAATAGATATTGTGGCAAATCAATCGACAAATACTTTCAGATCTTGTTAATAAATTAGTTTTACATGCTCTCTTTAAAATAATTATTAATGCAGATAGCACTTTTTGAATATAACCCTCGATATGTACTAATTTTCAACATTTTGCTTTTTTAAATATAATTTTTTTTTACCAATAAATTTTAAACTTTTCTTTTCTCTACGCATTATAAATTAAAGTTTTTTCCAAGAAATTTTCTTTCTTTTTCTTTATGTTTGTTTTCCGTTAATTATAGAGCAAATATTTTATACAGTATTAATTTTAAAACATTTTAAAATTTTGATTTTAATTGTTTTGTTGTGGTTAAATAAATTTCATTTAAAAAAACATTAACACCATTTAACACAAAACTATAAAGCCTTTCATTATTACAAAAAGAAAAAAAAATTAAATAAATAAATAACAACACTTTTCATGCATACATTTTTTCTTCTTCCATTAATATATTATTAAAATAGACTTGTTTTTCTAACGAAAATCTACTTTAATTTTTTTTTTGCCTTTTTTGTGTTTCTATTTATTTAAAAAAAAAAGTTATAGGTATTGTTTATTTCAAATAAATTAAAGTTTTTTCTCGTCTTTTTATCTCTTTGCAGGTAAGCATCAGCTTTAGACAGACCCACATGTGATTGTGAATAGATAATCGCAAAAAAATAAAATAAAAAAAAACTGTATAAAAATAAAACACATTAACACGTAACATATGTACGTATGTTGTTTACAACCTAGATGTACCAACTTTTCAACAAACGGGCGATTAAAAAAAAAAAACTAAATTTAATTTGCCTAAAAATCTAATAGTGATTGTAAGTAAACGTAAACTCAATAGTTGACATACAGGTTTTGTATTATTAAAGTGGAGTGTCATAAATGTTCTTAAAAGATGTTTTTCATATGTGCAATAAGAGTTAAGTGGAGACACATTTGCTGTAGAAGTACGTAATCTTCTTTAGTTTTTCTTTTATTGTTCTTAAGCTCAGACACATTTGGATATAAAAAAATCATGTGAGTCCGATCACAGGGGAGATGTGTAAACATCTGGTAATAAATAAGATGCAGAAAACAGCGACAAAAAGGTTATTACATATCATAATTTTTTCACCAAACAATCATGTCACATCGATTTGTCTTAATGCTCACATGTTACGCGTAAGATCTTACGCTCACATATTACGCTGTGTTTGTGATTGTATTGTGAATTAGAAATTTACCCCCCTGCGCGTATAGATGTTTACACATCAAAAATGACAATTGTCTTATAAATATGTAATTTTTTCAGTTTTGTTTTTTTCCGCGTAAATGTTAAATTCGAAGTTTAGCAAAGACACATTTCTTTCGTAAATTGAGCCCTCACTAAATATGACGACAATCAACAGTTATTAATTTATTCGATTTTTTGTAAATAAAATACTAAAAGCAATAAGGTATTTTAAGACATGTGTTTTGACAAGTGCTACAATAAGTCGCCAGATTTTAATTCAGAACTTCTCTGAATTTCCCACTTAGTCCATGTGGAAAATGAATTTTAATATTTGTTTAGAGCACAAGGACTTTAAGTGCTCATATACGCCTTGTGCTCCAAGCGAAACAGGTATTTTAATGATAAGCTCTAGAATTGATCGCCATATCTCGCTATCGGATGAGAATCCCACATTCATCTCTTGTGCTCTAACTTCAGCTACTAGCTCCATATGTAAACTCAATTTAAAAAAGGCACTTGAACCCCTCATATATATAAGTGTATATATATTTTTTTTTAAATTAAGTTAAGATGCTTTTTTTTAATAAATTTGTAGTCAATCTATGTAGTCACACAATTTTTTCGCAGGAAATTCCATGCTCAGTTATGATATGATAATATTAATAATTCGTCTTTATTTGCAGAAATATTTTTGATGTATAAACATCTATACGCGCAGGGGGGCAAATTTTTATTTCACAATACAATCACAAAATAAGCGTAACACCATAAAAAATCGGTGTGACTTTTGATTGTATTGATGAAAAAATTATGATATGTAATAATTTGTTTGAAAATGAAAAATAAAATATTAAAAATGAAAAATAAAAAATGAAAAATGAAAAATGAAAAATAAAAAATTAAAAATTAAAAATTAAAAATAAAAAATAAAAAATGCAAAATAAAAAATGAAAGATGAAAAATTAAAATTGAAAAATAAAAAATGAAAACTGTAAAATGAAAAATAAAAAATGAAAAATTAAGAATAAAAAATTAAAATTAAAAACGAAAAATTAAAAATGAAAAATTAAAAATAAAAAATGGAAATGAAAAATGGAAAATAAAAAATAAAAAATAATAATGAAAAAAAATTAAAAATAAAAAATGAAGAATACAAAATTAAAATTAACAAATTAAAAACGAAAAATTAAAATGAAAAATTAAAAATAAAATATAAAAAATGAAAAATAAAAAATTAAAAATAAATGAAAAACAAAAATTACAAATAAAAAATGAAAAACAAAAAATCAAAAATGAATAATGTAATATGAAAAATAAAAAATAAAAAATTGAAAATGAAAAATAAAAAATTAAAAATTAAAAATAAAAAATGGAAAATAAAAAATGAAAAATGAAAAACTAAAAATTAAAATTGAAAAATTAAAAATAAAAAATGAAAACTGTAAAATGAAAAATGAAAATTAAAAAATAAAAAATTAAGAATAAAAAATTAAAATTAAAAACGAAAAATGAAAAATAAAAAATTGAAAATTGAAAATAAAAAATAAAAAATGGAAAATAAAAAAATGAAAAATGAAAAATTAAAATTGAAAAATAAAAAATGAAAACTGTAAAATGGAAAATGAAAAATAAAAAATAAAAAATTAAGAATAAAAAATTAAAATTAAAAACGAAAAATTAAAAATAAAAAATAGAAAATGAACAAGTAAGAAAATTATAGTCGGTCTAGACCGACTATACGATATCCTATACCATGTGTTTAGACGCCCTATCTCTCAGGCCCAACTAACAGGATATAGAAAATAAGCATAAACCAAATTTGAGTGGGATTTTTATTAATTTTTTCAGCTGCATATATGAAAAAGTTCATATCGGATGCTATATCTATATGCGGACTAGGCCCAAAAATGGACCGATCCTGGCCATGTTTGGTAAAGTCTCTTGTATTTTGCAAAAATATATACAAACAAAATTTGAGAAGAATCAGTGCAATATTTTTGTTTTTTGATAGATTTAAGTGAAGATCGGGAAGCAGCTATATATGGGGCCTATGACTAAGAGTTGGCCCAGGGATCATTTTTAGACTACTCATTAATGGATGTAATAAACGCATACAAACCTAATTTCAGTAAGATCTATATGACAATTTGGATCTTATGGCAATTTATGTCGATTTCATAGGGGTCATTTGTATGGGGGCTAGGTCTGAACATGGCCCGATTCTCCCCAATTTCAATAGCGTTCATCCCATGGCCGATAAAAGATGAAATACCAAATTTCGTCAAAATATATTCATATTTGCGACCTGCAGTTTGATTACAAGCTTTACATGGACACACAGACGGACGGACGGACGGACGGACATCGTTAAATCGAATCAGATAGTGATTCTGATTCAATCGGTATAATTAAAGATGGGTGTAGGTCAAATATTTTTGGTTGTTACAAACAGCAGCACAAAGTCATTATACCCAAACCACATAGTGGTATTAGGTATAAAAATGAAAAATAAAAAATGAAAAATAAAAAATGAAAAATAAAAAATGAAAAATAAAAAATGAAAAATAAAAAATAAAAAAAAAATTAAAAATAAAAAATGAAGAATAAAAAATTAAAATTAAAAAATTGAAAACAAAAAATTAAAATGAAAAATTAAAAATAAAATATAAAAAATTAAAAATAAACGAAAAATAAAAATTACAAATAAAAAATGAAAAACAAAAAATGAATAATGTAAAATGAAAAATAAAAAATAAAAAATAATAAATAAAAAATTAAAAATTAAAAATAAAAAATTAAAAATAAAAAATTAAAAATAAAAAATAAAAAATGAAAAAAAAAATAAAAAATAAAAAATTAAGAATAAAAAATTAAAATTAAAAACGAAAAATTAAAAATGAAAAATAAAAAATAAAAAATGAAAAATGAAAAATGGAAAATAAAAAATAAAAAATAAAAAATGAAAAATAAAAAATGAAGAATAAAAAATGAAAAATGAAAAATGGAAAATAAAAAATAAAAAATGAAAAATAAAAAACGAAAAATAAAAAATTAAGAATAAAAAATTAAAATTAAAAAAGTAAAAGCGAAAAATTAAAAATAAAATATAAAAAATGAAAAATAAAAAATTAAAAATAAAAAATGAAGAATAAAAAATTAAAATTAAAAAATTAAAAACGAAAAATTAAAAATAAAAAATAGAAAATGAAAAATAAAAAATAAAAAATGAAAAATGAAAAATAGAAAATGAAAAAAGAAAAATAAAAAATGAAAATAAAAACTAAAAAATTAAAAATAAAAAACGAAAAATTAAAAACTAACCGGTTGAAATAATAAATAATAATAAATATTTTTATAAAGGTTGATTTTTTAAGAGCTATAGGAAAATTTTCCAAAAAAAAAAACACATAAAATTCAGAAAAATGCATGAAATCTTTATTTGAATCGATAGTACGGTCCATATAATTTAATGTTTGAAGATTATTTCATGCAAATGTTGACCGTGGCTGCGCCTCAAATGGTCCATCCGCTTAGTCCAATTTTGGCATACTCTTTCCAACATTTCGGCCGGTATCTGACGAATAAATGCTTCAATGTTGTCTTCCAATGCGTCAATTGAAGCGGGATTGTCTGTATAGACATGAGCTTTAACATAGCCACACAACAAATAGTCTAAAGGCGTTAAATCGCACGATTTTGGCGGCCAATTGACCGGTCCCGAACGTGAAATAAAATGTTCACCGAACTCGCCTCTCAATAAGTCCATTGTTGCGCGTGCTGTGTGGCATGTGGCACCGTCTTGTTGAATCCACATGTCATGCAAGTCAAGCTCTTGCAAAATTTCCGCAAAAATTTCAGCAAAAATTTCCACGTTGTTGAGCAACAGAGGCCCAATTGCTGCGAACGGCGACGAATCGATAATTGATGGTCATCATTAACACTGGCCGATACAGCTGCGATATTTTCTTCAGTTCGCACTCTACGTAAGCGTGTTGGTGGTTTAATGTCCAACAATGTAAATTTGGTGCGAAATTTAGTCACAATAGCCCGAATAGCCGTTTCAGTGGATCGATTAAACTGACCATAAAATGGAAGAAGCGCGCGATTAACTTTCTTAACAGAGCACGCACTTTGATAATAAAATTCAATAACTTGCAAGCGTTGTTCGTTTGTAGGACGATTCATGGTTAAATTATAGACCAAACTGAAGATGTTTGGCAATGATTGCTATAAGTGATACATAGATCACGCTTTATGTTTGAGTTGAAAAATGTGCCATAAAAAATCTTTAATTAGTAGATGTTTACACATCTCCCCTTCACATGATTTTTTTCTATATAAAAAACATAAACAATGTTTTGTAAAAACGTCTGTCGAAAAAAAATGTATTTAATTAAATTTATTTCCCAAATAATCTCTATATTTTAGTGTAACCTTTAAACACTTTACAAGCATTTCCGAGTCTTCTTCTTTGTCACCATCTAATGTCGGAATTATTTCCAGTTCTTCCAGTATTAGTCCACGGAAAATGCTGATTCTGAATTCTCTCAAAGCTGAATTCGCTTAAGTTACACATGGAGCAAAATTTCGATTCATCATTATCACCATATCTACTATGATTGAGTCTTATCGTACCACTTTTCTGAATCCTTTGTCTGGATTTAAATGTTTATTCTCCTCGAGAAGTTTTAGTTTTTTTTCTGCAACCTTTCATTGTATTAGCTTCAGGCCATTGTAGTTTTATAGCTCACTACTAATTAGTATTTTCGATAAGAAGCATGGTAATCTGTTATTATTGTACTGGATGTTTTACTAATATGTTGGATGCAAACCTATTGTATAGAAATGATTGCCTTCACAGGCTGTTTACTGTAGCATAAGAAATTTCTTTGCGAAAATAGCGTCGTAGTTTATCAGTTTTTTCAAAATATCCAAGTACCCATAACTGAGCAACATATGGTTGGATTGATCTGTACACTGTTAAGAAAAACTTCCACTTCAATTTTGTTTATCGTTTACTTAAGACACATTTGTCTATAAAAACCAGATGTCTCCGATTTTCTCTACAAATATTTCTCTCAAAATCTGCTTCATAATTTAGCTAAGACAGATTTATTTTACAAAAATAATTACTTAATTAAGTACAGACACATTTGATATAAAAAAACATTCTTAGGCTTTTAGGTATTCTCTAGAATTTATCTAAGACACTTTTCTCAATTTTTATTTTAAGTTTTGTCTAAAATAAATTTATATTCAATTTTTCTCAGCTAATAATTCCAAAAATTTGTAATTTTAATTTTGAAGTTTTTAGAATAATTTATTATAAAGAAAAATTATGTCAATTATGTAGCTGAGACAAATTTGTCGTAAAAAAATATAGAAAAATACATTACCAGTCCAGCAAAGGGAGAAGATTTAGTCCTCACATTTTCTAAAGTAAAACTTTTTTAAAATCAAAGTTGATATTTTTTTCTATAAAAAATTTTGCCACCAAACATTTTCTAACTAATTTAGCGGATACATTTTTCTCTATTGACTAAAATTTATTTTTACTCAATTTAGCTCAGAATAGTATCTGGTCTACTATATTTCACTTGGGCCATTCTGAGTTATTTAGACAATTTTTTTTTCAACTTTTTATTTGAAACGCATTTGTTTATTAAAAATAAACTAGCAGATTCCAGCGCTCGAAATTCAAGTGCAATTTCTAGGCGGCTTTATTTTTCAACTTAGCCAATTCACAAACCAACACTTTTATAATTTATTATTATTGTGAATGAAGATAACAAACTCACTAACAAACAGATTAACAAATTTAATAAAACACACATAGCATACGTATAAAGCAATTTACTCAAAATAATTGAAATTTATTTAAAAATCTGTAAATCTGGTGAACTGCAAAAAAGAAATACCTTTCAAATAATATACGTTTGGTCAAAATCGGGTAAAACGGTAGAATAAAACATCGGTCACAAGAACTCACCTAGCCTATTAATATTATAGATTTGAATGTCCAGGAATATCCGTGTGGAAAATGCCTTAAGCAAAGACTTTTTTTTAGCGAAAATTCAGACCTCATATTTTCTTTAGTGAAAATGGCTTTTAGCTGATATTTTTGTTTATAAGAATTTTGTGCTCAATTTAGTTAGCTTAAGCAATTTAAGATTAAGCTAGATCACCGTATTGAATGCAATTTATTTATTCTCAATTTAGCTCGGATAAATTCTGTTTAGAAAAATTATGTTTCACTTGGCCCAATCTAATATTATTTTAAGATGCATTTGGCTATATAAAATACTTTTGAATATCCAGTTGCCAGTTAAGCAAAGACACATTTCACGATACCTATACTGAAACTTTTTTAAAATTTTAACCTGTAACGCGATTCAGTAACTTCTTTTAACGATAATCGAATCGCTAAAAAAAAAAAAAGAAAACTGCAAAATTATCGATTTTGGTATTCAGTAAAATTTTTATACGATATTCGCTATTGTTAAAGTCCGCTGTTGTTGTTAAACGACAACAATTTTTGTGTTATTTATTCAATCGTTAAAAAGTTAAATTTTTAGGTTGAAATGTCGTCATACATAAATAAACTAATGATAATGTTTTGCTTTTATTATAAAAACTTTTTATATATGTATATAAAAAAAATTAAATAGCTTATTCAATTCATTTTTTTATATTCAAATAAATAAAAATATTAATAAAAAATGAAGAAATTAAACATAAACATAAAATCATCCTGTCAAACACGAAGTAATTTGTTTTTTTTTTTATTCTTTGTGTTTTTCGCTTATTTTGACAGAGATGCCACTCGTTTACAATTTAAATAAATAGAAAAATAGATTCGTCGACTGTAGTTAGTGAATCACTTAATCGTTAGTGCAAACAAGAATAGCTGTCGATATATTTTGCGATTGTCGGATCGTTAAAATTTACAGAATCGCACTACTGGTATTTTCTTTAAAAACTTAGCAACCAGAATTTAGCAACGACAAATTTTCTACATTACTTATCTGAGACACTTTTCTATATTGTAATTTTTTGGACTAAGCTAGAACACTTTATTGAGTAAAAGTTATTTGTACTCAATTTTACTCCGAAAAATTCTGTTCGCTAGTCTGCTATAGTTCATTTGGGCCAATCTATGTTATTAAAACAAATTCTGTTTACTTTTTATTAAAAACGCATTTGTCTTTAGAATATAGTTTTGAGTATCCAGGAATTCCCACTGAAAAATGTCGTACTAGTTAAGAAAACCTAGTTAAGAGAACCATATGATTTAGAGAAAATTAAGATCCCATAATTTCTCTCGTTGAAGTGAATTTTAGCCAATAAACATTTCTCTATACTATATCCTAGATACTTTTCTCTATTGTATTTTCTAGGTTAAGCTAGGACACTTTATTAAGGGCAATCTATTTATATTCAATTTAGTTCAGACAATTTTTATTCAAACAAATTCTATTTCTCATGAGCCAATCAAAGTTATTAAGAAAAATTCTATAAATTATTTCTTTGAGACGCATTTGTCTATAGACATTTGTTAAAAAAAAAATACAAAAAGTTAAGCAAAGACATCTTTTTAGAGAAAATTAAGATTTAAAATTTTCTATAGTTAATCTGTTTTAGACTCTAAGCTAATATTTTTCTATATAAAAATTTCCATTTAGCTACCGAACATTTTCTGTAAAATTTAGACGAGACACATTTCTGTATTGCATTTTTAGGTTTAAGCTAGCACACTTTATTTAGTAAAACTGTTTTGTACTCAATTTAGCTCAGACAAATTCTATTTTCTGCTCTGCTGAAATTTATTTGGGCCACTTTCAGTTTACCTCTGCTTATAACGGTTGAATTTAAAATTAGAAAATTGTGTGATTTTTTTCTTTGCGGGAGAAAAACAGTCAGATTGCATGTTTATATTATAACCGAATAGATAAAATCAAATGCAATAGAAACGCAACACTTTGTTTTGCTTTGATGATGTTGTGATATGATGATGATAACTAAATTTTATTTCTTTATTACAGGATGTTGACTAACTAGTTAGTAGTTTTATATAAAGAAAATTAAAATTAAAAAAATAAAAAATTATTAAAAATACAAATTATACAATAATACACTTAAAAAAAGTCTGCATGGAAAATTGCAGATGACAGACAGCTTTTCATTTAACTGTCTGTTTGTCTATCTGTCCGTCCGTCCATCAAACTCATTGTTTTTCGTTGCAAAAGCTGGTCTAGTCCATCCATTTGTCTTAATGTGATTTACTACAGGTTTAGTTTAAATTAATACGTTTTTTTTTCTGTAAATTTTAAGTTTTAATTGCCAAATAAATCAGTGAGAAAAAATAAATTTAAAAAAAATTTTAAGATTCACATACAAAACTGAATGAAAATTTACTTTCACAACTGAAACTAAATAAATGTAAGAAAAACTTGTTAGATCTGCTAAAAAAAATATCTATTTTAAATACCAGCACTAGTTTGAATGTATGTTTGACTGTCTGTCTGTCTCGTAACATTATATTAACTTGAATTAAAGAAGATGAAGCTAATGTACAGTAAATACACTTGGAACGTATTTAGACTACACCATATAACATCTTCACAGCAGGTTGCAATGTTAAACAGATTGTTTGTATAAATCTCTGAATTGTGAAAGAAAAAAAATGTTAAGTAGTGTAAATGCGATATGACTTCTTGTTTCACAAATACATACGCATGCCTGAAAGACTTAAGCATACTTGGTTGGTAAAATCCACAATTCCTTGTTTTTTTTTAAATCTTGTTTGTCTTTTAAACTTGTCTTAATCTCCAAGTTCCATCTCTTACAATAATACAGCTGTTTGGAAAATGTCAACGTAATATTATTTAAATATTTATGTCTGTAATAATATTTGCAAAGGTTTTTTTTTTTTTTTAAGTTTTATTATTATTATGTTGTTTATCTTATTAAAATTTTGATATTAACCATCATACCAACCGCCAGTACTCAGTTTCTTTATGTTTTTTAATAATTTGGTCTTGTAGAGGTCAAGGTGGGGGATGCTGTGATGTTTAATGAATTGTAAAAATGTTTAAAAAATTTAATTTAGTGAAATTAATTTCATGTGAAGGTGAATGATTTTTCAATAATAATTTGGTTGTTAATAATATATGTATTTATTTTTAAATATATAACATGATATTCGATATCATCCTCAAATATTCAATTACAATAACAATGAAATAATTAAAGAGTATTTTTTTGTGTATTAATTTAAAAAGGTCTCCCAAGGTGGAAGCTATTCCAAATGATTAAATATTAATTAGCTGAATGACTGGCTTGCAAAATTATATTTTCACTGGGTTCAGACTACAGTTTTATACAAAAATATACGATTAACGTAAATTAAACTCTTACAACACATTGTTTTTTTTAAACCACCTTCACCCCCCACTTGTCTACAAAAAGGCTATGAAAGATCCACATGGTTATGAAAGGGTTATAATTTGCGATTAACGTAAATTAACCCCTTAGTGTACATTGCTTTTTTAAACCCCCTCCGCCCGCTAATGCATAAAAAAGACCATAAAGACCACATAATCATTAAAGGGATCAATAGTGTTGCCAGCACCTACATATAAAAAAAAATATGCCGCATACTTTTAGACAGTCGAAAAACCAGTGTTGCCACCTCCTCCGCCCCCTTGCCTATCGTGACCAGTGTTGACAACTTAAAAGGGCCATACGCATTGGCTTGTTCTGAAAAAGTGGCCTAGAAACTCCATAAACATACCACTGGTTCAATTAAATTGTTGATGACCTCTATTGAAATTTTTTGCCTTGTTTGTGTAATTTCGTGTCCGTATTTTTTTGATCTATACTCTCAATAGTTTATGTCTGGGATTGAAATCCTCTGGACTATAACAACCAAGATCAGCCTCAATTGATTGTCGGGAAACAGTTCAGGCACATATTTAAGTTTGTTAATGGCCATATTTACAAACTCTGTTCCTATTAAATTTTTTTATTTTTGACTCGTTTTACGGGGCCTGCCGGTATTTCTTGACAATTTTTGAAATTATGGATTTATTCATAGAATATTTCTAAAAAAAATTTTCTTTTGCTTAAGTTGAAAAAGTCGTAAAAGTTGAAAAAGTCGTATTTTCATAATTCTTTTTTGAAGACTAGCAAATTCCAGCCCTCGAAATTCGAGTGCAAATTCTAGAAAATTTTATTTTTGCATTAAATAAAGACACTAAATGTATGCTAATCAATTATAGCCTATTTGCAAATCAACACAAAAAACAAACTTATTTTTATTACCACATTAACAAATTTAATAAAGACACACATAGCATTGCATAATTTTATGTATGTGTTAGTAGCAATTTTAAATGCAATTTACTCAAAATAAAGGAAAAAATTTAAAAATCTGTAAATATGCCAAACGGCTAAAAAGAAATACCTTTCAAATAATATATGTTTGGTCAAAATCGCAGTAAAACGGTAGAACGAAACATCGGTCACAAGAAATCGCCTAGCCTATTAATATTATAGATATGAATAACGTTGGATTATTTATTTCATATACACTAGCTATGGAATAGTGCGCGAATTCTCGATTTTTATACGGCGGAACCTCTTATTTTGTGAGGTTCGGTAAAAAAATGCTGGAGCCAAAAAATGGTGCTGGTGGGGTCAGGTTTAACCGTCCCGCATTGGGGTCAAAGTTCAGAAAAATTTGGAAAAAATGTACAACAGTCCTCCTAACTACCAAGGGGTTGTCGTTGGGGGGTTGGGATGTATGGCAGATCTTCATGAATTTCTTTTGCCAACATTTTCTCCCAACATACTTACCCCCTTTCTCCACTCCTTCGGGGGGCTCCTTTACAAATTTTTAATTACCCCCTTATTACTCCGTATAATGTTCCCGAAGCCCTAACTTCACCAGGGTCACCCCTAGGGGGTTAGAATGTATGACGGATCTCCAGGAAAATCTTTTCCGAACATTTTCTTCGGACATACTTACCCCCTATTTTCTCTCCTTAGGGGGGCTCCCATACAAACTGCCCCAAAACCCTCCCTCAATATGAGAAAAACCGCCCTACCTATCAAGGAGTTGTCCCTAGGGTATTATGATGTATGACGGACCTTCATGATTTTTTTTCTCCAATATTTTCTCCAAACATACTTACCCCCTACCTCCCCTCCTTATACCGGCTCCCATACAAAATGCACCAAATATTGGGATGAATCAAATCAATTTATTTTTATCGTGCGACGGATATTTCTTGCGATTGGCATCGATGACCTGAAGCAAGAATTGTTTCTCATTTTCGTTTCGACATAAAACATTGTTGTAATCCTGCATTAATTTGACACCTCTATCTGCAGTGTCGTTAACAACATGCAAGGTGCTTACGATCTGCTTCGCTTTGTTGTAGTCTTCCCGGTTTTCCCAGGTTTTTGGATCGGTTGAAATGAACTCATTTGGTAATCCAAAGCGATCGAATAATTTAACTGTGTCTCTCGTCACGAAATGGCTCAAATCTTTTGCAATTAAATCTTTCACTTGTTTCGAATGCAATCCAATTTTTTTCAATCCAATTTGTACCAAAGGTGATTGCACAATTTATCCACCACTTTCTGTGACACATTTCCATCAATTGATGCATATGCGACTGCCGCTTTTAAAAAATTGAAGTCTTGATTGGGTGCCTCGACAGCCGTGGTGCTGCCAAACCAAGCTTTCACATAAAGTGTCACGATAAATATGCAAATACCGCGAAGCTTCTCTAATTCAATTTCGGTTAAATTAAAATGTTTTCGAAATAGAAACATTTTTATGCAGTATATGGCCTTGGCCATCCATCGGGCATGGCTGGTAGGTCCTGGAGCGCGGAAATGGTAACTGGGAATGTTTTCTCCAAGAAATAATAAAACGATCTGCAGGAATTCTCTGTAGTCTGCTCTGGGAAGTTTCTCTTGTAGCTGAGCCGAACAAAATGATTTGATTTCAATCAGAACATTAACAGATATTTTCATAGCGACTTTATCGTCTGTTATGCCACTGGTATATCGTTGTCTTTCATCATTTCCCAATCACATTTAAATCGAGCAAACAAAGGCACACCTGGAGCTGACGTTTTACCGAATTTGGCATCGAACACGTCTTTCAATACCAGTTCGTATATATGATGTCTGCACGGTAAGTATAAAAGATCTCGTTCCAATAACTGTTCAAGAATGAGTGACGCACCTTGGAACGAGCCAGTGTTTGTTGAAGTTGTATCGAAGGAAATGGCCTGAACGCGGTCAGATATTTCCCAATCTAACAAAAGGCCATACACCGACTCCGCGGTACGTTTTCCTTTTCCTGCCGAAACAATCGTGATGCCCAATAACTGCTCTTTTCCGTCATATGTGGCAATAACGGGAAGTCGATCAATTTTGTCTTTGCCTTGCAAGTCCGGTAATAATTTCCCATCCCAATGAACTGTTACAAATTTTGCTTCAGTCAGCTGAAAAACATTAAATAAGGAATATATGTACATAAAAATTTGATACTCATTTCCGGTCGGGCAACAATTACCTGTGGATTTGCTTTCATGAATTCAACAATCTGTTCTCGATTTTGCGAACGGCATTCCCGAATGGACGCACGATTAATAATGTAGTTCCTTGGATCGCACCCAAACGCACAAGCCGCAATCAAAATACGAACTGCTGCTACGTCACTTACTTTACATCTGTCCAGAGTAGATACCAGTTCGCTAGTAATGCATTTGATTTTTCCAAGTGTTCCTTTTTTTTCTTGGACGCAAAGACATTTCAGTATGCTCGTTATCAATTGCGTTTGGATCACTGTCTATTTCAGTCGAATCGGTAGATGAGAGTCTCTCAACTAAAATTACACAAACATAAGAGGTTGCTTTACTCTCAATGTAACAAAAACTCACCCGCAGTTGCGATCTGCGCATCAGGTTTAGCGCGTTTTACTCGCAATTCGTTTTGCGTTTCACGTTCCTGACGTCTTTTTTGCTGACGGAATAAGTTTGCGTCAACACCGAGCATACATCCCGGCCGGCCTTTCAACATTTGCTGACGCAAGAATTCGACGTCTTCCTCGTTCACAATCATTTGCAATGCGTCCTCATGTTGAATGTCAAACAAATTATCCAAATCCTCAACAAAATCCTTTTCTTTCTTTTGTTGTGTTTGGGACTTTTTTCTATGTGTACTCTTTTGCAGGACTTCCCATTCGCCGTGCAAAGATAACACTTTCTTTTTGACATCGTGTTTGTACTTCGTTGGGATAAACGCTTGACGCCAAAATATCATTACCGTATCGGTCACTAAGTCTGCGCTGTCTTCGTTCTTCAATCCGCGGATACGAGTGCCATAGAAAAACATTTTTAATACTTGTTTTTTAGACGGCAATTTCGTTCCCAATATGTTCGCACATGGTTGGCCAACCAAATTAATTTCGGTTTTGGATCTCAAATTGCTCGTACTCGACTTTTTCGATGCCATTTTGAATATGATTAAGAATTCTTAATTTTCACTCACACAAAAAATCGGTTATATTGTTTTCACCAAAGTAGGATTCACACTGAAAATAAGAAAGAAAGAACGATAAAAATAAACACTGCAGAGAGAGGTGCCAAATTAATGCAGGATTACAACAATGTTTTACGTCGAAACGAAAATGAGAAACAATTCTTGCTTCAGGTCGTCGATGCCAATCGCAAGAAATATCCGTCGCACGATAAAAATAAATTGATTTGATTCATCCCAATATTTGGTGCATTTTGTATGGGAGCCGGTATAATTAGGGGAGGTAGGGGGTAAGTATGTTTGGAGAAAATATTGGGGGAAAAAATCATGAAGGTCCGTCATACATCATAATCCCCTAGGGACAACTCCTTGATAGGTAGGGCGGTTTTTCTCATATTGAGGGAGGGTTTTGGTGCAGTTTGTATGGGAGCCCCCCTAAGGAGAGAAAATAGGGGGTAAGTATGTTCGAAGAAAATGTTCGGAAAAGATTTTCCTGGAGATCCGTCATACATTCTAACCCCCTAGGGGTGACCCTGGTGAAGTTAGGGCTTCGGGAACATTATACGGAGTAATAAGGGGGTAATTAAAAATTTGTAAAGGAGCCCCCCGAAGGAATGGAGAAAGGGGGTAAGTATGTTCGGAGAAAATGTTGGCAAAAGAAATTCATGAAGGTCTGCCATACATCCCAACCCCCTAACGAAAACCCCTTGGTAGTTAGGAGGACTGTTGTACATTTTTTTAAAATTTTCCTGAACTTTGACCCCAATGCGGGACGGTTAAACCTGACCCCACCACCACCATTTTTGGCTCCAGCATTTTTTTACTGAACCTCACAAAATAAGAGGTTCCGCGATGTAAAAAAGTCGATACTAAGAATTTCCATATAACACTATTCCATAGCTAATATACACGTTATAGCATAACATTTGTAGAATCTTCGAAAAAAATTTCAATTAAAAATTTTTAATAAATAACTCTGTTACAGCGCATCTCCGGAGCCTTGTTGTTTTGCGGCGAACATCATAACTCGTTACCGGATCATGCGAAATAAAAAAAATCGAAATGCCTTAAAAAGGTGACATGCGGTAGCGCAGAAGAGTTTTTTAATTATTTTTTTTTACAACATTTTGAAGTGAAAAACACGATTTTTAAAAAAATGGGGAAGAAAATGGAAAATAAAAAACTCTTCGTGGTTACCTGACGATTTATGGGTAGATAGATATAGTTTGTAAAATTCAAAAGAGTTGGTCAAGTAGATTTTGAGTTATGATGTTCACGGACTTCGGACATTTATTTGCGAGAAAATCGATTTAAAGTTTTTTAAAAACTTATTTATATAAGATATACCGTATGAGGCCGGATTTACTTGTAATTTTGACACAACACTCTCGACATGTTGTACATTCAGAAAGAGCAGTAAAATCATCTATTGTTGTGTTTTTCAACTCTTCACAAAACTTAATTGTTACCCTTATTTTATAATAATTTCTGTTTAAAAAACAGTCGAAGGAAAACGTCAGAAATTATAAATATTTAGAAACGGTTAAGGTTTTACAAATTTTTTTCTTCCACACCATCTTTTATTTTTATCGTTTTAACCAACTTTCTTACAGAGGCATAAAAGTTTCCACTGTTTTGGCATCACCAAAAAAATGGTTTAAAAAAATTTTTTTTTTAATTAACTATTTTTTTAAATTGTATTTTTGTTAACAAATTTGATATTTTAAATAGAGTTTACACCCGAATTATGTCGCAAAAAAAAAAACAAGAAAATTATAGTCGAATTTGTGGCTTAAATTGAATGAAATCGATATAGGTCGTATATGAGTACCACACACAATTTTCAGCGCTGAATATTTTGGGCTATTTTAAATATTGGAAAATTAAAGATTCGTTGATTTGTGCAATAATTTCGTCGATTTTCCCCAAAAAGGTGAAAAAAATCCACAAAAATGCGCGAATACTTTCCCGGCAGTTGTTAAAAATAAAAATAAATGTGAAAAATGGATTTCCCGACCGTATACACATTTTCAATATATTTTTATTTTTTTTTCATTTGAATGAGTATTATGGAAAATATCATGAAAATATCTTCGTCGAAATTTTGGGAGGCTCGCAAATGATTTTAGAGGTATGGTTCATTGGGCAAATATACTTGTGAATGGCCCATAGTACCAGAATCGCGATGAACCCATAGAGTGAAAACAATTGACGCACCGTAATATTATATCTTATATCTTATATAAATCAATTTGTATGGGGACTAGTTCTGAGCATAGACCGAATTTCACCAATTTTAGTGGCGATCATCCTATGGCCGATAAAAGCTTAGATACCAAATTTCATTAAAATAAATTCATATTGCGACCTGTAGTTTGATTACAAGGTTTACATGGACACACAGACGGACGGACGGACGGACGGACGGACATTGCTAAATCGACTCAGATAGAGTTTTAAAATATATTCATATTTGCGACATGTTGTTTGATTACGGATGGACGGACGGACGGACGGACGGACATCGCTTATTCGACTCAGAAAGTGATTCTGAGTCGATCGGTATAATAAAAGATCGGTCTAAGTCAAATAGTTACAAACATAAGCACAAACTCATTATAACCTGACCCTGGCATAGCGTATCTATAATATTAATAGGCAAAGCGATTTCTTGTGACCGATGTAACTTTGTCAGTTTTATCCCGACTTTGACCAAACATACTTCATTTGAAAGGTATTTCTTTTTGACTGTCCACCAGATTTACAGATTTTACATTTTAAATTTTTTTTTTTTTGGAGTAAAATGCATTTAAAGTTGCTACTAACACATACATAAAATTATACAATGATATGTGTGTGTTTATTAAATGAAAAAAAAAATCATGTGAGTCGGATCACAGGGGAGATGTGTAAACATCTGGTAATAAATAAAATGCAGAAAACAACGACAAAAAGGTTATTTCATATAATAATTTTTTCACCAAACAATGATAAGTCATTACGATTTGTCTTAATGGTCACATCTTACGCGTAAGATGTGACTCTCACATGTACGCTGTTTTTGTGATTGTATTTTGAAATAGAAATTTGCCCCCCTGCGCGTATAGATGTTTACACATCAAAAAGTATAGAAAAGCCCTGTGTTGAATTAAAAATAATTTTGGACACAAACCAGTAACGACAATAAGGCAATCGAATTTCATTATAGTAACACACCCTCTGTTGAATTGTGAATATCATACCTTTAGGTGGCATAGAACATTGAAAGAAATAAATTGAATGAATAAATAAAATTTCCTAGAATTTGCCCTCGAATTGCGAGGGCTGGGCTATGCTAGTGAAAAGTTAATCCATTAAACATAACTTAATTAAAATCACGCGTTTTTGGGATGTCAGTTAAACTTCGTTTAGTAAAACTTACATTTTTAAACAATTATAACTTTCAAACTTAAGTATAGAGTTAATAACTTGAGTTTAATAAAATTTAGTTTAACTGATATCTCGAAAACTTGCTCTTAATCAAATAGCTTGAAAGTTATAAGTATTTAAAAATCTGTGTTTTGCTGTCATCCGTAAAACTCAGACTAAGTACATCATCATTTTAAAGAAATTTCAATAAATTGTTCATTTGTGGATGATTTGCTACATTTCAAAGAAGGTGAAATGTTTAAATGTTTATTTTCTCTTAGATTTTAGATGTGGAATATTCCAGTTGGAAAATTATTCTTAAAATATAAATATATGATTCTGAGTCGATCGGTATAATAAAAGATGGGTTTAGGTCAAATATTTTTGGTAGTTACAAACAACAGCACAAACCACATTGTGGTATAGGGTATAATTAAAGAAAGTTTGCAATTTTAAATACTCCACTGGTTAAAAAATTTAATTTTCCTCAAATTTTATTGCGCACTCTTTTATCATATCGTGGGATTGTTAAGCAAACACAAAATTTAATTGCATTTATGTTATATAATTCATTTTCGTGTACATCCTTTTGTTTTCCAACATTTTTGTACGAAGTGTGTAACTAAATATTTGCCGGCTAGTTTGTACATTTGAAAAAAGTGAAAGGAGTTTTGCTGGACTTTATTTTTTTTTTTCCAAATTTATATTTTTACAAATCATATTTTTAATTAAAAGAAATAGTTGCAAAATATTTGCAACTATCAAAAAAATATTGGTAATAAATATTGCCAAGAATTTCAAACTTAATTACGTTTTAAAAGAAGAAGTAGTAAAAATTTGCGAATATAAAAAAAAAAATCAAATTAATTGAACAAAATCTTATATATAAATAGCTTTTAATAAAGTATTTATTTTTGCAATAATTTTACCACCTTAAAATTAAACAAAAACATTTAAAAACCAAAAAAAAATTTTTTTTTCAACATACCAAATCTAAAATCATTAGAATTGCATCATGTTTAGACATGTCTATTGTGTACAAAACATATCTATAGTATTTTTAGAAGAAAAAAAAAATCGCAAAAAAAGAATGTCACTATGTTTTCAAAAACCAATGATTCGCAATGTTAAACTACCGCTTCTTAATTGTTTAACCCATTATTGATTAATAGTTTAAACGAAGATCCCAATTAGTTTTTTATCTCTTAAAAACCCCTGCACTGCTCTCTTCACACATTTTTGATAACAATTATAATCGCTAATTATGAGTTTTTTAATATTTTTATGCTTTTTTAATGACAATTCTAATCTGCGATTTGGATTTTTTTTTTTGTAATACAGGGATTAATTTACGTCTTAACAATACAACTATTTATGCCAAAAAACGACTAAAAGTTAATGTTAAAAGTATTTTTATATCAGTATTTGCATAATTTTTGTTTCGTAGTTAAATTCCATTGAAACGAAAAACAGACACAAAAAAATTGCAATTTAACTTGAAACTAAATTTTAGTATTTTTTTACATATATGTATGTTCGAATAAAAAGCAAAAAAGAAGAAGAAAAACATGTTGTGTTATCGAAAGCATAGGAAGAAAGATAGATAAAACTTAACATAAATAAACAAATTACATTTACAAAGTCTGTTGACATCTTGATAAAGTATTAATACAAAGAAGTGCAAAGTTTAATTACGCAAAAATTTGTATAGTTAACAGGTTTTTATTTGATGACTTTATAGATCTTAATATTTTATACAAATTAAGGTGTCGCTTAGATGCACCGGGTGCGAAAAATGGTTTGCCAAATATTTATATTCACAATGAAGGACATAATTAGTTCATGTCTAAGTCAAAATAAAAAAAAAAACTAAGATTCATTTTGCAGCAGCTTCTTTTTTGCATCTGATATGACGCAACAGATGATTAACACAGATTTGTATTCACCAGAGTGATAAACAAAACCATAAATTGTAACATAGATTAAATTAAAATTTGACTCCATAAAATGTAAATTCCAAAATATTTGTATTTTTATTTTATCAGCCTACTTATAGGAGTACCCACTTGACACTGTGTGCCGAGAGGTGGACGAGGAAAAGTCATTGCAACATTTGCTGTGTGAATGTCCTGGACTGAAGGAGGGCCACCTTAGGTATCTAGGGCAAAGATTCGTCGATAACCTTAGCTGCTTAGTAGATGTTCCACTCGGCGAACTTGCGAACTTCTTGAGGGAATCTGGCTGGTTCAGGAGGGACGCATAGCGGACGAAAGAGTACTTTTTCACTTTTCTTTACCTTTCCATACTCCTTATATTATCGACCTGTACTCTTATAATCTCTTTTCCTATCTGCACCTTCCGACAGTGGGCCATGTGGCCTCAGAGTGTACTCGCCTTCGGGGGTCAACTCATCTAACCTAACCTAACCTATTACCTTTTTTTAATATTGGTTATTCTGAAACTTCTAATCTTAAACTTTTTTCGCCATGCTTTTTAAACTGGTTAATCAAATAAATATTCATCGCTACTCAGATACCCGGTTTAATCAACAATTATTTTTCATAAATGTTGACAAAAATATATCCATATATACCAGGACAAAAATATTTGTTATAAGTTGAATTAATCATAGTCATTCTATCAAATTAATTTATAGTTTTATAAAGCGAGTACTCGAATAAGAATTTTTGGTTACTCAGGTATGTGATTCTAATATCAGTTGTTATTGTTTAAAATAATCATAAGTATACCATAAAATTTTGTTATTTATCGGTAGTGTTAAAAAACGGGTACCCGCATAACAAATTATTGTTGGGCTGATTCTTTTATTTGCTATTTTAACATATAATATTACAACAAATAAACATTTTTATTCATCTTCTTAAAAGCCGGGTAACCAACGAAATATTCGTGGTTACTCAGTTTTATGATTGTAATATCAATTATTTCTTTAATAACCCCAAAAGCCAGGTACTGGAAAAACTAAAACTAACCTTAGCTAGCCAATCGAATTTATTTTTTTATCGACAGTTTTAAAAACCAGGTCTGCGAATAGACATTCGTGGTTACTCAGTTATCCGAATCTAATATCAGTTATTTTTTCTAAAAATAACCATACCAAACCGTTCAAATTCATTATTGGTATTTCTAAAAATTAGGTACTGACAAAAAAATTTGTAGTTTCTCCGGGATATACATGTCAGTTAATTTTTTCGGACACTAACCCCAGCCATCCCATCGAATTTATGTATCTATCGACAGTTCTAGAAACCGGATATTCGAGTAAAAATTCGTGGCTCAGTTATCCGAATCTAATATCAGTTATTTTTTCTAAAAATAACCATAGCCAAACCGTTCAAATTCATTATTGGTATTTCTAAAAACCATTCACACGATTAAAAATTCGTGGTTACTCAGTTATTCAATTCTAATATTAATTTTTTTAACTAGCCATAGCAATACCATCAAATTCACTATTGGAATTTCTAAAAACCAGGTATGCGACTTTAATGTCAGTTATTTTTTCTAAAACAAACCTCATCTATCTCAGCAAATTTATTTTTTTTTTATTGACTGTTTTAAAAACCAGAACTTCGTGTAAACATTCGTGGTTACTCAGTTATTTGGACATTCCAAAAAAATTGAGAGTGATATACCCTGATTTTAATACCATTTAATTATTCCTAAAATAGTTAGCAAATTTAATATTTTATCTGATTATTAAATATATGTTTGGGTTACTCAGGCATCCGTTTCTGACATCAATTATCATTTATTTAAGTTACCATAGCCATCCCCTCAAACTAGTTTTAGAAACCAAATAAAAATTTGTGGCTACCCAGGTATCTGATTCTAGTATCAGTTATTTTTTTTTTAAATAACCATAGTCATCCCGTACAATTTATTTATCGATAGTTTAAAAACCAGGAACTCATATAAAAATTCGTATTTTCTTTGGTATCCAATTCTATTATCAGTTATTTTTGCTTAAGATTCATCGAATTTATATATTTATTGATAATTTTAAATTCCGGATATTCGAATAAAAATTTCTTCAGGCGTCCGCTTCGAATATCACTTATTTTTACTTTAAATAATCATAGATCTACCCACCAAATTTATTTATTTAGTGATAGTTTAAAAAACGGGCACTCGAGTAAAATTTCATGCTAATCAAGTATCCGATACTTATATCGGTTACTTTTTCTTGACCGATAATTTTTAAAACTGTTAATAGAGGCAAACATTTCGAAATAAAAATTTTAACTATAAAAAAAAATAGAAAACAATGAGGAGAATTATAGTTGGTCTTGACCGACCATGCGTTTAGAGAATGGTTCTTAAGTCCAACTATTTAAGCATAGAAAATAAACATATACCAAATCTGAGTGGAATTTTTATTAAAATTTTTGCCTGCAGATCTCGAAAAGTTCATATAGGATGCTATGTTTATATTGGGACTAGATCGAAAATTGAATCAATGCTGACCATATTTGGTAGTGACTTACTTTTTTCCAGAAACATACAAACCAAATTTGAGGAATATCTGTGGAATATTTTTGTTTTTGATAGGTTTAAATGAAGATCTGGAATCAGCTCTATATGGAGGCTGTCACTAAGAATTGTCCTACATGTTTTATTTTTGAACTGCCGATTAATGGATCTAATAAACTTTCACAAACACTATTTCACCGAGATTTATGTGATCTTACGGCAATTTAAGCCGACCTCATAAAGGTCATTTGTATGGGTCCTAGGTCTGAAAATGCACAGACTTTGACCAATCTCAACAAAATTCGACCTATGGCCAAATTACATCAAAATATATTCGTATTTGCGACCACTAGTTTTGTTACAAGGTTTACATGGACACACGGAAGAACAGACGGACGGACGGATGGACGGACGGATGGGCGGACATCGTGAAATCGACTCAGTGACTCTGAATCGAGTCACAAACATCAGCACAAACTTATTATACCCACACATAGTGGTATAGGTATAAAAAATCGAAAGATCTAAAAATTTTTGTTTTCTGAAAAAAAGCTTTTTTCCTCAAAAAAAAAAAATATTTTTTTAACCATCAAACTGAAGATTTTGATTTATTGCTTCGGTTAGAAATAATTTGTATCTGTTGAAAGCTTTTGTGATTTAAAATAGCTAAAATGATTGTGTTTTACAAATTGATCTTCCACTGCTTGGTGACATCTTGCATAAATTAATAAAATTAGGATAGATATATATTTATATATAATATATATTTAACCATTTTAATTTGTTTTTGTGAGAATGAATCTCGTCGCCTTGAAAAAATGTTAATGTACCAATGCAACAAAAATTCTTGTTTATCATAATTGCCTCCTACTAGGACACCAGATCAGTGATTTTTTTTTTAATATGATGATTTTTTTTTTAATATTTAACATCTAGTTGGTTATATTTATTTGCATTGGCTCAAATCAAATTAGTGCTAGTTTTAAATATGCTTGTGTTTTTTTCACAATCCTATTATAGATCCCTTACTACGCACAGTGGGACGAATCGCCACTATTTCATTCAAATTACTCTACAGCTTACCTAGTTCAACTGTTTGAGCTTTGGTATTTTTAAATGTTCGTCTTGAATTTCCCCATCGTTCCCTCCTTTGGGATTTTTGATTTCGGCTCACATTTTTCTGGAATTTGTCTCCAAGACTTGGTTTTTACGGAAAAAAATGATTTTTGGCGCAAATTTGACCGTACGGAGAATTGACCGTATCAGAATTGTTTTTTTTTTTTACAAAAATTTTCAGCTGAGAATCTTCGTTGCGATAAATACTAAAAAACCG
>OY821521.1:50750306-50827806 GCA_963682025.1 Cordilura impudica
TGTGTTCAGGTGGATCTTGTTGTAAAATAAAAAAATCTTTATTCTTCTAAATTAATTTCATTGTCTTTGATTCAATACTCTTATGCCAACGTTTTTATACCCTCCACACTACCACTGTGCAGAGGGTATATATAGGTTTGTCATTCCGTTTGTATCACATCGAAATAAATTCCTGGCACCACAAAACCATAGATATTCTTGATCCTTATAACAAGGAAAGTTGATTTAGCAATAACCGTCTGTCCGTCTGCCTGTGGAAAAAATCACGATCACACCCCCAATAACTAAGGTGGACTCTTCTTTTTAGCATAAAATCGTTTATTTACGTGTCCCATTAGCCTAAAGAAGTATTGCCACAAATATGAGAGCAAAAATATAATCCCTAAAATAAGTACCGTTTATTTAAAAAAAGTGTCTTTCCTTAAAAAGTACCTTTTCTCCAAAAGAAAATTTTTTTAAATACCCGTTTTTAAAAAATTATCCGTTTTTAAAGAGTATCTTGTTTTGAAAAATTTGAAAAAAGTATTTTTTTTACAAAAGTACCCTTGTTTAGAAAAAGTACCCATTTTTAGAAAAAGTACCCATTGTAATAAAAAGCACCATAAATGTAAATAGATACAATTACAATTTTGTTTGTTTAAAGGGAGTAAGGGTATAAGCAACTTGCTTATTCATTTACTCTAACCGATAAACCATTCGTTCGCATGCACAAAAAAAAACAATAAGAAAAAAGAAGTAAACAAAAATATATGTCTACGCATTGCTAGCACATACATATGTATGCACATTGGGGTGACAATGAAAAATCAACTTTGGATTTTTGATGATAAATGTGAAGATTCTTTTGCCACTTGGTCTAAAACTTACTTGCTGAAAATTTGAGCCAAATCGGATAACTCTATCCCGTGCACCTTTGAGGTCAAAGTTCAAATTTTGGGAAATATAGTGTATTCGCCTATATTGGAGCTAAAAAAATAGCTTTTCGATATGAATTATACCCAAATCCAATGGGATTAATGTGCCACATAGTGTTGAACTTGCATGCTGAAAATATTAGCCGAATCGGGTAACTCTATGCCGTGCACCTTTGAGGTCAAAGTTCAAATTTTGGGAAATTCTGTATATTTAACTATAATTGATCTAAAAATATCGTTTTTTTAAGTATATTCATTTAAATTGTTCAGAAACTGGATGTTTTAGATATTTTTAAAAGTATTCTGAAATATTATGAGTAAATTTAACCCTTTTTTGCTACGGGGGTCAAAACTACACATTTGCTTAAATTAGCTTTAAATACAACATATAAAAAAGGTGATATACTAACCCTGAAAAACGAAAAATATTTTTAATAGAAATATTAACCCTTTTTAGCTACTAGGGTCAAAACTACTCATTTGAAATATTTTGTTTTCATTACGAAATAAAAATATATATGAACCGCCCTGTATGTAACCTGTTAGTGCAGACCTCAACCCCTGTAAAACATGATTTTTATCAGTTGGTGTAGATACAAACCGATAATATTTAAATTTAACGGATTTAAAACAAAAAAGTCAAGGCATATTAGATCTATTTATTTTTTTTTTTTTACAAGAAATTACAAATAATTGCAAAGCTTTATTATTTTAATCAGTTTGACGCGTTAAACGCTCGAGTTAACAGTGCAAAGTGGTATTTTGTCAAAAAAATAGTTTTAAACAATGCCTTTATTAAGAGATGAAATTTATCTCATCGGTTTTGAAAAAAGTCAATTAACTGGGAGTAAACTTCCATCACTGGGAGTAAACTTCCATCAATAGGGGATTGTCTCAGAGTTATATTTTATAATTTAAGAACTGTGAAATTAAAAATTAAAGACAGTGTACGACTGGTGGTAAAGGAGTGTTTTACTTTTTGGGAAAAAGTTGGATTCCTACTATGTCAATTCAAAATGCAGAGAAGAAATTAACTCGCTTGTACGAGGAGTGGAGGGAAATGAATAGACGGAAAAGCAGAACATCCGAAATTTATAAGAAAAAGAGAGAAGCATGGAAAGATGCACTCGATGATTTGTTTGACATCGCACATCCCGATGCACTTAAGTTAATTAAAATCGAGGAGGATAAATTGTTTTTGTTGAAACAGAGAGAAAAAGGACGAGAAGGTTGCATGGTGGGAGTTGATGCAAAATTAAAGAAAACTGAAGAAAGACGTGAAACCCGGAAGCAGCGGAAAGAAACTAAAAGAAAAATGTATCAAGAGGCTCCTTCAACATCAAAAGGTAATTTTTATAGTAATTAACTATTTTTTATAAATCTGTGAAACTTTTACAAACCCAGCAAAGCCTTCTATTACCCTGCAATGGGTTTAATATACTAAAATCATTATTTCCACCTAAAATATTTAAAACATTGTTGATTTTTTTTTATAATCATATAAAAAAAATTATAGGATTTACTACATATGTAACAAGTTCAGATGAGTCAGAAAACGGTGAATCTACGGAAGCTAATGATCATATAATAGACCCAATGACCGCGAGTTGTCCTGATACTTTGAATAGTTCACAAAAACAAAATACTTTAAACACAAAAAGGGCATCTAAAGAAATTGTAACGCCCAGATTTGCTGCAGTTTTAGATAAATTAAAATTAAGCTCTAGAGATACTGTTCACATGCTTATTGCAGTTTTGGTTGCAGTTGGATTAAACTCATCAGAGTATGTTATTAACAGCACGTCTATTCATCAGCAAAGGGATGCATTCAGAAAAGAAAATAGTACTCGAATCGGGTTAAAACTTCAATCCAATACTCAGCTACTAACGATACACTGGGATACAAAACTGTTATCTGGCATATCAGGAAAAAACGAAGACCGACTGTCAATAATTGCAACCGCTCCCGATTTTGAACAAATAATTAATATTCCCGATATACCGGCTGGAACTGGCGTTGAAATAGCATCTGCAGTATATGATTCATTAGAAGAGTATCAAGTTTTGGATAGAACCGAGGCATTTGTCTTTGAAACAACCGCCTCAAACACTGGCAAATTTAAATGGGCCTGCAATATATTAGAAAAAAAAAATACGTAGAGACATTTTGTTCCTAGGATGCAGACACCATGTGTTTTAAATAATTTTAGCAGCTGGTTTTAATGAAACAAAAATTTGTTCTTCGACTGGCCCAGAAGTCAGCTTATTTAAAAAAAATCAAAAAACAATGGTCGAACGTAAAAAAGGATGAGTATATGACGGGATTAGCAATACCTCGAATAAAAGAAATAGTAGGTGATGATTGCGCTAAAATTTTAGATTTTGCAAATATAAAAGTTAAAGAGGACTTTCCACGATATGACTACAAAGAGTTCCTGGAATTGATTATCATATTTCTGGGTGGAAGTCCTCCTAGTGGCATAAAATTTTTTAAACCCGGTGCTCTTCATTTAGCTAGATGAATGGCTAAGGGAATATATTGCCTTAAGATATTGATGTTACGCAATCAATTCCCAGAAATCACAGAATTGCAAATAAATGGTCTAGTTGAAGTTGCAGGTTTTGTTATAAAGTGCTATGCATTTTTCTGGTTCAATTCAGATAAAGCGGAGCAAGCTCCCTTATATTTGTTTTCAGCAAATATATATGAATTTAACTTTTTACCAAACAAACTATCTACTGCTTTTGGTTACTGATAAGGGTTGGTGACTCTTCCCGAAACAGCTGTATAACCTGTCATGCAGAATATAGATCAATTTTTGAAACAAATGTGCCAATGTTTTTGCTTTATTTAAAGTAAAAACATTTGATCTTGAGCCTGAGTTATTTCAAACTTAATCATTAAAATGATAAAGATCGAAAATTAGGTTTTTTTATTTTTATAAAAAAAAAACTTCTCACTATGTTAAAATTAAAAAAAAAAAAATTATCCCAAATCGAAATACGTTTTTTTTTTTAATTTTTAATCTAAAAATTTAAATGGCTTTTTTCTACAACTTGGGTGGTGCTTTTTTGTGAAAAAATATACCCGATTTTTTAAAGCACATGGTGCTTTCCTTAGTTGAAGAGTTTGCAATACTGATAAAATATGTAATATTTTATGTTTCCTTACATTATGTTTATTTCCATACCCAACATTTTCACTAAGAATTCTCATTTGGTTCAGCACATAGCACATAATAATATATCATTAAAAATTTTTGTACCGGTGCATTGTGGTTGAAATTTTGATTTCATTGGCCGAAAGTCAAGTTTTTTTTTTGCAACCGATTTTTAAAATTTTAACGCCAATATATCCAGATTAAGATAGCCAAAAAATTAGGTTAAACTATTGCTAATTGTGGGCGTGGCATGTTGTCAAACTCAACTGTTTTTTAATCTCAGAAAAAGATGATTCTATTTTGTTTTTATCAAAAATAAAAGGGTTACTTCTTCCAAGTTATCAACGATAATTACCTGCGGTCCACTTTACAAGATTGGTAGAATTGTAGTCTTTAGTTGTTGTAAATGGTCACAGCCCTACCGTTTATTATTAGGGGCGTTATGAAATCTATAATATTAATAGGCTAGGCTATTTCTTGTGACCGATGTTTTTTTCTACCGTTTTATCCCGATTTTTACCAAACGCATATTATTTCAAAGCAATTTCTTTTGAGCCGTATTGCAGATTTACAGATTTTTAATTTTTTTCCTTTTTTTTGAGTAAATTGCATTTAAAGTTGCTACTAACACATACATAAAATTATACAATGCTATGTGTGTGTTTATTAAATTTGTTAATGTGTTTGTAATAAAAATGAGTTAGTTTTTTGTGTTGATTTGTGAATTCGCTATAATTGATTAGCATACCTTTGTAGGGTCTTTATTTAATGAAAAAATAAAATTTCCTAGAATTTGCACCCGAATTTCGAGGGCTGGAATCTGATAGTAGTAGTAAATATTTGTAATAATTTTTAGTTGAGTCCCCTCTAATTTTACTCGCACAAGACTTTATGCTTTTTTGAGGAACCCTACAATGAATACTTTTTTAAGCATCTCTGATTAAGGCTAAAAATAATATCGTCAAACTTGTTAATTGTTTCTTAAATGGAAAACACTGAAAACAATTTATTAACTTCTCAGAATTCTTTGTAACTTGTGTTTGTGTGTGTGTTTATGTCTTTTTTGTTCTTGGCCACTTTAACTTGTCAATTAGTTTATTTGTGTTTATAGATTTATTAAATAATTTTAATTACATCATAACTCATCCGTATAAACAATTGATAACCGGTGCGATGATGTTTGGATGAATATAGTTTATTTTTACATTTTCTTAACCCATTTAAGACCGCTGTTTGACCGCTTGATCAATTAAAAACAAAAACAGTTACAATCGATAAAGAGCATGAGTTTCGAGAAAGGGTCGTACTTCCAACTTACTTCCAAAAGTTTTTTGTTATTATTTTCTTAACCCATTTAAGATCACTACCCGCTACCTTCTAAATAAATTAAAAAAGGATACCCTATATCAGGAGTTTCAAATAGTGGTCATAGGTCTAAATTTCCTTAGCCATAATTGGATATAGAAACACGCATTTACCAAATTTGAATGGCATCCTTAATACATTTGCGGCCTGTAGATTTGAAAAACTTCGTATTTGATGCTATATTTTTATGAAGACTAGCGCAAAATTTCGCTAGTCTGGTCACGATCATTGTGATGAATTTAACCGTAAAAAATTTATCTGTGTCTTCCTACACCTATAGATAATTTTTGTACCCTAAATTCTATTGTTAGCATATAAATAAATACATGGAAAACGCAAAGTTGGTTTTTCTTCTCTCTCCGCTCAATTTCGGTTAGAATGAGGCAAAAAAAAAATAAGATCTTTAAAAAACAGGTCATCGGTAGTGGAAAAATGACAGGCCAGTTGCACTTAAGACTCACTTAATTTAAAGAACATATTGGGCATCCGCCCAATAAATTTTTTTTTTCAAATTTTGTTTTAGGCTTCTGAAAAAACATGAAAAGTCATATTAAGGTCAAAAATGGGAATGACTGAGTTATTCCTCATTCTATTTCAAAATTTCGCTCATGTCACAATCAGCTTTATCAGCTAATATACAAGTTATCAATCAACAAAGCCTTATTCTGTTCTTAGACCATTTTTTGAACTTATAAGTACAACTTGACGGATCACTACCGATGTCCAGTTTTCCTGCACTGATATGTGGTCAGTGTATAATGAGTTTGACCTAGATCCAACTTTCATTATACTGATGGACTCAGAATCACTTTTTGAGTCGATTTTGCGATGTCTTTCCGTCCGTCTGTATGTCCATGTAAACCTTGTAAGCAAACTATAGATCGCAAATATCGGCCACAGATTGAACGCTGTTGAAATTAGCGAAAATCATACCGACTTATATTGTCGTAAGATCCAGATTATCATATATACATATATCAGAGTTCAGAAAAAAACACACACTAAATAAAAAACTCATACATATACGTAAACAAACATAACTCAGACCAACAAACACATATTTTTATTTTCATATCAATTATGTGTGTTTCTAAATTTTGTACGGTGCCCAAAATAATCATGACTGCGTTTTGTTTTAATATATCGTTATCTCCATGAACATTTTTCTATCACGTATTATTTGTTTCGAGCACACATAAACCACACAGATTCGAGTGTAGCTTTATTTTAAGTTCGTTTTCTTGCACGTGTACTACTTAAAAACCAGAACATGTCCTTCTAAAAATTAAAACATTATCAACTCGCGATCGGAAAAATCTGAAACACCCCTATAATAACGTCAACAATTGTTTCAACCAAATTTATTAAAAAAAATCTAAAATAATTCATTAGCAGTTATAAAAAAATAAAAATATTAAAAAGATAATAAAAATAAAAAAATAATAAAAAAAAAAATAAAAAATAATAATAAAATAGAAAACAGAGAAATTTTATATGTTGCTTATGACTTAATTTTTTTTTCGATCGCGAGTGGATAATGTTTTAATTTTTAGATGTACGCCTTGAAGAAGATGTTCTGTTTTTTTTAGCACATAAACCACACAGATTCGAGTGTAGCTTTATTTTAAGTTCGTTTTCTTGCACGTGTACTACTAAAAAAGCAGAACATGTCCTTCTAAAAATTAAAACATTATCAACTCGCGATCGGAAAAATCTGAAACACCCCTATAATAACGACAACAATTGTTTCAACCAAATTTATTTAAAAAAAATCTAAAATAATTCATTAGCAGTTATAAAAAAAATAAAAATATTAAAAAGATAATAATAAAAATAAAAAAAAAAAATAAAAAAAAAAATAAAAAATAATAATAAAATAGAAAACAGAGAAATTTTATATGTTGCTTATGACTTAATTTTTTTTTCGATCGCGAGTGGATAATGTTTTAATTTTTAGATGTACGCCTTGAAGAAGATGTTCTGTTTTTTTTTTAGCACATAAACCACACAGATTCGAGTGTAGCTTTATTTTAAGTTCGTTTTCTTGCACGTGTACTACTAAAAAAGCAGAACATGTCCTTCTAAAAATTAAAACATTATCAACTCGCGATCGGAAAAATCTGAAACACCCCTATAATAACGACAACAATTGTTTCAACCAAATTTATTTAAAAAAAATCTAAAATAATTCATTAGCAGTTATAAAAAAAATAAAAATATTAAAAAGATAATAATAAAAATAAAAAAAAAAAAATAAAAAAAAAAATAAAAAATAATAATAAAATAGAAAACAGAGAAATTTTATATGTTGCTTATGACTTAATTTTTTTTTCGATCGCGAGTGGATAATGTTTTAATTTTTAGATGTACGCCTTGAAGAAGATGTTCTGTTTTTTTTTTTAGCAGTACACGTGCAAGAAAATGAACTTAAAATAAAACTACACTAGAATCTGTGTGGTTTATGTGTGTTCGAAACTAAAAATACGTGATAGAAAAATGTTCGTGTAGATAACGAAATATTAAAACGAAACACAGTCATGATTGTGCTGGGTACCGTACAAAATTTAGAAACACACACAATTGATATGAAAATAAAAATATGTGTTGGTTGCTTTAGAAGAGAAGATTGTGTGTTTCATGTGTGTATTTTCTGAACCTTGGTTTTTATAAATTTTTGAGCTTATAAGTTAAACTGGCCTAACCTTTTTCTACCAACGATGTCCAGTTTTTTTTATACCCTACGCTGCTATATGGTCAGGGTATAATGAGTTTGTGCTGATGTTGTAACTACAAAAAATATTTGACCTAGATCCAAATCCGTCCGTCCGTCTTTGTGTCCATGTACACCTTGTAAGCAAACTATAGATCGCAAATATCGTCCACAGATTGAACGCTATTGAAATTGGTGAAAATCATAGCGACTTATATTGTCGTAAGATCCAGATTATCATATATATATATGTATATCGATCAAATTCGTTATATGTACTCGTATGTGTACTATACGCTCTAATCAACAGTTCAAAAATAAACCTTGTAGGATAATTTTTCATTAAGTACCGATCTTCACTTAAATCTTCCGAAAAACAAAAACATTGCATCGATTATTTTTTTGAAATTTAGTTTATACATATATGTTTTTGAGAAAAGTAAGTGACCAGATATGGTCATGATCGGCCCATTGTTTGACCTAGTCCCCATATAAAAATAATACCAGATATGAACTTTATCAGATCTACACGCCACAAATTAATAACAATACCATTATAAATTTTTTAATGCTTATTTTCTATATCCAGTGCCTCAGCAATGATAAAGCCAAGGCCCTCGCGAAACGCATGTTATAGGGTAACGTATAGTCTTACTTGTTGCACAAAACTTATTTCTTACACTCATTCTAACCGAAAATGAGTGTGCAGCGATTTCTGTAAATATTTTTTTGTATTATTGTATGCTCAATTTTTATTTTTTACACTCATTCTATCGGAAAACGAGCGCGGAGCTAGGCATTTTTTTTTTTTTTTGAATTTGTGGGTGCTCTACATTAAAAAAAAAAATAATAAACATTAAAGCTTAAGACAAAAAATATAATTCGAATGGATTTTAAGGGACACTGAGTACACCGCTCAATTCCTCAAAGAATTCTCTCTCAGAAACTTCAAACTCACGTCACGCCAATGGAAATATAAATCCCTATTTCCATTGACGTGACGTGAGGTAAAAACATCTGCCCTCTCTTGCTCATATTTTTCAATGTGGATCTTTTATATAACTGAACAAGTACCGATATACTCAAATTTCAAAAGCGATCGCCTTGTGGCCGATGAAAACTTCTATTACTGTGTTCAAATAAAAAAGGTGACAAATTAAAGGTGAAAAATCTTTACCTTTTCTAACAAATCAATATTATCACTCTCAATGGAATGCCCCTCCGATTTTTCCAGTTGTTAAAGAAGATTTTCGGAATGGTGTTCAACGCGCTTATCGATTCGGCTTTTATCTCCTCAATTGATCCAAAACGGTGTCCCTGGAATTCTCTTTTGAGTTTATTGAATAACCAGAAGCCAAAGGATGCTAAATTAGGTGAATACGTTAGTTGTGGAACGATATTAGTCGAATGTTGTATGAAATGTTCTCAAGGAACCAATGCACTGTGAGGCGGTGCATTATGGTGGTGAAAAAACCAAGAATTGTCTAACCATAATTCCGATCTCTTTTTGCGAAAAACCACGCAAGGCACATAATCCTTGTTATCAGTTTGGTCTTGCGGAAGGAATTCACCGCATCATGAAAATTGAAGAAAACTGTTAACATGACCTTGTTGTTTTAACGGCTTTGAGGCGTGAACTTTGCAGTCTTGTGTCACCTTCTGTACGATATTCGCTTGATTGATTTGTATTTTCGCGGACATAGTTCTAGATCCAAGTCTCATCGTCCATTACGAGGCGTTTTATTTCGTTTTGTTAATCAGAAACCATTGTTTCAGAGATATTAATGCGGCTATCTTTTTCAAAAAATTTTTATATATTTGGAACCAATCGAGGTTTTAAAATGGTATTGACTGATCGTTTTGAAATGTATCAACAAGATCTCTAATTATAATTGGCGATTTTTCAACACCAAATCTTTTATATAATTTAAGGTTGTTTACTGGTCCAGGCCGTTCTTTATCTTTAACACTTTTTCTGCCCTCTTTGTACCACTTGTAAATATTTCCTAAATAATTATTTGCTCATATCGATATACCCGCAAAGTTTAAAATGAAAAGTTTATGTTCCACTTGGACCCAATTTTTGTATTACACCCAAAGCTGATGTTGCGAAAACGTCCAAATGGGTTAATGTTTTGATTTAAAAATTGAAGTGATTTTATTGAAAAAGTGCCACTTTACATAAAAAGAACTTTTAAATTATGATAATAAGAGGTTTTTTCAGGTTTGTTGTTGCGTTTGTTACGTTCGTTTTTATTACGTTTATGAATGTTGTTGCTTTTTGTGTGTTTGTTGTTGGTGCGTTGTTAAGAATAACAAGTTTTCAACAACAGATATATTTTTTTTTTTTTTGAATCAGATTATTCACAATTTTTTGTTGTCGTTCTTGTTTTTTTGTTAAACCATACAAGTTGGATATAAAATATATTTTTGTATGTATGGTTTAATGTGGAGTAGTGTTAGTAGAATACTCGTATAACTAAAGCAGAAAATTTGCATAAATCCGGTTTGACTTAACAAATCAAGACAACGAAAAAAAACCACAAAAAAAAATCTAGAATAAACTTTAACACTAATGCGAAGTATGACTTAGATACTGAAACAATGTTTCAGAGTTGGTGGATTATTTTAAAAGCACCATTAATCACCAACTAAGAAAATTCAATAATTGTCGTATAAAAAAAAATACCAGTGCTCCTGTGAGGCAGTAAGACCTTCCTAACATTCATTAAAAGAGTAAAGGACAATGCTAATTCTTCCATTTCAAATCTTATAAAGGATAAAATAATATACACTGATCCGACTGATAAAGCTAGACTTTTTTTTTGTTAACCAACACTGTTGATTTCAGGAAAATAGGTTTCGGGAAGGAGGAGAGAGGGTGTAGTGTTTGTGGATATTTGACTCCAATTTTATTAGATTATAACTGTCAGGAAAGACCTCTGCGGGGAGTTTATTCCCCATACGGCTAGTCCGACTGATAAACGAATTCTCTCTGTAAGGGGTTGTGTGGTCAACTGGACAATAGACTACAAACGGATGTGATCTACTAGAGAAGCGGGTAGAGCGAACCGAAACTCGGGCACTTGGAATAAGTTCGCTTATCTCAGAAGAACATTTCCCATGGTAATATCTATAGAACAGTGCTACACAACCCACATTCCGACGATGTTCCAATGTGTCAATAGAGTTGGATACCCTACTGTCATTGATGAGCTCCAACGCTCTCCTTTGCACACGGGCACTTGGAATAAGTTCGCTTATCTCAGAAGAACATTTCCCATGGTAATATCTATAGAACAGTGCTACACAACCCACATTCCGACGATGTTCCAATGTGTCAATAGAGTTGGATACCCTACTGTCATTGATGAGCTCCAACGCTCTCCTTTGCACGCGGTCCAGTAGCTCCAAAATAGACTTTGAAGCTCCTGCCCATAAATGGGAGTTGTATTCCGTTTTCGGTCGGATGTAAGTGGTATAGATCTTAATAAGATCAGGAGTGAGGTAATTTTTGCACCGTTTTAGAAAACCAAGACGAATGCTTATTTCGACACTTGAGAAACATGCTCGAACGAACATCACATTAAATTCTCATGCCGACAACATCAAGAGTATCCGATTCCTCAATACCTATACCACCCATATATACAGATGACATTTTTGAATCCATGGGCCTATGGGTCAACATACAACATTGAGTCTTCAGCGCATTAAAATCAACCCTATTCGCTTTACCCCACTCGGAGATTGTTAACAGGTCTTGATTGAGTGTGTCATTCAGTGTCCGCCTTTTTCCCCCCAACCTCCAAGAGCCTTGGCCTACAATTAAAGGAAAATAAATGACAAATGCTGCTGTTATCTGCGAAAGAGTATATAGAGTTGAAAGTTTGACCAAGAAGGTCGTTCAGAAATATACGGAAAAGAGAAGGAGAAAAAACGGAACCTTGGGGTGCCCCTGAATTAAGCTGAAACTCATTAGATGAGACCCCATCAATAGCAACGCATATTGTTCGGTCTCTGAGAAAACTCGATATAAATCGAGAGAAGTCATTACCGACCCGAAATGCAATAAGCTTTGATATCAATGCACCGTGTCATACACGATCGAATGCCTTGGAAATATCTAGAGCAACCACTTTACTTTCGCAAAAATTGCGAATGGAAATCTATCAACCACTGCCCGAATTTGAAAGATTAGCACTTAGAATGCCTAAGATATTCCTTCGAGCTCGTGTTGTTCAGAGGGTTCTTGCAAAACTCAACGTATGCAAGTCACCGGGGGCGGTTGGTATATCAGCACCGGTACTGGAACAGTGTTCTTCGAATCTATCGCATCCATTGGTGCAGTTAAAAATTATGATAATTACCATCCAATTGCAAATTGCTCTGCACTTTCAAAAAATGGAGAGCATGGTGTATAACCATCTTGTGAGCTATTTAGGTACCAAGTTATCGCATAACGGCAGACGGTATGGCTTTCGTAAAAATCATTCTACGGTTGACGTGATGGTGCATCTCTCAGAATGTTCATCAATTCTGTGAAAGTAACGTTGTTGCTCTGGATAATTTCAAGGTATTCGATCCGGTGTGGCGCAGCGGCCTGTTATCAAAACTGATTGCTAAAACGACACTATACGTGTTGTTTTAAATGGGGTCTTATCCATAGAGTTTCAGTTGAATGCAAGGGTACCGCACATTTTCTTATTTATTTATTTATATTAATTACAATGCAAAGTAAATTTGTATTCTAATTTGGGTTCAGGGATAAGCCGGGTGACAAAGACCATTTGGCTGGTTTTTGCAGCGAAAGACCAAAGCCTCTGGTGGGAATCGAACCCACGACCCCCGCATGATAGGCGAGCACGCTACCTACTTACCTACCGGGGCGCTTTCTTATTTTTCTTAATGCTCTTCTTAGTTAAACTTGCAATCTTATCTACTCTTTTGCAACCGACAGTAATATTTATCTTTCATATTCCTTTGATCAAAGGCCCAGCCTTAGGGATATTGTGGGCGTGAGGCGATATTTAAACGCATTTCCTTTCTAAGCATATTTAGTGCTGTTTTTTTTTTATGTTTGCCCTGTAGGTGTGTTGGCCTCAGTATGAAGTTTTTTCCATACTGTTCCTTATTTTGCAGAAAACTGGCAAACGTTTTTCTGTGCCTTCCATTTTTTTTTTTTTTTTTTAGCAATTTTATGGAAGAATAGTTCAAAATCATAATAGGCTTCAATCTTAGCTTTTTCTTTCAAATATAAAACTGCTTCTCTTCTCATTTTATGTGTTTATTTAAAGGCAAAAAAAATTAGGCGCTAATGACGCAAGATAAGTGCAAGCTTTTTCGTCGAAAATTAAACAAAATAGCAATTATTACATAAGAATCTATAAACTAGCAGAGTCCAGCCCTCGAAATTAGAGTGCAAATTCTAGGAAATTTTATTTTTTCATTTAATAGTAATTTATTTAATAATAATTTTAAAGGAGCCTAAAGTGCTTTTGATTTATATAATAAACACAGACAGTATGAGTTTTATATAAGTGTTAGTAGCAACTTTAAATGAGCATTACTCCAAAAAAAATTTTCCAGACGATACAAATCTGAAAATCTGGTGGACAGCAAAAAAATACCTTTTAAATGGATATTTTTTATTTTTCAAAATCGGTTATTATTTAAAGTAATTACATCGCTCACAAGAAATCGCCTTGCCTGCAAACAAAATAAAAAATGGAAATACATTTTGTAGAAAACTATTTTATTTATTTTTGTCATTTTTCAGACATATTGCAATTACTACTGTAATTAATATGCAAATTTTAATTTTGTTTAAATGGTGCGTGGTAAAGAAGAAGAAAGCATATATTCCAAAAATTCATAACTGCACTGTATTCTTAATCGGACCGGTTTCTGGCATTTCAGCCTTCATCAGCGATTTATTGAACATTGTGATAATTGTTATGTTTTAATTGAATAGATTATTGTTTCTATATGAAAATTTTTCTACTTAGGGCGGCCGTGAGGTTTGAACCATGAACCTTCACATACACTCGTACTTGCACTTTTTGGTCAGCGCTTTAACACACTCACCTAAAGTTGGCCATTACTGTTTTAGCGGTATTAAATTTTGGCGATTCTTGACTTTGGCGATAATTTTTTTGTTGTGATTTTTGATTTTGCGATTTTTGTTATATGCGTGTTTTGATTTTTGGCGTTTTGCGATTTATTTTCTTTTTTGCGATTTTGTTATTTACGATTTTGGTAATTTTTGATTTAGGTGATTTTTCATTTTGGCGATTTTAGTTATTCGCGATTTTCGGCTCAGGCGATTTTTGACTTTATCATTTTTGTTAATTTTTTTATTTTGATTTTAGCGATTTTTCGTTTTTTACGATTTTTGACGTTAGCGATTTTTAATTTTAGCGATTTTTGGTTTTATCGATTTTTTCCTATATTTGATTTAAGCGATTTTTGTTAATCGCGATTTTCGGTTTTGGCGATTTTTGAATTGACGATTTTTGTTTTTAGCGATTTTTGTTATTCAAGATTTTTGCTCCTGGCAATTTTTGTTTTTGGCGATATTTGTTATTTGCTATTTTCGGTTTTGCAGATTTTTGACTTCACGATTTTTTTTTAAATTTTTGATTTTGGCAATTTTTGTTTTTGGCGATTTTTTTATTCGGTATTGGTGATTTTTGACTTGGCGATTTTTATTTTTTTTGTGAAACTTGATTTTGGGAATTTTTGTTTTTTTTTTTTTGCAAATTTTGATTGTGGCGATCTGTGCTCTTTAATTTTGGCGATTCCGCCGGCAGCAACTCACATTAATAACTTATGAACTCAGGTAAAATCCCAAGGCTTTTTCTATTATAGTACTCCAGTTATATGATACCAAATATTTACTTTATATGGTGGGTGCCACGCCCATCGGTCCGATGCCACCCATTTTTTATCCGACTATGCACATTAATAACTTATCAACTCACACAAAGTCCAAAGATTTTATCTATTGCAGTACTCTAGATGTTAGCATTAGCAATAAGTTCATTATTGACTGATGCCCACATATTCGTTGGAGTCTGTATACCAAAATTCATATATCTATAATATTAATAGGCTAGGCGATTTCTTGTTACCGATGTTTTGTTCTACCGTTTTATCCCGATTTTTACCAAACGTATATTATTTGAAAGGTATTTCTTTTTAGCTGTTCACCAGATTTACAGATTTTAAATTTTTTTCCTATATTTGGGGTAAATTGCATTTGACGTGGCTACTAACACATACATAAAATTATACATATGATATGTGCGTGTTTATTTAATTTGTTAATGTGTTTATTAATAAGTTTGTTATCTTCATTCACAATAACAATATAGTTGAGTTGGCTAAGTTGAGAAATAAAGTTACCTAGAAATTGCACTCGAATTTCGAGCGCTAGAATCTTCTAGTATAGATTAATATGTTAAGAAGATGCAGAAAGGTACCATTTTTACCCTTTTTGCCGCTTTTCCCCTTACATGGCCGATTTTCGAAAAAATAATCCTTAGCCAATGTTCGCTTCTCGGATGGAGTCTACACACCAAATTTCATATTCCCAGATTCAATTGTTACAATTTTCCCCCTTTTTGACCGTTTTTGCCCCCTTACTGTACGGATTTCTAAAAATCCCTTCTTAGTGGGTCTTTACGCTAAGCGAGGAACCTACATTCTAAATTCCAAGTTTCTGGGTCGACGTGTTTGGGCTGGACGATGATGATCATCCACGCAACTCATATATATATAGATACGTGAAGGAACATATTTTTCTTCCCTTTTGAAGCAAAATGCGGGCACGGAGGAGTGTGAAAATTGGCACAGTTATAGCCCATGTGGAGTAGAAGTGCCGAATGATAAAATTTATGTATAATATGTGTTAAAAATATATTAAATTAAATAAAATAAAATATTTACAAAAAATAATTTTATATGAGCATTTTTATTAAATTTAAAAAAATGTTCTAAGGACGGGTACATATGGGATCAAAACTATATTATACGGTTAAATAAGACAATTTCACCTTTCCCAGGCTGGTTTAGATTCCGTGACCCCTTTTGATCCTCAAAAGTTCTATTAGTCTAAAATTGAAATTTTAGAAAAGAATATTACAAAGAATGCAATCGTGCCCATTGTCGCTGATAGTTTGTAAGGAGTGATAATGTTTTTTTTTTTTTTATAAAATTTAAAAAATCAAATTTTTGTTAAATTTTATAAAAAGTTTGTATTCAGTAGCATACCGCGGCCACGATTTTCTTAACTTAAATCCAATTTTTTGGCTGACTTTGTTCTGTTGTGTTTGCTATTAAATGGCGATAAAATTTTCGCAATCTTTAGCAGAAACAATTTAGGTTTTTGGCCACCGAATTCAATTTTTAAGCCGCCCCTGTGCGCCGTACCCTCTAAGAACTCTGAAATTTTTCTCAATAAACTTTAAGGCTATACGAATTCATATTCTGCTTTAAGAATTGCAAAAATAAAAAATAAAAACGTTTTTGATGAAATTTCCTACTGTGACTCGAGCTGGAGTATCTGCATGTTAGAGTCACTCTACATTTGACAATTTTGTTCATTATTATTTGTCCGTTTCCATCTTTAACCACCCAGAGAATGATTATCTGGCGAAATACTAAGCGAATCGGTAAGTCTGCTGCTTGCACTTTCCTTAATATTTGAATTGTATAAGGAAATAGATTTAAATTCTTACCCACAATTGACTAAAGTGACTGTCTGCTGATAAGCTCCTTAGCATAACTCCCGGAGTGGCTTGTATGGCAGCAACAATAGTTTCTGTAGCCAACCTGAGAAATCACGATAATAAGGCCTTCTTGCGAATGTCCAAAAATTTGGCAAAATTGGTGACGAGTTTGATTATTGTCCATTACGTCAGGTATAGCCAGAGGTCCTTAGTTGAGTAAGGTTTAACATTTTATTAATAGAAGTTTGCTATCTTAGAAATATTTCTTATTTTAGTTGTTTCAAATATTTGAAATTAGTATCTTTGATCAGTAGTTTGTACTGACGAATTCAGCTTTCTGTTAATTAAGTTCAAAGTCAATCTTTATTATGTTTCTTTTGTATGTCCGTTTGTTTCTAACTGTTGGTAATTTTTGAATGCTAATCAATCAATCTTTAAAGTAAAATGCGTTAGTCGTCTATATTTAGTGGTTAATCTAGTGTCGGACTCAAGCTCATTTGCACAGTTAAACAATAATATTTCATAAATTTTGAAAAATATAAAAATTTATTTAAAATTTTCTTTTTTTTACATATTTCAACACTACATAATTAGTTGTTGCATAATTAATTTTATATTTTTATTTTTTATTTTTTTTTTTTTTTGTTAATAGTCACACTTGTGTGCATTGAACACAAAACGTAAAACATGTCAATTGAACTTGTCCCATTAGTGTGCCAAACGTCATTAATTGACACTTTCATACATACATAACTGCAGGCATACACATGTAAGTACATTGTGAACTACTCACACGTTACTTCACCTCATTTCTTTACAAATGTTAATCAAGAAAGTTGCTCGCTTTGACTGTCTTACAATTTAACAAAATACGCGTAATCGGAAGCGACGTGCTTAGATTTCTATTAAACGAAAGCATATGGAAAGAAAGTGAAATCGTCGTATTCATTTACTGAACACTGAATATACTTTAATATTAAATCGAGCTGCTTACAATTTGTTACAAACAAAAACCAACAAAAACAGTAAGAAAATTTTATGAACTTAAAATTATTTATTACAAAATCGCAACAAAATTCGTTTTATTACAAAAAAATGAAAATGAAAAAAAAAATATTTTTAATTAGGTCTTAAGTAATAAGTAGCTAATTGCATTTAAATTTATTTATTTTTTTTATACAGTAGTCTCTGTTAAAATCCAAATTTATGTTCCTCAGCTGGTTTAAGTTAAAATTGAGAATCAAAATTTGCCGTTATGCGGAAAGTGTAAATATAGAGCTTATCTTAAGGGCAGCATGCAGTTTAGAATCTTTAGAAATATAAATTTTGAATATTCACTAAATTGTTTTTTTTTTATTTTGTCTCAAATTGCTAGTAAGTGCCACAAAAAACAACATGCCAAAATTTCGAAAATTATCAATCAATTTTGTTAGACAAAAATTGGCATGGAAAACTTGAAACATATTTTTTTCAAAACCATATGTTCCAGAGTTCAAAAAAAAAACACATATACGTAAACATGTACACACATAAACCACACAGATTCGAGTGTAGCTTTATTTTAAGTTAGTGTTCTGGTACGTGTACTGCGAAAAAGCAGAACATGAACAAAAAACAGGCTCGAGTTCACTTATATTTTAAGTTCGTGTTCTAGCACGTGTACTGCGAAAAAACAGAACAATAACAATAAACAGGTTCGAGTTCAGTTATATTTAAAGTTCGTGTTCTGGCTCGCGTACTGCGAAAGAACAGAACATTAACAATGAACAGGTTCGAGTTCAGTTATATTTCAAGTTCGAAACAAAAAATATGTGACAGAAAAATGTTCGTATAGAAAACGAAATATTAAAACGAAACACAGTCATGATTGTGTTCGGCACCGTACAAAATTTAGAAACACACATAATTGACATAAAAATAAAAATATGTGTTGGCTGCTTTAGAACAGAACATTGTATGTTTCATGTGTGTATTTTCTGAACCTTGATATTTTCCAAACATATGTACACAATTACGGTAGTCACCAATCATCAGTTTTTTTGATATAGTTCTTGTAATTAGGTCTTCTATTTAATTATCTCATATCAACCATTTCGTCAAGCTTTTGAAAGAAATTAGAAGGGAAACATTTTCTTTGACAGCACGATAGTGCGCCGGGTTTTTTACAGAGATACTGGAAAGTAGCCTCCCCACACCATGCTATTAAACCATCAGCTATTGAACCACTTCTTTTCTGTTGGATTTCAGGTTTTTGTATTCCGTATATCACCAACAAACAAACAAACAAGCAAGGGATTTCTTCAGCAGGAAGTCCTCTTGTGTCATTTTTTTGACTAAAAGTAATCAAAATGATTTTTATATCCCAAAAGGTGTGCTCCAGATCTGCCGGGTCCCTTGGCGTTCCCGCGGATCTACGGATCATTACGAACAATATTGATAAACGTTGGGAGCCAGCCGATTTTCCATAAATGTTGTTCGTTGAGAACCTCTACCTAATTGGACCTTTTTCAGGTATAATTTCTGATACAGTACCAGAGCTCTTTAGAGTGTCGCTCTTTATTTCTAAGAAGATCCTTTTAAGATTAAATCTTGATCTTGTAGTAGATGTCTTAAAATTGTAAATCTGCACTTAATGGTAGATCTCTTGTCATCATAAATCTAGACCTCATTATAATATTAATTAAGGCAAAATATTTATCCCACCCTACCCCCCTCACATATATATCTATGCATGGACTCGTTTACAGCATCAATTTATCAGAGCTAGTAGAACTCTTAAACATTTATCTTTGTCTTTTTTAAATATGCAAAAATCCTGGACCTCTTGAAGGATCAAATTCAAAACAAATAGCTAAACATATGTTAACCTAACAAAAGCTAACATCTCTCTCACAGATGTAAATATAAACCTAAGTGGACCTGATCTACATTAAGAGATCCCAAGAGTGTTAACTCTCGACATAATCGTAAACCTCATGATATTGTAAATTTTTACCTAATCGTACTCCAATTTTATGCATATAAAATTGATATTTAAGGCCTGACAAAATACCTCTTCAGCAGAGTTCAGAAAAAAACACACACTGTATAAAAAACTCGTACATATATATAAACAAACATAGCGCAGACCAACAAACACATATTTTTATTTTCATATCAATTATGTGTGTTTCTGAATTTTGTACGGTGCCGAACACAATCATGCCGAACACACATAAACTACACAGATTCGAGTGTAGCTTTATTTTAAGTTCTTTTTCTTGCACGTGTACTGCTAAAAAAAAAAAAAACAGAACATGTTCTGGAACACGTACATCTAAAAATTAAGACATTCCACTCGCAATCGGAAAAATCTGAAACACCCCTATAATAATGACAACAATTGTTTCAACCAAATTTATTTAAAAATCTAAAATAATTCATTAGCAGTTATAAAAAAATAAAAATAAAAAGATAATAATAAAAAAAAAATAATAAAATAAAGATCGCGAGTGGATATGTTTTAATTTTTATATGTTGACGTTCAAGAACATGTTCTGTTTTTTAGGCAGTACACTTGCAAGAACACGAACTTAAATTAAAGATACACTCGAATCTGTGTGGTTTACGTGTGTTCGAAACAAAAAATAAGTGATAGAAAAATGTTCGTGTAGATAACGAAATATTGAAACGAAACACAGTCATGATTGTGTTCCGTACACCGTACAAAATTCAGAAACACACATAATTGATATGAAAATAAAAATATGTGCTTGTTGGTCTGAGCTATGTTTGTTTACATATATGTACGAGTTTTTTATTCAGTTTGTGTTTTTTTCTGAACTCTGCTTTTAACAACTCAAAAAAGACGTGTCTGCATTATCTACATAAGTACAACCTAACCGAATTCTGAATAAAATAATGTAAGTTACCTGAAATAAATATAACCTCTTTTATTCGTGAAATCGTGAATAAATTCCCTATTCACCTTAACAACTCACCCAGTTCCTCTTATATCTTCCCCAAATATTATTTTTGCTTTTAAAGGTCATAAATACCTCATGAACTTTAAAATTTTGTATTGGGTTTTATCGAGTATTCCTTTAATTCTACATAACTCGCCAACATGTTTGACTGTTGGCACTAGACATGCATCCGACTTACTTTCTCCAGCTGAGAACTCGAACTCGCCTCTTGGAGCCGATCACTTCAAACTTCGATTTATCAGGCCAAAGAACCTTGCACCAATCGTTGAACGTCCATTTTTATATTTTACCCCACTCTAATCTCTTTTAATTTGTGGACGAAGATGAGAATTTTTCAGCAGCTATAAGGCATCTTAGTTACACTTTCTGAATTCGTTCGTCTGCTGTTTATGTAGGCGGCTGTTTGTGGAGCTGATAGGCGATAACTTCGTTTACTTGTCGTTACTTTCACATAATCCTCACATTCTGTTGTTACACTGGGCCGACTGCTTCGATAGGGAAATAATATGATGACAGGCGTTTTTTTTTAGTTGTTTCCATTTACATTTTTTCAATTATTTATACTTCCTTTCGAGTAAAAAATTAAAATACCTGCTACTACTTGGCGTTTTGTAAAAAGTCCATGCTAATCCTTTACCCAATAAGGAAATTTACAAAACAATGTTTGTATCGCATATAATAGTTACTATGCGATAATCTATCTGTTGAAAAACCACATATTTTATAGCCGGCAAATACTTTTGGATGGTAGAATATAGCATTGATGCATACATATGTTTGTTTGCTTGTTTTTTTTTTTTTTTTTTGTACATGTGAACGAATATCTTATCGACGAGAGCAAGAGAATAAGATGTTTATGCTCTTACTCATTTTAAAGAAACAAAAATGTTATTATATTTACATGTATGTATGTTGATTGCATTTAGTAAATGGTTTCAAAATGAACAAAAGCACAAAAATACCTAAATTTTTTGTTAATTTTCTGGTTAATTTTAAACATCATTGTTAAAATTCTAGCCGTTATAATTTAAAATCTAGCCTTTATTGTGTCTTAGTGTTGAAACCTTTTTTATAATATTGTGTTTAGAACACAGGTGGAGGTTATCAAAGATTCGGCTCAACCGAATTTACAACTTATTTGTTATTATTAAATATAAGAGACTATCCTTAGACCTTTTACATTGTAAATTTCTTCACTATATTTTCAGTCTTTATTAAGGCCAAATGTTTTACAACCAACCGAATCTAGGCTTCACACTTTTTGTACAATGTAGCGAATTTCCGCTCAGGATAATTGTTTGTGGAAACTCTTTTCGGTCTAAATGTGAACAACTGCCTTTAGAGTCAAATTTAAAAAATTTGAATAAACTCTCATATTTGCTGTTTTTTGTTGTGTTAAACTAAATAACAGAGCAACAAATATTCCCAAAGATTTTTGTTTTTTTAGTTTAAATAAAGCTGAAGTTACCTAAAAGACCTAATATGGTGCTTTTCATGAAAAAATAAAAAAACAAGTCGCTCACAGCAGAACAAGCAGAGATGATCCAAGCCAAAAATTTTTATCGAAACGGTATTTTATTCTATTTTCTGATTTAAGCAATATACTAAACTCCGAACCCAATTAATTTTGCATTATGTATATGTACATATATTCCTGACACCAACTGAGACAAGTATTTGGGTATGACCAAAAATAAAGTAAATCTCGTTTTGATTTTATAACAAACTCGTATCACTGACAGAAAAAACATACAGCAAATTTCTTTTGATAACCTCCATGAGTCTTGTAATGAACAGCAACAAAATATAACGACAAATAAAAAAAAAAAAAAACATTTAAATATTTAATTTAATTCGTCTTATTGTCAATTGTTGCTGTGTGGCGAATTAAAAAAAAATACATTTTTGTCATAATTTGCACTTTTTGTTGGTGTCACAAAGCAAACAACAAAATTTTACAAATCATCTTTCGCATTTCTGAACTAAACTGACCGTTTAACATCGGCCAGTGAACCCAAAACGAGCAGAAAATAAAATAATATATATACGAGAGTGGTTCCAGAACTAATCGACTCAACATATAGATAGTGGCAGGTCTTTTACGAGGGTTAGTCTAAATTTGTTAATTAAAAAAAAATGAGTTTTCTGAATTAATATTTATTTATTTATTTATTTATTAATTACATAATATAATTATTGCAACTAATATACAGGAGTGCTAGCAACAGTGGCTTTCGACTCGAAATTAAAATATAAACTTAAATTTGTTTTTGTAGACTATTTTCCGATATGAATTTATAAATTAATTTTATATTATTAAGACATATATTTTTTAAGAGATCTGATGGTATATTTGAACCAAATATTGTGCTCCTGGAAGAGCTGTAGGTGATGCATTCGTCTAAGATATGGATGGCGTTAAGGTCTGTGTTGCAGGTAGAACAAATTGGAGCTGAGGATTTTTCAATTAGATGTTTGTGAGAGAATTTGCAGTGCCCAATACGGAGGCGAACGATTGTATTGGCTTCTCTTCGGGTGCAGTTTTTTGGGTATATAGGCCTGATACCTAGAGGATTCATATTTTTGTAGTTGTGCTGATAGGTGTCCCACTTGTGGGCGTTTGACATCTTCAAATAGGATGTTATGTAGTTAGTTAAGTCACTTAATTCCCAAGTGGGGTATTTTAACAATGGTCTACGTTTAGCCTCTTCGGCTGCGAAATCGGCGAGTTCATTACCAAGTATGCCAACGTGGGATGGTACCCACATTATTTTAATTTTGTTTGAAAATTGGATGCAAAGATTTCGGATTTCATTTATTAGTGGAGAGTCGTAGGAGGAGTTTTTGACAGCGAGAATTGAAGATAGACTGTCGGTGCAGATGATGTATTTCGATTCCGTATTAACTGCAAATGAAATAGCGGCAAGTATTGCAAATGCCTCTGCTGTAAAATTAGAACAATATTTCTCTAAAAAGCCAGTGTTAATGGTGTTACCATCTACGTCTACTGCTGCAAAAGTTGTGAAATTACTACATTTAGATCCATCTGTGAATAGTAACTTCCAGTTGTATTCCAGAAGGTCATCAGTTAAGTTTCTGAAGATTTGTTTATAAACTTGTGGTGGAGTTGTTGTTTTTGGTAGGTTGCTCATTGACAATATAAAGATTGATTTATCCAGAAGCCATGGGGGCTGGGATGGATAGTTAATTTCTATTGGTCGCGTATCTAATCCGATTGAACGAGCGAGCTTTAAACATCTGATTATAGTGGATTCCAGCCTAGGGGTTCGAGTATTGTTGTTAGTTTTTTTGACTTCCTGGGATAGTAGTTTATTTCGACATATTAAAAGCTTTGGGACTAGTTTGGATGTTAGATACGAAGTACGATTTTCTATAGATGGCATACCAGCTTCCGCCAATATATTGGTTATAGGACTTGTACGGAAGGCACCGATGCTGAGTCGAACTGCTGCATTGTATGGACCTTGGATTAATTTTATATATGAGGGGGCGCACCATCCATATATTGGTAGTGCGTAGTCAATTTTGGATAGTATAATTGCCCGGGTTATATTTATCATTGTTGAAATATGAATCCTAAAGTTTTTCGAAGTGAGGTACTTAATAATGTTTAGTCTCGAATTTAAGTTTTTTCTCAACATTAAACAGTGTTCTTTAAATGTGAAACTTTTATCAAAGATGATCCCGAGGATACGTAATTTGTCAACCCGTTTTATTTTTATATTGTTGTATTCAACGTCAATAGTGTTGCAATTGTGTTTTTTACAAATGTGGAGCAGGCTACATTTATCGATAGATAATTTTGCTCCAGATGTTAAGCCCCAATCCATAATTTTTTTTAAAATTGTAGAGAATATCTCTTTAACCTTATTGTTGTCTCGGATTTTTGTGAAAATTACGGCATCGTCGGCATACATGGCGTGTTCAATCTGTTTTTCACTGGATAGTATCTGACTAAATTGGTTAAAGGCAACGATAAATAGGACAACGGAGAGAGGAGAGCCTTGGGGAATTCCGTTATGTAGAGGTAGGGTGGAAGAAAATTGACCATTGATCTGTGTTTTGATTTTTCTGTTGGTTAAAAAACTCTTGATAACAGAATACATGTTTTTACCAATTTTCCAGTCGGTGAGTTGTTGTAGGATTACATGAGCGCCAATCTTATCGAAAGCTTTTTCAAAATCAGTGGAAAGTAGGCTAATGTGATTTCTAGTTGATAGTGCTTTTGATATATAGTGCTGAAGATATAGGAGGACGTCATCTGTACCTTGTTTTTTCATAAAAGCAACCTGGTTGGGGGTGACGAAGTTATTGACCTTCAAGAACCACATTAATCGCCTGGCTACTATTTTTTCTAAGATTTTACTGATACATGGTAAGAGTGAAATGGGTCTGAAACCAGATACTGTGTGGTGATCTTTGTTGGGTTTTGGGATTGGGATGACCACAGCAGTTTTCCAATCTTGTGGAAAAACATTGGATGAGAAAATGTTATTGTATACTCCGAGCAGTAGTTTTTTAGTAGGGATGGAGAGATTTTTCAACATAGAGTATGAGATACGGTCTTGACCTGGAGTTTTGCCCTTTGCTGAACTTAGAGCGTTTTCGAGTTCTATAAAGTTGATTGGGTTTTCAATTTTACTGGCATATTTGTTAACGGTTTGGGGATTGTAGATATAATTTGCGTAAATAAGTTTATTTTGTTGAAAGATTGTAGAGAAGTATTTGGTTTCAGATTGTTCTGACCAATGTTTTGTAAAGCAGTTAGCTATATCAGTGGGGGTTGAAAGAATAGTATCACCTGATGTTAGGTGACTTATGTTATTTGCACAATATCCAGTAGTTAATCGTTTAATATCGTTCCAGATTCGTTGGGGAGACGAGCCGGGGTTGATATTAGATGTGAAATTTTGAAGACATACTGCTTTACTTATTTTGACTGCTCTCCTAAATATGGAATTATGTTTTTTGTATAAAATCAAATTAGAGTCGCTCTTACACGTTTGTAGTTATGCCAAAGTTTTTGTTTGTGTTTCCGTAATGATTCTAAATTTGAATTCCACCATACTACACGCGGGATATATGGTTTATCTTTGGTTTGGGGTATACTGACGTTTGCTGCTGCTCTAATGCATTTTATAAGCGACGCTGCGTTTTGATTGATGTTTGAGGCAGTCTTGATTTTACCAATATTTTCGTCGCACTTATTTTGGTACAGGCTCCAGTTAGCATAATCAGTTTTGTATTTTGGTTTAAACTTTGATAAATTATGGGAAACACTGGTTTTGATTATAATTAAAATTGGGTAATGGTCGCTGCCATGGAGGTTAGGGAGGGTTTTCCATGTACAGATAGGTGCAAGTAGGGTAGAGCAGATCGATACATCGACGTTGGAGAAGGTGTTGTGAGTGGAGAAATGGGTTGGGGTCCCATCGTTAAGGATGATTAAGTCCTCATTTATTATAAAGTTTTCAAGGATTTTTCCTCTTGTGTTGGATTTTGAAGAGCCCCAAAGTGAACTCCAAGAGTTGAAGTCCCCGGTCATTAAAAAAGGGGTGTTGATGTTGCTAATGATTGATGTTAAGTCGTTTACTGAGATGTGTTGGTTGGGGTGGATATATGTACATACTACAGTGAATTTTGTAGGAGTGTCTATTTGAACAGCAATAGAGGCAGTTACGTGGTCTGTATATATTAATTTGTGTGGTATTGTCTTTTTAACAAGGATACCGATTCCCTGTTTAGAGGTTGTGTTGCAGGCTAAGTTGTGAAAGAAGCCATGCTAGGATGAATTATGTTATGATGGTTAAAAGGTATATGAGTCTCTTGTATGGATATAATATCTGGATTGTGATCTTTTAATATTAGTTGTAGTTCGTGGTAGTTGTTAATAAAACCATTAATGTTCCACTGTAAAATTTTAAGATCCATAGTGAAGAAAATAGTGTGTAAATTATTCTTCGTCAACAAACATTATATCATGTTCATTGTAAGAATCGTTGCGTGTACGTGTTGTTGCTGTTTTAGGCAAAGAGATGTTTTTGTTTTGTGTTAAGTTAAGTGTCTCTAATTTTTTGTCTGTATTGACTGTTTTAGATATGCTAGACAGGGATTTTGTCATTGCGCGGGTTAAAATAGTATTGTGTTGATTACTGTTTGTTGTTGTTTTTTGTGTTGTTTTTTCTTTTTTAGTGATAATTTTTTTTGGAGTAACAATAGAATTGTCACTGTTGTTTGCTGTTGTTTCTATCTCGTTGTATTGTTGGGGAGGTATTGTTTTTGTAACAGTGGAATTGCCACTGTTGTTTGTTGTTGTTACTGTTTCGTTGTTTTGTTGAGGAGGCGTTGTTTTTGTATTAGATGGCATGTTATTTATTTCTTCGATGTTATTTTTTTGGGTTACAGTGTTAATGCTAGTTGAATTGATGTTGGTTATAGGTTTGTTGTTGTTTGTTATGTTGGAAAACGATTGTACTAACGGTTGTGTTTGTAGTTGGGATTGATACTTTTCTTTAGCAACTTTAAGTGAACATTTCTCTTTAGTTTTGATTTTAAGTATTTCTTTTTGCTGCTTAAATACTTTACAGACACGAGATGAGGAAGGGTGTTCTTCTGAACAGTTAATACAAAATGTACGTGTACACTTATCTGGATTGTGTGGTGGTAGAGAACAGTTATCGCATAAAGGATCGTTTTTGCACCATTTTTTTGTGTGACCGAGCATTTGACAGGTTTTACACCGCATGGGATTAGGAAAGTAAGGTCTGACATTAACTTTATGCCATGAAATCTCTAATTTTTCTGGGGTAGAATATCTGTCGAAAGTTAAGAGTAGAACGCCAGAGGGAACTTGTTTGTTTTCGGTATTTGTCTTTTGACTACGCCTTGGGAATTCAATTCTCTTACAATTTCGGATTCAGGTAGGTTGTTTAGATAAGGAGCGTATATTGTGCCTTTGGAATGGTTCAAGTTTGAGTGGAACTCGGATTTGATTTTGCAGATACCAGCTAGTTCTTTTGCTGCTATTATTTTATCGGCGTTTGTTTTATTTCCAATAAGTAGTAGAAGATTGCCATCTCTGAGTTCGGATACCGAAATTATTTCTGAGCAGATAAGTTTTAACGATCGATGGACAGAAAAGCAAGAATATTGCTGTAGGTTTTTATCACCAATAGCAGAGATAACAACGTATTTGGGATCATTTTTTTGAATAGCTGGGAGTTCAGGAAAAGCTTCATATAAGTTTTGATTTGCACGTCTTTTTTTTGAACGAGGGGGGATTTCCGCTAATATCGAATAGCGGTTGTCCCCCAAGTTGGGCGGACCCGGCATTACCACAAACTGGTGTTGGTTTTAGAAAGTATCACTATCAACCGAAAAGTTTTTTAAAGCACTGTAGGAAAATAAAAATATATTTGAATAGTATATGAAAACAAAAAAACTGACTATCAGAGAGACTAATAAGATCAACCGCACGTCGCAAAGGTTAGTCGGAGACTGTGAATTAATATAAACAAGTAAAAGTGTTAAATTCGGCGATGCCGAATATTTGATACTCTTCACCCGTGTTCTAAACACAAATTTTTTTTTTTTTGGTTTTAATTACATATTAAGCCCAATTATTAAACCCTAAACTAAATTTAAAAACCCAAAAAAATTATTTATTATTTTTTTAGGGTTTTTTAAAATTTTTTTTTTTTTATAAAAAATTGTTTTTGAATTTCTCAATGCATGTATGTATTCAATGCTGGCTTTCAACACAATCATACAATTAAAATTTTTGAAGCGAGTAAGAGTAAAACCAATTCATATGTAAAAAGTTAATTTTTTTAAATGAAGTTTGTTTTAATATTTGCTTAATTTTTTATGAAACAAGCCAGATTGTTAAATTCGGCTATGCTAAACGTTTGATGTCCTCCATCCGTGTTCTAAACACAATATTATAACCAAAGTTGTCAACACTAAGTGTCAAAGAAGTCTAAATTTCGAATTATAGTGGCTAGATTTCAATTACAATGATGTTTAAGATAATTATCAAAAATCTTAGGTAATTTTTAATTTTTAATTTTTAATTTTTAATTTTTAATTTTTAATTTTTAATTTTTAATTTTTAATTTTTAATTTTTAATTTTTAATTTTTAATTTTTAATTTTTAATTTTTCATTTTTAATTTTTAATTTTTAATTTTTAATTTTTAATTTTTAATTTTTAATTTTTAATTTTTAATTTTTAATTTTTAATTTTTAATTTTTAATTTTTAATTTTTAATTTTTAATTTTTTATTTTTTATTTTTAATATTTAATTTTTAATTTTTAATTTTTAATTTTTAATTTTTTATTTTTAATTTTTAATTTTTAATTTTTAATTTTTAATTTTAAAATTTAAATTTTAAATTTTAATTGTTTTTTAAATTTAAAATTTAAAATTTTTAATTTTTAATTTTTAATTTTTAATTTTTTAATTTTTAATTTTTAATTTTTAATTTTTAATTTTTAATTTTTAATTTTTAATTTTTAATTTTTAATTTTTAATTTTTAATTTTTAATTTTTAATTTTTAATTTTTAATTTTTAATTTTTAATTTTTAATTTTTAATTTTTAATTTTTAATTTTTAATTTTTAATTTTTAATTTTTAATTTTTAATTTTTAATTTTTAATTTTTAATTTTCAATTTTTAATTTTTAATTTTTAATTTTTAATTTTTAATTTTTAATTTTTAATTTTTAGTTTTTAATTTTTAATTTTTAATTTTTAATTTTTAATTTTTAATTTAAAATTTTTAATTTCTAATTTTTAATTTTAAATTTTTAATTTTTAATTTTTAGTTTTTAATTTTTATTTTTAATTTTTAATTTTTAATTTTTAATTTTTAATTTTTAATATTTAATTTTTAATTTTTAATTTTTAATTTTTAATTTTTAATTTTTAATTTTTAATTTTTAATTTTTAATTTTTAATTTTTAGTTTTTAATTTTTAGTTTTTAATTTTTAATTTTTAATTTTTAATTTTTAATTTTTAATTTTTAATTTTTAATTTTTAATTTTTAATTATTACTTTTTAATTTTTAATTTTTAATTTTTTATTTCTAATTTTTAATTTTTAATTTTTAATTTTTAATTTTTAATTTTTAATTTTTAATTTTTAATTTTTAATTTTTAATTTTTAATTTTTAATTTTTAATTTTTAATTTTTAATTTTTAATTTTTAATTTTTAATTTTTAATTTTTAATTTTTAATTTTTAATTTTTAATTTTTAATTTTTAATTTTTAATTTTTAATTTTTAATTTTTAATTTTTAATTTTTAATTTTTAATTTTTAATTTTTAATTTTTAATTTTTAATTTTTAATTTTTAATTTTTAATTTTTAATTTTTAATTTTTAATTTTTAATTTTTAATTTTTAATTTTTAATTTTTAATTTTTAATTTTTAATTTTTAATTTTTAATTTTTAATTTTTAATTTTTAATTTTTAATTTTTAATTTTTAATTTTTAATTTTTAATTTTTAATTTTTAATTTTTAATTTTTAATTTTCAATTTTTAATTTTTTATTTTTAATATTTAATTTTTAATTTTTAATTTTTAATTTTTAATTTTTAATTTTTAATTTTTTATTTTTAATTTTTAATTTTTAATTTTTAATTTTAAAATTTAAATTTTAAATTTTAATTGTTTTTTAATTTTTAATTTTTAATTTTTAATTTTTTAATTTTTAATTTTTAATTTTTAATTTTTAATTTTTAATTTTTAATTTTTAATTTTTAATTTTTAATTTTTAATTTTTAATTTTTAATTTTTAATTTTTAATTTTTAATTTTTAATTTTTAATTTTCAATTTTTAATTTTTAATTTTTAATTTTTAATTTTTAATTTTTAATTTTTAATTTTTAATTTTTAGTTTTAAATTTTTAATTTAAAATTTTTAATTTCTAATTTTTAATTTTAAATTTTTAATTTTTAATTTTTAATTTTTAATTTTTAGTTTTTAATTTTTATTTTTAATTTTTAATTTTTAATTTTTAATTTTTAATTTTTAATTTTTAATTTTTAATTTTTAATTTTTAATTTTTAATATTTAATTTTTAATTTTTAATTTTTAATTTTTAATTTTTAATTTTTAATTTTTAATTTTTAATTTTTAATTTTTAATTTTTAGTTTTTAATTTTTAGTTTTTAATTTTTAATTTTTAATTATTACTTTTTAATTTTTAATTTTTAATTTTTTATTTCTAATTTTTAATTTTTAATTTTTAATTTTTAATTTTTAATTTTTAATTTTTAATTTTTAATTTTTAATTTTTAATTTTTAATTTTTAATTTTTAATTTTTAATTTTTAATTTTTAATTTTTAATTTTTAATTTTTAATTTTTAATTTTTAATTTTTAATTTTTAATTTTTAATTTTTAATTTTTAATTTTTAATTTTTAATTTTTAATTTTTAATTTTTAATTTTTAATTTTTAATTTTTAATTTTTAATTTTTAATTTTTAATTTTTAATTTTTAATTTTTAATTTTTAATTTTTAATTTTTAAATTTTTAATTTATAGTTTTTAGTTTTTAATTTTTAGTTTTTAATTTAAAATTTAAATTTTAAAATTTTTAATTTTTAATTTAAAATTTAAAATTTAAATTTTTAATTTTTAATTTTTTATTTTTAATTTTTAATTTTTAATTTTAATTTTTAATTTTTAATTTTTAATTTTTAGTTTTTAATTTTTAGTTTTTAATTTTTAATTTTTAATTTTTAATTTTTAATTTTTAATTATTACTTTTTAATTTTTAATTTTTAATTTTTTATTTCTAATTTTTAATTTTTAATTTTTAATTTTTAATTTTTAATTTTTAATTTTTAATTTTTAAATTTTAATTTTTAATTTTTAACTTTAAATTTTTAATTTTTATTTTTTTTAACTGAGTGTTTCTTGTTTGGTATAATATTGATTATTTTTTTTAATATTATTATTATTAATAATATAAGTTATCGTTATAGTCAGTTAAATTTGTTAATGCTCTGTATTTTAATTGTGGCACAGAATACCAAATAAAAAAGAAATTAAAAAACAAGCTATTTTTAGCGCTTTTCGCTGCAAAACATTGCTTCGCTGGTTGTATATTCATAAACACTTTTTTTGTTTGGAATTTGTAGACCGGACTTTGCTGAGATATCTGTAATATTAATAGGCTAGGCGATTTCTTGTGACCGATGTTTTATTTTATCGTTTTATACCGATTTTGACCAAACGTATATTATTTCAAAGGTATTTCTTTTTAGCCGTTTTACAGATTAAAATTTTTTCCTTTATTTTGAGAAAATTGTATTTACAGTTGCTACTAACACATACATAAAATTATACATATGCTATGTGTGTTTTTCTAAACTTGTAAATGTGTTTTTTAATGAGTTTGTTATCTTCATTCACAATAATAATAAACCGTAAAAGTGTTGGTTTGTGAATTGGCTAAGTTGAAAAATAAAGCTGCCCACAAATTGCCCTCGAATTTCGAGCGCTCGAATCTGCTAGTTAGAATAATTATGCTGAAAGTTTTTATTTTCTTTGTTCGGTCGTTTAGTTCTGGGACCACCCTCAGTTATATTTTGTACTAAAAACGTTTTATTTTTGTTCAATTTGTTTGTTTTATAAAATTAAAGTGAGGAAAATTTTCTCCTGGGTTTTTTTCAATTTTTAAATATAATTTTATTCAAAAGCATTAAATATGTAGCAGCCATAAAGACTTTTAAAATATAACATTGTTGAAAAAGACATCTAAAATATATATAAAACTTAAAATAATCTTGAAGCGGATCACTGGCTGACGTGTATTGCCATTATGGTAAAAATATTGACTTTCTTTAATTTTCAACATTCACTCTACACATTTTTATTTAAAATCATTAAGTTATTCAATCCTTTCTATATATATATATATATATATATATATTATATATTATTTAATAATATTTATCAATTAAAAATTACAATTATTTAATATTTTCAGTTGAATTTCTACACTTTGTGATTAATTGCAAATTTTAAAGACTAAAAACAAACAAACAAAAAAAGACTTGTCATTTTCTCGATTTAGTAATGCATATTCATTAATAAACTATTAATTCTTCTTAAATTTTCGAAATAATAAAATATATCGCGTGTTTGTAGTTTTTTTTTCTGGTTTGGTTTTGTGTAATTGTCATTTCGTAGTTGCCTAACTTATAATTAATAAAAAAAACATTGTAAACTTCCAATGAAAAAAACCAAAGTGTACCTTTTATATTTCTAATCAACTACAAAATTCTAAAACCTTTTATTTTTTTAAATTATCATTATACTATTTCATTCAATAAATATTTAAATTTTTTTTTTTAGCTGACGTTTTTAAATATAAAAAAACGGCTGTTATCGTTTCTTTATAGCGTGACTTCTGAAAAAAAGTTTAATAAAATAAAATAATAAAACCATGCAAATAATTACAACAACGTGATGATGTTTTATTTTAGTATTTCTATAATATATATTATCTTTTGTATATAAATGATTACTGCAATTCTGATAATTGTAAATATATCTATATATATATATATATATACATATGTATACTAGCAGATTCCAGCGCACGAAATTCGAGTGCAATTTCTAAGCCGCTTTATTTTTCAACCTAGCCAATTCACACACCAACACTTTTATGGCTTATTATTATTGTGAATGAAGATAACAAACTCATTAACAAACACATTAACAAATTTAGCATGTGTATAATTTTATGTATGCGTTAGTAGCAACTTTAAATGCAATTTACTCAAAATAAAGGAAAAAATTTAAAAATCTGTAAATCTACAAAACGGCGAAAAAGAAATACCTTTCAAATAATATACGGTTGGTCAAAATCGGGATAAAACGGTAGAACAAAACATCGGTCACAAGAAATCGCCTAGCCAATTCATATTATAGATATATACCCAATATACATATATATACCATACATTATTTGTTCAGCATGCTCAGGTCCAGTTCCTGGCCTGCATGGGCCATAGTAACAATAGAAAATTACTTTATTGTTACTATGGCCCATCCTAGGCCATATATGAGAGATAATACAATGGACATTTTGAACAACAAATATTTTTGGCGACTTTGACGGATTGGTATTCGCCATCTAAAAATTTGTGGGGAAATCCTTTCAAGCGATACATTGGATGTAACACCTTTCAGTCATAATTTACGAGCAAAAATAGATGAAATGGTCATATATAACGCAAATAAATCTGGACTATTTTATCGATTTTTACCGGACAAAACATTTCAAAGGAAAGAATCACATTTTTGTTGTGTGCAAACGCTGATGGTTCGCACAAGTTGAAGCCGTTGGTGATTGGTAAATCTGCTAATCCACGTTTCTTTAAAGGATTCGAAAACCCATTGGCATACGCCAATTCGGAAAAGTCGTGGATGAAATCACAGTTATTCTTTATTTTCTATTTTTTTGCTTTAATTTTTGAACTTTTATTTATCTCAAATTTTCTGCTGAAAATAATTCACCACCCAATGCATTGTTGTTGATCGATAACTGTACTGCACATAAACCAATTGACAGTCTGATGATGGAAACACTGTAACAATACTTCGACCACTTAACGTAACAGCGGTTTTGCAGCCCATGGATCAAAATCCAATAAGATAGGTCAAGTTAGGGCATCGAAGTAAATTGTTATGCAATATTGTCTCACAAGAAAACATTTCAATTGAAAATACTTTTAAGAAACATACAATTTGTGATGCTATTTTGCTTCTAAAGTCAATGAATGCCCCAAGCTGTTCTTATAAAAACGTGGAGTAACATAAAACAGTGGGATGATGATCAATATGACAGTGAAGACGATATTCCATTGTCAGGATTGAGAAGTTTAATTGTTGATGTTGATGGTGGGTGATAATGTTAACATCAGCATTGATGACATTAAAAATTGGAACAAGGATCAAATTACGGAAAATAGCGATGATTTCGAAGTGACCGTTTATGATACCGAAGCATCAATTATCCTTCAAGATATTCTACAACCAAAAGTGAGCTTCTCGAAAGCAGTTGAAAGCACCAATACCTTGATAAAATAGTTTAAAAATAATATCGATGCAAATCAGGTAGCAGATCTTGTGAGATGCGCACGAAAATGGTCACAAAAGAAAAAAAAAAACAGACAAGTCTCGACTGTTTCTTTAAACCACTCGGCACAAATTAATATAAAATTTCTTTGCGTGAAAATGGCCGATAGTGAGTGTTCGGTTCAAATGAAATTTAAGTCTCTCTTTTGTAATGAAGAAATCTAAGTCATTGAAATAAGTTTAGCGTGATAAATCCGAAAAAACTAAGTTTCTTATTGTTACTTTTTTCGATTTTGAAATCGGCTTAGAAAAGTTATTACTTCGAAAAAGTTAACTACCCTTGGGACATTGCGGTTAACTTTTTCGAGATTCTACTGTATCTCAACTTTATAACACTGATGGCTTGTGCCAAGCTTCATGACTTTTGGTAAATAAATAAAAATTTGGGGCGCAAAAATCTTTTCGGGTTCTAGGGGCGTGGACAATTTTGATGAAATTTTAGATTTTTCTTAATTGAGCTGACCAATTGAGCTCTGGGCCAAATTTCAATGTTCCACGATCTCTCCTTATACTTTTTGCCAAGCGAACCCACTGTGCGACGTACTACACTGAGTACTGGCTTCTGTATATGCTACGAGCTGTTTTACAAAACCATTTACCCTCATTTCAAATCTATAGCATATTTTTTCTTTCGTCAGCATGAATTTCTTTGACTCACATCTTTGGGTCTCATATATCTCCAAAGAAATATAATTAAGTCAAATCACCTTTATACAAACAAGTTCGTCAAGTTGCCATAAAATCCAAATTGGGTTTGTGTTTATTAATTGCATCCATTTATCAGTAGTTCAAAAATATACCCTATAGAAGAATTCTTCATGATAGCCACCATATGAACGATCTTCACTTAATTCTATCAAAAACAAAAATATTCTTCAAATTTGGTTTGTATATGTTTTTGCAAAAAATATATGAGACCTTACGAAATATTGTCAGGATCGAACCATTAAATATAGCATTCGATATGAACTTTTTGAGTCCGATCACAGGGAAGATGTGTAAATACTGATACTAATTAAGTTTTTTTGTATGGCACTTTTTGAAAATTAAGCAGAAAGCGTCATCTATGCATCACTTTTAGCAATCAACTGCAGGAGCTCTGCTAATATAAAAATAATTATTATTACTAGCATATTCCAGCCCTCGAAATTCGAGCGCAAATTCTAGGAGATTTAATTTTTTCATTAAATAAAGACCCTAAAAGTAGGCTAATCAATTATAGCCAATTCACAAATCAACACAAACAAAAAAATTCATTTTTATTACAAACACATTAACAAATTCAATAAACACACACATAGCATTATATAATTTTATGTATGTGTTAGTAACAACTTTAAATGCAATTTACTCAAAATAAACGAAAAAACTTAAAAATCTGCAAAACGACCAAAAAGAAATACCTTTTAAATAGTACGCGTTTGGTCAAAATCGGGATAAAACGGTAGAACAAAAAATCAGTCACAAGAAATCGCCTAGCCCATTAATATTATAGATTTATTATTTCAACCGGTTAATTTTAAATTTTTCGTTTTTTTTTATGTTTCATTTTTAATTTTTCGTCTTTTATTTTTCATTTTCCGTTTTTTATTTTTCAATTGTCATTTTTTTATTTTTTATTTTTCATTTTTTATTTTTAATTTTTTATTTTTCATTTTTTATTTTTCATTCTTATACCCTATACCACTAGGTGGTTTGGGTATAATGACTTTGTGCTGCTGTTTGTAACTACCAAAAATATTTGACCTAGACCCATCTTTTATTATACCGATCGACTCAGAATCACTTTCTGAGTCAATTTTGCGACATCCGTCCGTCCTTCCCTCTGTGTGTCCATGTAAACCTTGTAATCAAACTAAAGGTCGCAAATATGAATATATTTTGATGAAATTTGCTATATAAGCTTTTATCGGCCATAGATGAACGCTATTGAAATTGGTGAAATTCGGTCCATGTTCAGACCTAGTCCCCATACAAATGACCCCTATGAAATCGACATAAATTGCCATAAGATCCAAATTATCATATAGATCTCAGTCAAATTGGGTTTGTGTGTGTTTATTATATCCGTTAATCAGTAGTGCAAAAATATTGCCTATAGGACAATTCTTAGTCATAGGCACCATATAGAACTGCTTCCCGATCTTCACTTAAATCTATCAAGAAACAAAAATATTGTACCAATATTTTCCAAATTTTTTCAAAATATAAGTGACTTTACCAAATATGGTCAGGATCGGTCCATTTTTCGACCTAGTCCCCGTATAAATATAGCACCCGATATGTACTTTTTCATATCTGCAGCCAAAAAAATTAATAAGGGCGCCACTCAAATTTGGTTTATGTTTATTTTCTATATCCAATTATTTGGGCCGAAGAGAAAGGGTCTCTAAACCATGGTATAGGGTATCGTATAGTCGGTCTAGACCGACCATAATGATCTTACTTGTTTATTTTGCGTTTTTTATTTTTTATTTTTCATTTTTATTTCTCATTTCTTATTTTTCATTTTTCATTTCATTTTTTATTTTTCATTTTTATTTTTCAGTTCTTATTTTTCCTTTTTCATTTTTTATTTTTCGTTTTTCATTTTTTATTTTCATTTTGCATTTTCAAACAGGTTATTATATATCATAATTTTTTCAACAATACAATCATAAGTCACACCGATTTTTTCTTACGCTCACATGTTACGCTGTTTTTGTGATTGTATTGTGAAATAGAAATTTACCCCCCTGCGAGTATACATTTTTACACATCAAAAATTAATAAAAATGACATTCAAATTTGGTTTGTGCTTATTTTCTATATCTAATTAGTTAGATTTAAGAGATAGGATCTCTAAAGGCATTGTATTGGGTATCGTATAGTCGGTCCATTCGACTATATTTTTTTTACTTGTTTTTAAATAACTTTTTAAGCATAACTTATATAAGCGTCATTTACAGTCAACAGTTGCCTGTTACATTACCGTTCATTTAAAATTCTTAGTTGTTAAGTAAATTATAATTTAAGGTGATCATGATTCATGACCTAAAAAGTTTTTGAATAAGAATTGTCTAAAAAAAAAATAAATCGTGCATTAAAGGGTTAACTTTAAATCCTATTGTGTAGTCTATTATATGATCGATCTCAACCGATTGAAATTTTTTTATTGTTTCCAATGCTTTTAATTTCTCGGTTTTTTTTTTAATGAATTGATTTTTCATGTTAAACAACATTTTGGTGCGATTTTAAAATACGAAAATAAAAAAAAAAAGTTTAATTTAATTGTTTATTTTTAACTTTATTATACACAAGTGATATATTGTTTATTTCAATTCAGAAGTTACATCTATTTAAAAGTAGTTATTAAAAAAAAAAAAATGATGTTTCAATATATAATTTACTTGTTTACTTTAACATTCACTAAAATTTCGTATTTAAACAAAAAAAAAAACAAATAAGAAAATTATAGTCGGTCTAGGCCGACTATACGATACCTTATACCATGGTTTAGAGACCCCTATCTCGTCGGTCCAACTTATTGGATATAGAAAATAAGAATAAACCAAATTTGAGTGACATTGATATTACTTTTTTTTTGGCTGCAGATATGAAAAAGTTCATATCGGGTGCTATATTTATATGGGAACTAGGTCGAAAAATGAACCGATCCTGACCATATTTGGTAAAGTCACTTATATTTTGAAAAAATATATACAAACCAAATTTGAAAAAAATCTGTGCAATATTTTTGTTTTTTGATAGATTTAAGTGAAGATCGAGAAGCAGCTCTATATGGGGCCTATGACTAAGGATTGTCCTACAGGAAATATTTTCGGACTACTGATTAACGGATATAATAAACACATACAATCCCAATTTGACTGAGATCTATATGATAATTTGGATCTTATGGCAATTTAAGTCGATTTCATAGGTGTCATTTGTATGGGGACTAGGTCTGAACATGGACCGAATTTCACCAATTTCAATAGCGTTCATCTATGGCCGATAAAAGCTTATATAGCAAATTTCATCAAAATATATTCATATTCATGATATTCAAATATATTCATATATTCATATTTAGTTTGATTACAAATTTTACATGGACACACAGACGGACAGACATAGCTAAATCGACTTAGAAAGTGATTCTGAGTCGATCAGTATAATAAAAGATGGGTCTAGGTCAAATATTTTTGGTAATTACAAACAGCAGCACAAAGTCACCAAACCACATAGTGCTATAGGGTATAAATACACACACTCGCACACAATTTTGAAGAGGTTTTCGAAATTCTCATGAAATAAAAATTTGTAAAATCATCATCATGATGCAAATAATTGGCATGAATGAAAACAAAACAACATTTCTTAAGGGTAAATGGTTTAGTTTATTTTTGAAACAAGACAAAAAAAAAACACAATTAATCGCCACAAATTTCTTTGCTATTTTAGTTTGTAATTTTCAGGATATTTATAGAATTTTATAAAAATAAAGACAAAAAAATAAATTTTTGTAATTTCATATTTATGAGCTGGCAAATTTGAATAAAATCATTAAATATTAAAAATTCAATTTTTGTTTAATAAGAAATGATATGATGAGCCCCTTATCGGTGTTATTTTTTACTGGGTACGTGAAGGGGCAAACTGAAATTCTAACAATCAAGTATTTTAAATTAATTAATTTTCTTGTTAATTATTCATTGACAGTGTGTTGATCTTGCTAAATAACAACACTATACATTTAAAGGTTAAAATATGCTTAACTTATAATTAAAATTATTTATGAGACTTTCCAAATCATCCGTCGATTTATGTAATTATGAGATTTTAGTTCCGGGGCACATCATATCAGTTTTAATTAATAGTTTTATGCTTAAAGTTTGCAAACTTTTTTTTTAATATTTAATAATACTTGAGAAATAAAAATAAAGCTTGGTAAAAACTGTGCAAGTGCAAGAGACCAACAGTGTTGGGGAGGGGACACAGCAGAATTCTCTGGACGGCGCGAAACCGACTCTATGTCACCGATGACGAACTTTGAGGCAGATTTTACCATTAGAACACCTGCCATGAAAGACTGGACAACAGAGTCTGTCATGGACATGACTGGGATATCAGTCAGGGCCACAGGTTTCCGCGGAGGATCTTGATAGTGTTATTCCGGCCGATATTCATCCAATTCACTTAGCAACGAAAATAATTTTGGAACGGAATGTGGATCCTTCAACCATTAATATACTTATAGTCGTGGAGAGTCTTGCTGTTCTAACAACTTTGGAATCGAGGAAAAGTTTTCGGTCTCTAAACCGAAACCGAAACTGACGCTAACATGGATTCCATTACATAGTGGGATCATGGGGAACGAGTGTGTGGAATCGACAGTTAACCTTGATATTTAAATCGTTTTATCTGAGCTGTCGAACAATATCGGGTGGCAGCTGACCTTAAATGGATGACGAGATGGTTAAACTGACTACTTGCTAAATCCAAAGAAAACTGAATGTCACCCTGTATCTGTTAAAGGGACAATCAACCAACTTATAGTAGTTGTCCTAAGAGCTGACTTCTAGAAGCTGTATGGATGTGAACGAGGAGGAGTCAGTGTAACATCTACTGAGTGAGTGCCCAAAATTGAGGAAATGGTGCCTTAGATCTCTAGGGAGAAGATTTTGGCCCCCAGGAGGACGTCTGTCAACATATATATTAATTATATTATATAACAAAAACGGTTTTGAATATCAATGAAATTCTTTATTCCTGTTAAAATACGTTCGATGCCATTATGTATGGAAATCGATCTCTTTTGCATGGCCACCACGGGCACGCTTGCAGAAGTCCAGACGCTGAACCCAATTTTCGACAGTTTTCAAGCATAAATCGGCCGATACTGCTGGAATTTCACGTTCGATATTCGTACGAAGTTCATCAATCGTCGCTGGCTTGTTGGCATAGACCATAGACTTGACGTAGCTCCACAGGAAATAGTCCAACGGCGTCAAATCGCACGACCGAGGCGGCCAATCTACTGGACCATTTCGTGAGATAACACGTTCTCCAAACTTGGTTTCCAATAAATTGATTGTGACATTCGCTGTGTGGCTTGTGGCGCCGTCCTGTTGGAACCACATGTCCTCCAAGTCCATATCATCGAATTGGGGTCCAAAAATATTCGGTTATCATTGAACGGTAGCGATTCCCATTCACAGTAACGTGCCGGTCTTGATCATCACGGAATAAGTACGGCCCAATGACGCCGCCGGCCCATAAACCGCACCAAACCGTAATTTTTTCGGGATACAATGATGACTCATGGAGTACGTGTGGATTGCTGTCTGACCAATAACGCATATTTTGTTTATTGACGAAGCCGTTCAGCCAGAAATGAGCCTCATCGCTGAAGATGATTTTTCGATGAAAATCCGAATCATTTTCAAGTTGTTGGTCAAGCGGCTTCAGTTCTTGCGTCAATTTGATCTTGTAAGGACGGAGGCCAAGATCTTTTCGCAAAATTCGCCACAACGACGTCACAAAGAGCCCAACGCTTGAGAACGACGTGTGAGAGACACATTTAGGCTTTCTTCAACTGAAGCCTCAGCGGCAGTAATATTCTCGACACTACGGGCACTTCTTTGTCTCACTGGCACGGGAACATTTTGTAATGTGCCTGTGGATTCAAATTTTTCCACTAGACGCGCAATTGTTGATCTGCTGGGACGATTATGACGACCATAAATTGGACGTAGCGCTCTTAACGTTGAGGCCACTGACTCCGAGCGGCAAGAAATATGGCGTCGTTTGCTGTCCCTGTCTTTCTACTTTTGTAGCGTCCCTGTTGAAAAACCCTTTATTTTTTTCTTCTAACATATTTTTAATTATAAAATTATATTTGAATTTGTAATTTAATGTTAAAATATAGAGTTTTAATCCGAATATGTTTAATTTGCGGAAACTGTTGACTAACTTCTTCAGTCTGAAAAAAATCTGAAACTGAGGTGCATCGATTGCTTGTAGAAGGTTATGATGAAGGCTGCCTTAAGTAAGAGATGTTGTGGTGAGTGGTTTCCAAAGAACGTAGCGGACGACCAAAAGTGTACGAAGACGCCGAATTGAAAACATTATCGGCATCAAGATCCCTGCCAAACGCAAGAAGAACTTCCACTAACATTGGTAGTGACATAAAAAGCTATTTGACATCTTTTAAAATCATTGCGAATGGTTCTCTGCATCGTATAGTCACTGGTGATGGAAAATGGATACACTATGACAACCCAAAAAGGCAGAAATCGCGAGGACCCCCTGGCTATACTTCAACAGCTAAGGTAAATATTCACAAAACAAAAAATAGCTCTTATTGTGTATTTTGTGGAATCAGCTTGGAATCATGTATTATGAGCTGTTTAAACCAAGCGAAACCATTGTTGGGGCTGTTCGCTCCGAATACAATTGATAAGATTGCGTGGAACATTCGAGGAAAAGCATGCCAAATACAACTCCAGATATGACGAAGTTATTCTCCTGCATTGATAGGCCCGTCCACATGTTGCGACTTCGATCAAAATCTATTTGGAAATACCCAATATTCACAAGACATTGCTCCTTCTGATTTCCACTTGTTCCGATCAATGGCATATGAGCTGTCATATCACATGAAGACATCAAAAATTGGGTCGATTCGTGAAGCATTCTTCCGGAGAAGTATATGAATGCCGCCAGAAAGATGGGAAAAAGTCGAGGCAAGCGATGGGGAATAGCTTAAATAAAATATAAGGTTCCGAAAACTTATTTATATAACTGACTAGCTGCACGCGGTGTACTTTGCAACCTCCCATCGTTATAAAATAAAATAAAAAAAAAATATTTATACAATAACAAAATATTATTTATTTAATTTAGAATTAATTATTGCACTAACAACTTTATTAGTCAAGGGCTTAATAGAAGTTATTATGGATTTTAATTTTTCTAAAAAGGGCGTGATCCCGCCCAGTTTTCTTGTAGTACTATTTCTATTAATTTCAATACGATATATACCAAATATCATCGCCGCAGGTTAAAAAATGGCCGAGATATGACGATTTTTAATTTTGGGTTGTATGGGCGGGACCACGCCCCTTTGCCCACTAACAACTTTATATAGTTAAGGACTTATTATTTCACAAAAATATGCTTTTGTGAAAATTTCATGACGATCCTTCCAGTAGTTTAGAAGATATTACGATTTTTTATTGTTCTAAAAAGGGGCGTGGTCCCACCCACTTTTCTTCTGGTATGTATTTCTATTCATGCCAATACCATATGTACCAAATATGACCGCTGTAGGTCAAAAAATTTCCGAGATATGACAATTTCAAATTTTGGGTTATATGGGCGTGGCGTGGGCGTGTCCAATCAAAAATTTATATAGCCTATTATTCCTTCCAGAGTCACAGTAACACGCTCTGAAAATTTCAGGAAGATCGGTTCAGGAGTTTGGCCTCCTATAAACCACAAACAAACACACATTCATTTATATATATATATATATATATGTAGATAGATTGAAAGCAGATAAATTATAATTTAAGGTAAAATGGGGCGAAAAATGGGGATTTGGTAATAAAAAAATGTATTGCTACCTTACCTGTAGATAAAAAGTGTATAAAACTTTAGGTAAATACATACTACAAAAAAAGTATTTTGTATAGCAAACATTGTTAGTGGTATATGTAAGTATCTGAATTTAAAAAAAGGGGGCGGTGAGGTGGGCGTGGTTCATAGTTATATGGCGACGTTAACAGTATTAACAATAACTACAATATACTACCAAATAAAAAAAATCCGTTGGAAGGAACAAATTTGTACAGAGAACAAAAAGTTTAAAACTTTCAAACAAAATTTGGTGTGAAAAGGGGCGTGAAAGGGGCGTGGCATAAGAAATGTTTATTTCTACCTCGCCTGGAGTATAATGTTTATACAATTTGAAGTAAGTCTGTTAAAAACTATATGGGAGCAATTACATCATATTAAAAAATTGGGCATACAAGTGGGCGTGGTCGAAAAAGTACCCTATTAATCATGCCAGAGTCCCAGTTAAATGCTGTGAAAATTTCAGGAAGATCGGTCCAGATGTTTGGTCTCCTATAAGGTACAAACAAACAAACAAATAAACAAACACACATTCCATTTTATATATATAGATAGATGTTCCACCAGGTTATCTAGAGGACTTCATACGGATATTCTTGTAGTTCGGGATGCGTAAAATTTAATCTTCTATACTTTCGTTTTCCTTTGAAAATCTTCTTTTTCTGCTAAAGGGTATCGGAATGGGTCTCACAACCTTCATGTGCATTAACTCTCAAAAGTCCAACTCATTTAACCAAACCTACTACTTCACGACTCAATTTTAATAAAATATGTTATACTGTTAAGTCAATATAGATTTAAGAGAATATCGGGAGGCTGCTTTATATGGGGACTATGACTAAAATTAGTACCTTGCTCTTTATTTTTAGAATGAATATTTATGGATATAGTAAACACTCACAGACCAAATTTGATCTCAATATCTAAAATAATTTTGATTTTAGGCCTATATAGGTCGATACCATAGAGAACTCTCGTATGTGAGCTAGGTCTGAATATACACCGATTTATATAATTTAAATTGCGAGCATCTTACCAAACCTCTTTTTAGACCATGTAACCTTTTCTAATGCCATTATCTTTTCTGGCAAAAAATGTCGCCCTTTTTTTTGCCCTTTTTGGAAAAGAGTATTTTTTTATATATTCTGAATTAAGAGCAACCTTATGTTATATATCAATCGAAAGGTCTCAAAGTGCTGTTTTTGTGAATGCAAAAAAATTTTGATTATTATCCTCTTGGAAGTCATAGGGTGAAAATATTCAAAAAAGGGGAACAATGGGGAAATATTCTCACACTATGACCTGGAAGAAGTCAATGGCTGGAATTTTTTGTGACTTACGAGGGCTCGACTTTGAGACCTTTCGATTGATGTATTCTTAATTCAGAATATATAAAAAAATACACTTTTCAAAAAGAGGGCAAAAAAAGTGCGACATTTTTTGTCAGAAAAGAAAACGGCATAAGACTCGATTTTTTTTTTAACATAATAGTTTATTTATTTGATTTTCGCTATATCAATCCCAATTTCAGTTTCATGTTGTGAGGATTTGAAAGTCTAAATTTTTCATAATAACTTAATATTGACAACTTTGAAAGATGTTTCAAAGCTATTTCTTTTAGAATGACAATTTTTCTAAAGCGTTTTTACTTATGATTTCAATTACTGAATTCTCGAATATTTGTGAGTTTTGAATCAAGAAATGGGTATAAAATTTTTTTATTGTAAAGAATTTTTCATCTTATTTGGCGGAAAATACAGAACATGTTTTTTTCTTTTTGTAGCGATTTTAGATTCTTGGCGCTAAAACATTTTATGCCTGTATATCTGTCTGTCTGTTTGTTTGTCTGTATATGCATTGGATTCGTTTTAGATTTATATATTTTTAGTCTTCAACTACAACATAGCAACAATTAAATAATTAGCTGTTTGTTTTTATTTCTTCTTTTTTGCCAATTAAAATATTTCAAAGCATAAGATTTTGTTTTATTTTTATTATTGAAAGTGTTGCTTATCTTTAGATTTTAATGGTTTTAACAGCTTCATTTGTTTATACCTTATGGAGGTATTCGGTGTCATTAAAATTAACTTTTACTTTCAGTTTTTTTTTTTTTTTTTTTAATTTTAATTTCATTTTTTCACAATTAGTTTAGAAAATCAACGCAATTTATCTAGTTTATTGAGACATGCAAATATTCTTTTTCTTTTATAAATATTTTTTTATATCAATATTATTTTTAATTATTTTTTAATTTGCATAAAATGTGGTTTAATTGATGTCAGCTATTTTTTAAGATTTTTTTTAAAATTAATTAAATGCAACTGGGAAACCGGTTATTTTTTTTTTTTTTTTTTGCTAAAAATAAGATTTAAATCACACCTGAGTTTAAAAATTAATATACAAAAAAAAATTAATAATTAGAACAAATCTAGTTATTAATAACAAGTGCAATTAGAATAAATGGAATTTTTTATTTATAAAAAATTGATATATATAATTTTTATTATTTTCACGATATTCTACAGCGTGGGCTCTGAAACCGAGAGATTTTTTTCCGGAAACAACTTTTTGATGTTAAACGCCATTATTTTTTTTGGGAAACGCATTCTGTGGAAGGGAAATATTGTTTTTATTGTTTTTATTTATTTTATTATTTTTTTTTTTTATAATATATATTATTTTTATTTATATTTTGTTGTATTTTTAATATATTTTTATTTTATATTTAAGTTATTATTAATTTTATTTTGAAGTTAATTTTTTACATTTTGTTTTATTTTATTATATTTTATTTAATTTTTATTTTATTTTAATTTTAGTTTATTTTTGTTTTATTTTAAGCTGTTTTTAATTTATTTTTATTTTATTATGTTTATTTACATTTGATTTTATTTTATTATGTTTTAATTTTTGTTTTTTTTTTTTTGTTTTATTTTTAAGTTAATTTTTACATTTTATTTTATTTTATTTTATTTTATTTAATTTTGTTTTAATTTTAGTTTATTTTTGTTTTATTTTCAAGTTAATTGTTTACATTTTGTTTTATTTTATTATATTTTATTTTATTTTTATTTTGTTTTAATTTTAGTTTATTTTTGTTTTATTTTTAAGTTGTTTTTAATTTATTATTATATTTAATTATTTTATTATATTTAATTACATTTTGTTTTATTTTACTTTATTTAATTTTACTATATTTTGTTTTATTTCATTTATTTTTGTTTTATTTTTAAGTTAATTGTTTACATTTTTTTATTTTATTATATTTTATTTTATTTATATTTTGCTTTAATTTTAGTTTATTTTTGTTTTACTTTTAAGTTGTTTTTAATTTATTTTTATTTCATTTTATTATATTTAATTACATTTTGTTTTATTTTATTATATTTTATTTTATTTTATTTTCTATTATTTTATGTTATTTTATTTTGTTTTAAATTTGGTTTATTTTTGTTTTATTTTTAAGTTAAGTTTTTAATTTATTTTTATTTTTATTTTATTTTATTATATTTAATTACATTTTGTTTTATTTTATAATATTTTATTTTATTTTATATGATTTTACTTTATTTTATTTTATTTTTATTTTGTTTTAATTATACCCTATACTACTATGTGGTTTGGGTATAATGACTTTGTGCTGCTGTTTGTAACAACCAAAAATATTTGACCTAGACCCATCTTTAATTATACCGATCGAATCAGAATCACTTTCTGAGTTGATTTAACAATGTCCGTCCGTCCGTCCGTCCGTCCGTCGGTCTGTGTGTCCATGTAAAGCTTGTAATCAAACTGCAGGTCGCAAATATGAATATATTTTGATGAAATTTGGTATATAAGCTTTTATCGGCCATGGGATGAACGCTATTGAAATTGGTGAGAATCGGTCCATGTTCAGACCTAGCCCCCATACAAATTACCCATATTAAATCGACATAAATTGTCATAAGATCCAAATTGTCATATAGATCTTACTCAAATTGGGTTTGTATGCATTCATTACATCCATTAATGAGTAGTCCAAAAATGATCCCTTTGACCCCATATAGAGCTGCTTCCCGATCTTCACTTAAATCTATTAAAAAACAAAAATATTGCACTGATTCTTCTCAAATTTTGTTTGTATATATTTTTGCAAAATACAAGAGACTTTACCAAACATGATCAGGATTGATCCATTTTTAGACCAAGTCCCTATATAGATATAGCATCCGATATGAACTTTTTCTCATATCTGCAGCCAAAAAAATTAATAAAATTCCCACTCAAATTTGGTTTTTGCTTATTTTCTATGTCCAGTTAGTTGGGCCTAAGAGATAGGGTCTCTAAACGCATGGTATAGGGTATCGTATAGTCGGTCTAGAGCAACTATAATTTTCTTACTTGTTTTTGTTTTATTTTAAGCTGTTTTTAATTTATTTTTATTTTATATGTTTATTTACATTTGATTTTATTTTATTTTGTTTTAATTTTTGTTTTTTTTTTTTTTTTGTTTTATTTTTAAGTTAATTTTTTACATTTTATTTTATTATATTATATTTAATTATTTTGTTTTCATTTCAGTTTATTTTTGTTTTATTTTTAAGTTGTTCTTAATTTATTATTATATATAATTATTTTAATATATTTAATTATATTTCGCTTTAATTTATTTTACTTTATTTTATTCTATTTCATTTTATTTTATTTTATTTTATTTTATTTTATTTTATTTCGTTTTAATTTTAGTGTATTTTTGTTTTATTTTTAAGTTAATTGTTTACATTTTTTTATTTTATTACATTTTATTTTTATTTTGTTTTAATTTTAGTTTATTTTTGTTTTACTTTTAAGTTGTTTTTAATTTATTTTTTATTTCATTTTATTATATTTAATTACATTTTGTTTTATTTTATTATATTTTATTATATTTTATTATATTTTATTATATTTTATTTTATTTTCAATTATTTTATGTTATTTTATTTTGTTTTAAATTTAGTTTATTTTTAAGTTAAGTTTTTAATTTATTTTTATTTTATTTTATTATATTTATTTACATTTTGTTTTATTTTATAATATTTTATTTTATTTTATTTTATAATATTTTATTTTATTTTATTTTATATGATTTTACTTTATTTTATTTTATCTTTATTTTGTTTTAATTTTTGTTTATTTTTGTTTTATTTTTGAGTTGTTTTTAATTTATTTTTATTTTATTTTATTATATTTAATTACATTTTGTTTTATTTTATTATATTATATTTTTATTTTCTTTTCTTTTATTTTCTTTTCTTTTCTTCTCTTTTCTTTTCTTTTTTTTCTTTTCATTTATTTTATTTTATTTTGTTTCAAATTTAGTTTATTTTTGTTTTATTTTTAAGTTAAGTTTTTAATTTATTTTTTTGTTTTATTTTATTATATTTAATTTCATTTTGTTTTATTTTATTATATTTTATTTTATTTTATATAATTTTACCTTACTTTATTTTATTTTATTTTTAAATTGTTTTTAATTTATTTTTATTTTATTTTATTATATTTAATTACATTTTGTTTTATTTTATTATATTTTCCTTTCTTTTCTTTTCTTTTCTTTTCTTTTCTTTTCTTTTCTTTTCTTTTCTTTTCTTTTCTTTTCTTTTCTTTTCTTTTCTTTTCTTTTCTTTTCTTTTCTTTTCTTTTCTTTTCTTTTCTTTTCTTTTATTTTCTTTTCTTTTCTTTTCTTTTCTTTTCTTTCCCTTTCTTTTCCTTTCTTTTATTTTATTTTCTTTTCTTTTCTTTTCTTTTCTTTTCTTTTCTATTCTTTTCTTTTCTTTTCTTTTCTGTTATTTTCTTTTTTCTTTTCTTTTCTTTTCATTTATTTTATTTTATTTTGTTTCAAATTTAGTTTATTTTTGTTTTATTTTTAAGTTAAGTTTTTAATTTATTTTTTGTTTTATTTTATTATATTCAATTACATTTTGTTTTATTTTATATTTTATTTCATTTTATTTTATTTTATTTTATTTTATTTTATTTTATTTTATTTTATATGATTTTACTTTACTTTATTTTATTTTTATTTTGTTTTAATTTTAGTTTATAGTTGTTTTATTTTTAAATTGTTTTTAATTTATTTTTATTTTATTTTATTATATTTATTTACATTTTGTTTTATTTTATTATATTTTATTTTATTTTATATGATTTTACTTTATTTTATTTTTATTTTGTTTTAATTTTAGTTTATTGTTGTTTTATTTTTAAATTGTTCTTAATTTCTTTTTATTTTATTTTATTATATTTAATTACATTTTGTTTTATTTTATTATATTACATTTTTATTTTCTTTTCTTTTATTTTCTTTTCTTCTCTTTTCTTTTCTTTTCTTTTCTTTTCTTTTCTTTTCTTTTCTTTTATTTTATTTAATTTTGTTTTAATTTTAGTTTATTTTTGTTTTATTTTTAAGTTAATTGTTTACATTTTGTTTTATTTTATTATATTTTATTTTATTTTTATTTTGTTTTACTTTTAGTTTATTTTTGTTTTGTTTTTAAGTTGTTTTCAATTTATTTTATATTTTATTTTATAATATTTAATTGCATTTTGTTTTTTTATTATATTTTATTTTATTTTCTATTATTTTATTTTATGTTATGTTATTTTGTTTTAATTTTAGTTTATTTTTGTTTCGTTTTTAAGTTAAGTTTTTATTAATTATTTTGTTTTAATTTTAGTTTATTTTTGTTTTATTTTTAAGTTGTTTTCAATTTATTATTATATTTAATTGTTTTATTATATTTAATTACATTTTGTTTTATTTTACTTGATTTTATTTTACTATATTTTATTTTATGTCATTTTATTTTATTTTATTTTGTTGTAATTTTAGTTTATTTTTGTTTTATTTTTTAGTTAATGTTTCAATTTTTTATTTTATTATATTTTATTTTATTTTTATTTTGTTTTAATTTTAGTTTATATTTGTTTTACTTTTAAGTTGTTTTTAATTTATTTATTATTTCATTTTATTATATTTAATTACATTTTGTTTGATTTTATTATATTTTATTATTTTATTTTATTTTCTATTATTTTATGTTATTTTATTTTGTTTTAAATTTGGTTTATGTTTGTTTTATTTTTAAGTTAAGTTTTTAATTTATTTTTATTTTATTTTATTATATTTAATTACATTTTGTTTTATTTTATAATATTTTATTTTATTTTATTTTATTTGATTTTACTTTATTTTATTTTATTTTATTTTTATTTTGTTTTAATTTTAGTTAATTTTTATTATATTTAATAACATTTTGTTTTATTTTATTATATTTTATTTTATATGATTTTACTTTATTTTATTTTTATTTTGTTTTAATTTTAGTTTATTTTTGTTTTATTTTTAAATTGTTTTTAATTTATTTTTATTTTATTTTATTATATTTAATTACATTTTGTTTTATTTTATTATATTTTATTTTTATTTTCTTTTCTTTTCTTTTCTTTTACTGTATTTAATTTTGTTTTAATTTTAGATTATTTTTGTTTTTAAGTTAATTGTTTACATTTTGTTTTATTTTATTATATTTTATTTTATTTTTATTTTGTTTTAATTTTAGTTTATTTTTGTTTTGTTTTTAAGTTGTTTTTAATTTATTTTATATTTTATTATATTTAATTGCATTTTGTTATTTTATTATATTTTATATTAAATTATTTTATTTTCTATTATTTTATTTTATGTTATTTTATTTTGTTTTAATTTTAGTTTATTTTTGTTTTATTTTTAAGTTAAGTTTTTAATTTATTTTTATTCTATTTTATTATTTATTATTATTTAATTACATTTTGTTTTATTTTATTATATTTTATTTTATCTTCTTTTATATTATTTTATTTTTATTTTGTTTTAATAAAAATTTTTTTTTTTTTGTTTTATTTTTAAGTTGTTTTTAATTTTTTTGTATTTTATTTTCTTATATTTAATTACATTTTGTTTTATTTTATTTTTATTTTCTTTAATTACATCATATTTTATTTTATTATATTTGATTTTATTTTCTTTTATTTTATTTCATTTTATATCTTATTTTATTTTGTTTTAATTTTAGTTTATTCTTATTAAGTTTACTATTTTATTTTATTTTATTTTATTATTATTTTTATTTTGTTGTATAAATTTTTTTATTTCATTTTAATATTATAATATTTTTATTGCATTTTAAAACCGATAGCCTCAGCTATATATACATACAATTTTGTAAATATATAAATAAAATAAAAAAATGTTTTATATAATTTTTAAGATTATTTTATATTATTTTACTAGCTGTTTTTACCCGGTCTTGCCCGGGATCCAAAGGCCTTTGACTTGAAAAATGGTTTACTGTGCATACCAGGCGCTAAGTACTTAGTCTTACTTAGTGAACAAATTTCCAACCAAAAAAATTAACTTTCGCCCCAAAAAATTAATATGGAATTGGGGACTTTTTTCATGATGAAAAAATTCCCCAATTTTCCGTTTTTTTTTTGGGGGGGGGGGGGGGGGGGGGGGGAATAAATTCATTTTTATTTCAATTTAAAATTTTTTCATGTTTTAACTTCGAAGTTTTGGGGACTAAATTCATTTTTTTATAAGACTACAGCAAAAATGCTTCACAAATAAGCTGTGAAACGAAAGTTTTTTATTTTGTAAACATCATCAAGACGTTGCTGAATCGTTTCAGGGGTTTCACATTCCCTCGACTCAGCTTGTCTTAGCCGCTGTATTTCTAGACTTGAGTAGATTCAAGTATTTCCGCTCTTCTTAGCAAAGCTTGTCTTGATCTTTGGGCTCCCACACGTTGTTGGGTTTGCCCAGGTGTTTAAGTATTTCTCGACTCAGATTGTCTAACTCGTTGAGAGTCGAGACGAATTTGGGTCTGATCGGAGGTCTCTAGAGTTCTGTTTATTCTACGCCTTTTTGCATTTGAGGTAGTACGTCCTATATCACTACTCGTTTTGGGTGGAATGGTTTAATTAAAATATCTAAATTTATCAAAAATGCTTCATGGATGTATGCGCTACATGCTTTCATGTGCAAGTCACAATTGCAAATAGTTCTTTTTCCACCTTTACAACTCATTTATATAGTGAAAAAGACGAAATATTATAATAGGTTCCTTTCCAATGTAGCAAAATGGAGAGATGGAAATAAATGTAATATTTTGTTTTTCAATGTAGTTAAAAAGGCGAGATGGAAATATTTGTATGATGTAACCTCATCGGAGTAATCCTACAGTGCTAGTTAACCTGTATCTGTTCACCCATGAAATAAATCTTCAATAATTTTGGGGTGTTACAACTCATATTGTAAAAAAAGGCAAGACGGGAATATTTGTAATAGGTAGATTTACAATATTTATTTCAGAATGGAGTAAACCCAAGAGAAGTTAGTAAAAAGATTTATGCACATAGTTTTACTGAAGTCAATTGAAAAACTAAAATACATATAACAAACACGAAAAGTGTATATAGAAAATTAAAAAACTGGGCGTGGCCGATAAAAATGTATGACTACCTTGCCTGATATATGAAAATAATGTGCAGTAAATTCGAACAAAACTCGTAAAACTTAAAAAAAAAATCGGGTACAAAGTATACGTGGCCAGTAAAAAGTATGTGGCCACCTAGCATAGAGCATAAAGATCGTGTGTACCAAATTTCAGAGAAATCCGTTGAAAAATAAAAATTTGTATAGCGGTCAAACAAACAAACAGAAAATGAATTTTGTACATATAGATTTTATTATTTTTTTTTTAATTTTGTTGTATTTTATTTTTATTTTATTTTATTTTCATTTTATTTTATTTTTATAATATTTTTATTTATATATTTTTTTTTTAATTTTAATATATTGATTCTATTTTAATGTTTTTTTTTTATGTTTTCGTTTTTGTTGAGGGGTTTGGCATACTGGTACATATTAATTTTAAATCAATATCCACATATAATACCCGTAGCTCTGCCTTAGTTAGAACGTAGTTCTGTTTTTTCGCATTAGGGTTATAATAATTTTAAAAAAAATGTTGCTCTCTTCTTTTGAAGGGATAAAAAAAATTTGGAGAAACGTTGAACAAAGTGTGTTGGCCCAGAAGGATGTTTTTTTTTTAATTTAAAAATTTTTTCTAAAAAACTAGGATAAATCAAAATATAAAAAAAAAAAAAAATAAAGTTTCAGACTGACAAGCATGACATATCAAAGCATAACCACCAAAAGTTATAAAAAGACGCCAAAATCAAAAGTTTTTAGAAGTCTTTTTTTTAAATTATCTTTAAATTAGCTTTATCCCAAGAATCTGTATTTACATATTTTGAGATGATGCAAATGATTGTGAATGGTGAAAACTATCATCGTGTTGCTTACGTCTATGTATCGATATTTTACTCAAATTTTATCTTAAAATATGGCCTTAATCTTAGTTCATAGACTGACATGAACTTTAGCAAATTTACTAGACTAAACGTTTTTTATTTTTTGTATTAAAAAAATTAATTTTCGAAGATTAAAACCGTTAGTCGATAGTTAGTTTGTAAAATTTGCATGGTTAACTAACAACTAAGAATCTCACTTCTAGTGTCTGTTTGTCTAGTGACGGCATAACATTTATTTTAGTTTTCAAAAAATTCTTCCGCCATAAAAAAAATGCCTTCAAACTATGCCAGACTAAAAACATATTTTATTAAATTGAATAATATAAATTATAGCTCGTAGAAGAAAAAAAAAATTAACTAATGACTAATATTGTAAAAATCTTCAATTTTTAATATTTAATGCCAAATTTTGTTGCTTTTTAATTTCGCATCTCACACGAAAAACAAAACGCCAACGTTTTATGCACATGCAATAGAAACAGGCAAACGTTGTTTTAAGCGGCTATGAAGAATTTTGTTAAGCCTCTACCATTTTTTTTTTGTATTATTTTTTTTTTTGTTAATATTATTACTAGCAGATTCCAGCGCTCGATATTCGAGTGCAATTTCTAGGTAGCTTTATTTTTCAACTTAGCCAATTTACAAACCAACACTTTTATGGTTTATTATTATTGTGAATGAAGATAACAAACTCATTAACAAATTTAATAAAACACACATAGCATATGTATAATTTTATGTATGTGTTAGTAGCAATTTTAAATGAAATTTACTCAAAATAAAGGAAAAAATTTTAAAATCTGCAAATCTGTAAAACGGCTAAAAACAAATACCTTTCAAATAATATACGTTTGGTCAAAATCGGGATAAAAGGGTGGAACAAAATATCGGTCACAAGAAATCGCCTATCCTATTAATATTATAGATTATATATCTTATACTTTTTATTCATAGAAATGAGGCGGTTTCCTTTCAACAGACATTCATAATATGTTATAAATAAAATAAGTGAGGAATACCAATCGTAATAAAATTCTAGCAAGTGGCAAAATTTTTTCCCATCAAATTCTAAAAATCAATAAACTTAAACACCACTCCATGGACACCGTTTTAAATCGATTGAGGAGATAATAATGCGCTTTGAAAGTTATTCTAGAAATCGACTTTAAGTTTTGGAAAAACGTTGGTGTATCGAATAAGAATTACTTTGAAGGCTATAAAATTAATTATGAAGACTTTTCTGTTTATAACGAAAGTCAGCTTTTCATTTGAATACATACATATTTTAAGAGGCTCCCATTAAAAAGCCACAGCATTTGTTACAAACGAATTAAAAATATAAATAATATGCCCTCCTTCATATAGTGCAGAGCAGAACAACATAATATAAAGATAACATTTGTACATTTTAATGACGACATAGACAGACAGCCACAGCAACGATAACCCTGGTCTACAAAATTTCATAAACTTATCCCTAATAACATTAAAACGTTTACGAAATCTTTATGCTGTACATTTATGAAATAAATAAAAAAAAAAAAACAAGTGGCATAATCTCTGGCACTTAGATGCCAAAAAAAAAAACAGAACGGAACGGAACAGCAAAAAATAATTTTTGGCAAAACCTCTGCATTCAATATAAAAGTAACCTAAAACAACAAAAATATCAATATTTCAATAGATAATTAAAATGACGGCAAATGGAATTTGAAAATTATCATTTTAAAATTAAGAAAACTTTGTTGCTGGAACTAAGCAAAACAAAAGTTATTCGAGATACGAATTGCACGTCAACTCTAAGCGGGGTCTTTGCAAATATATTAAAAAATAATATACGTAAAATATTAGGCTCATCAGAGTTTAACAGTCACTGACAATCGGGCAGATGGAGCAAAAAATACTTTTTTTAATTGCCAATTAATTAAAATCAATTTTAATTAGCGTATTTTTGGAAAATTATAATGTGTTTTTTTTTAGTTATTTTGTAACTAGTATGCGCTATTACTTACCGAGAATTTTTGACATGTTTGTTTCCATAATCAATTTTTTTACGAAATTTGCATTGTACAATTAAAACATTTCATTTTATATATTTCGTATTTTTTTTTTCTTTCAATGATTTTTGTGTTTTCATTCGGTGCAAAAATTTTCAAATTTTTTGCCGTTCATACTCTGGAGCAAGCTACATATAGAGCTGCCCATGACAAGAAACATGAATTTTCCAACTCAAATTCGGCGACATTTAACGATTAAATTTTAATTTTTAAAATTTTAAATTAAAAATTTAAAATATAAAATTAAAAATTTAAAATTTAACATTTAAAATTAAAAATTAAAAATTAAAAATTAAAAATTAAAAAATAAAAATTAAAAATTAAAAATTAAAAATTAAAAATTAAAAATAAAAAATTAAAAATTAAAAATTAAAAATTAAAAATTAAAAATTAAAAATTAAAAATTAAAAATTAAAAATTAAAAATTAAAAATTAAAAATTAAAAATTAAAAATTAAAAATTAAAAATTAAAAATTAAAAATTAAAAATTAAAAATTAAAAATTAAAAATTAAAAATTCAAAATTAAAAATTCAAAATTCAAAATTAAAAATTAAAAATTAAAAATTAAAAATTAAAAATTAAAAATTAAAAATTAAAAATTAAAAATTAAAAATTAAAAATTAAAAATTAAAAATTAAAAATTAAAAATTAAAAATTAAAAATTAAAAATTAAAAATTAAAAATTAAAAATTAAAAATTAAAAATTAAAAATTAAAAATTAAAAATTAAAAATTAAAAATTAAAAATTAAAAATTAAAAATTAAAAATTAAAAATTAAAAATTAAAAATTAAAAATTAAAAATTAAAAATTAAAAATTAAAAATTAAAAATTAAAAATTAAAAATTAAAAATTAAAAATTAAAAATTAAAAATTAAAAATTAAAAATTAAAAATTAAAAATTAAAAATTAAAAATTAAAAATTAAAAATTAAAAATTCAAAATTAAAAATTAAAAATTAAAAATTAAAAATTCAAAATTAAAAATTAAAAATTAAAAATTAAAAATTAAAAATTAAAAATTAAAAATTAAAAATAAAAATTAAAAATTAAAAATTAAAAATTAAAAATTAAAAATAAAAATTAAAAATTAAAAATTAAAAATCAAAAATTAAAAATTAAAAATTAAAAATTAAAAATTAAAAATTAAAAATTAAAAATTAAAAATTAAATATTAAAAATTAAAAATTAAAAATTAAAAATTAAAAATTAAAAATTAAAAATTAAAAATTAAAAATTAAAAATTAAAAATTAAAAATTAAAAATTAAAAATTAAAAATTAAAAATTAAAAATTAAAAATTAAAAATTAAAAATTAAAAATTAAAAATTAAAAATTAAAAATTAAAAATTAAAAATTAAAAAATTAAAAATTAAAAATTAATATTAAAAATTAAAAATAAAAATTAAAAATTAGAAATTAAAAATTAAAAATAAAAATTAAAAATTAATAATTAAAAATTAAAAATTAAAAATTAAAAATTAAAAATTAAAAATTAAAAATTAAAAATTAAAAATTAAAAATTAAAAATTAAAAATTAAGAATTAAAAATTAAATAAAACCATTTTAAAATTTCCTTTTTTTTATATTAATAATTTGTAGCCATGAATCATCCGAATTCAACACTCTTACTTATTTATTTTAATACTTTTTGATTTTTGTAAATTTTTAATTTTGAAAAAAAAATCAAAAATCGTCAAAATCTGATTTTTTTTTTTTTTGATATATGTCACATTTAATATTTACTTTGTATAAGGGGTGCCACGGCATTTGTCTGATCCCGCCAATTTTTTGTCTGACTACTCACATTTATAATGGATGCCCTCAGTAAATTTTGCAAAGCTGTCTCCTTTCTTAGTGCCCAATATATTTGATAATAAAAACACACTTTGTATGGAAATTTATAGCCTATAGTTCCTTCCAGATACGCAATAATACTCTGTTCAGATGGATAGAAAAATTCTAAGTTCGCTCTCTCATTCATGGTTCGCTCCTTAATCATGATTTAACCAACATATTTCGCCAACAATATTTTTAGAGTGAACCATATTGGCTAATTTTGAATCATATTGCGAACCACAAAAATTTACTATCATCTCCAGTTTTGATAAGAAAAAAATTAGCGCTAGTTTATCTGAACTAGCTGTCAAAAAAAATATAAACAAAAAAAAAAAAAAACAAAAAATTAATGTGTGCAATAAAATAAATAAGAACATTGGACAAATAAAAAGTATATATTTACATATATACATATGTATATTTAAATAAAAACAAAACAAAAAATAAAAATCCCCACAGAAATAAAAACGTCAAAATGAAACAAGAACAATCGTTTGAACACAAGGTTCGCAAGCGTAATTCAGAGAGTGAACCAAGCGGTTCATATTACCGCCTGAATTTGGATTAGACCCTGTAAAAATTTGAAGAAGATCGCTCCAATGGTTTAGTCTGCTATAAGCTACAAACAAACAAACATAAATGCTTTCGCTTTTATATATTATATGGATTATAGGTTTTTTTCAAAAAGTTCAAAATCAAATCCGATCAAAATGCACCGAAATTAATTTATATTTTGAGCTGTCTAAAATTTTTCAAAAAGTTTTACTTAAAAAAAAAACAACAATTCGTAAAAGAAAAATAATTTGATTCCGATACTTCAAATTCGCCGAACAAGATTTTGCTACATTGTTACAAAGAAAAGTATGAGGAGAGACATGGCATATATAAAAAAGTGCAGAAGCTGGACCTTATCATACTATACGAGACATTCCCATATTCTAAATTTACTTTCTTTAAATAAGTTTAAGTTTCGTGTGCATATAAGTACGAAATTCCGGAATATATTTTAATTATTACATATTCTGGATTTATTTATATAAATAAAATTCACATACCAACGTTTCGGAATAAATATTTTTTTCCACATTAAACAATAACAGTCCGAAAATCCCATAGGGTTTTTATTATATTTCATATATAGTTCTGGCTTTACTTCCATTTGTATAAAAACTAAACGAAAAAACAATTGTAGTCCAAAAATGAACCCTATAGGACAATTCTTAGTCATGGGCCCCATATAGAGCTGTTTCACGATCTTCACTTAAATCTATCAAAAAAAAAAACAAAAATATTGTACAGATAAGTGATCTTACTAAATATGGTCAGGATCGATCCATTTTTCGACCTAGACTCCATATAAATATAGCATCCGATATTAACTTTTTCATATTCAAAGGCAGCAAAATTAATAACAATGCCACTCAAATTTGGTTTACGCTTATTTTCTATATCCAATTAGTTGGGCCTAAGAGATAGGGTCTCTAAACGCATGGTATTATATATATAATTATTATAATTCTATTACTTGTTGTTTATATTTTTTTACCTCAAAAATTTATGTTCACCTTAAATTTTGTATTAGTTTATATTATAAAATAGTTCTTCATAAAAAAATTGATGACTCCTCGCAATGTTGTATTTGCTGCATAACATTATGCCGATCAAAATCAGAAAGTATAGCATAACTTTTTTAACCAATTTGTATACCCTCCGTCTTCCGACCGTCTCTGAATAACTTACCTAAGATCTAGATGATCATATTGATCGTGTTTTTTATATCCATTATATCCATTATCTGTTGTTCAAAAATAATCTCTATTGGATCAATTCTAGTCATAGTCCGCATATAAATCTATTTCCCGAACTTCACTTAAATCTCTTTCTGAGAAAAGTAAGTGACTACTAAATATAGTCATAATCGGTACAATTTTCGACCTAGCCCCTTATAAAAATAAACTTTTGATATTCGTATTCCACAAATTCTGAAAAATGTTATTTAAATTTTGTTTATGCTGTTTTCTATATCCAATGACCCAAGCAAAGTTGTACCGAAGACCTCTATCGGATCTATTTTAGGATAGCTAAAGTCGAACTAGACCTACCATATCTTTGCTATTTGTTGCTTTATTATCTTTCAGTCGCATTTAAAGTAAAACTTAACTTCTGTTGATTGCCATTTTGCTGTCGCTTAGTGTCACTTATTGTAATTTGTAGACAAATAAAAAAAAATTATAAATTAAAGAATGTGAAAATGTACAAGTGAATCAAAAAAAGTGATGATACACTTTACAGATGGCGTAATATCTTTGCACAAAAAACTTAATGTGTCAAAAACCCACATTGTGTAACGTAATTACTCTTGAAAATAAAATTATATGTATGTAGTTGTTGCATATTCTATAAAATTTTGCATATTTTTTATTTTTTTTTAAACACAGACAAGAATATGCCAGAAATTATTCGTAATATACTTAAAGTATATTAAGACAGAATTTGCCTTAAGTGGACACATTTTTTATAATAAAATTATTGAAAATAATACAAATTATTTCATTTGTTATTTAAAATATATTTATTTTTATTTAAAATTGCGTAATTAAAACACAAATGTTTATTAAAAGGTTATTAATTTATTATTTTTGTTTCTTTTCTTTGCAGGTATGTTTTAGCTAATATAAGACAAATAAATAAAAATTTATAATTGTAAGTACTTGAAACTCTATTCTAACAAATTCCTAAAAAAAAAATCTAAAATCTAAAAGTATTTTTAAGAAGTCCTCAAAATAATGTATACCGATCATAACCAACAAAGTTGTCAGGAATTTGATTTGGGGAGATTTCTATATTATTTCATATTTAAATTACTCTAGTCAGCAAGGTTTTGGACTGGAGCAACCAAATATCTTTCCTAGGGTAATTTGGTGGGCTGAATTCGAATCTGTAATTGGTTTTTCTCTATCACATCAGGTTTTCGAGATACAAAAAAAAAAAATGTTTTTATTCGTTTTTTACATAAAAAATCATTAGTTTATTTAAAATTGAATTTTCAAAAGTGAATGGCGTTATTTGAACGTCGTTGTTTGTATTTTGTTTGGTTCGGTTTCACGTATTAGAGTTTAAGAATGGTCTCCCAGCATGCTTTTGTCCCAAAATCCTTGATAATTTCTTTAAATTTTCATTAAATCTTGATGAGCACCGCACCTAGGTTTTGTGGAAAAAAATCTAACTACGAATGAAGAAAATGCATTTTGAGTGACATTCGTGCACCTAATTCGTGATCATTTTTCAATAATTCAGCAACAATTTGTCTGCTGTTTTCACTCTTATTGTTTCCAAGAAAACTGTCCACGATGCTCCTGAAAGATTTTCAGACTGCATATTCTTTCTCCAATAAACATTGTGAAAAATTGTCATCATTCAATAGCTTCCTGATTTGAAAGCCAACAAATATGCCTTCTTTGATTTTAGCATATGAAATTTTTGAAACAACCACTAACAAATATTTAATTGCTGCACCATCTTTGTCCAGAGCCTTGACAAAGTTCTTAAAAAGTCCCAATTTTATGTGCAACGGCGGAAGTAGAACGTCATTTGGATCAATTAATGGTTTATTTGAAATGTTTTGTGTTCCTGGTGAATACTCAATCCTTTCTGGCCACTCTGTTCTGACGTAATGATGACATGTAGCGCGATTATCCCATAGACAAAGGAAACCTCCTTGGATACCAGTCAACAAACCAATGACCTGAAACATATTAATTTCAGTTATTTACGATGGTCTATACCAGGCATGGGCAAATGCGGCCCCACGGGCCGCATACGGCCCACGAACGAATTTTATGCGGCCCCATATAAATTACAAAATTTAATTTAGATTTAATTAAAAAAAAAAAAAAAATCAAAACATTAATACCAAAATTTCAAAGTATTGCTCAAAAATAGCATTAATACGAGTATAAATTTTCAATAGGGCCACAAAAATAATACAAATTATTTGAATGTAACGTCTGTTAGCATGCTTCATTTTTTCTATTAGAAACAATGTAGCATGTACAAAAAAAATGCATCTTAAAAATTGTATGTTTGCAAAACACACTCATAATTTGAAATGCAAACGGCATTTTTTTATTTTTGCTTTTTTCAGTTAAAGCCTGAAGTCCTGAATGCTTGGGGATGAGAGCAGTCCCGATAATTAAATGTTTCATTAAAACTAGAAATTTTTTATCTTTCGGAACAGAAATTTTCTTCTTTCAATCCATTTTTAATGTGAAGTAAAGCATTAACTGAATGTAGTGGCAATGGATTTCTTATTTTGGATTAGAAAAGGTTCATGTCGCTAAAACTCCTCTCAACTTTAGTGTTTAAATCAGAAAGCGACAAAAGTTTAATATTGAGATTAGCTACAGCTTCAAATCGATTTAAATCAGTGGCATCTTTATGTGATTTCACTTCATTCCAAAATTCAATTGCGGATTCATAATTTTGCCATTTCATGAGGTGGATTATTTGCCATCCATTTTCAATACTTGACAAAATTTCAAAATTAGATTCGACTTGTGATGCTAACAGCAATTAAGGATTTGGTGTCACTGATGTTAAAAAAAGCACTAAGCCCTAACTCGAAAAATTTTCGCGTCAAAAATTTTAAAAAGCACTAAAAACAGTGCTAAAAGCACTAAGTTGACAACCCTGATTATTTTATTCTCTTTTTTATTTGCCTTGTTGAGGTAAGAGAACTGTGCGTATTTGATTTCTGCGTATTTTTAAAAATTTTAAAGCTAGCAGCAAATTTATTAGATGAAAACCAAGGTTCAGAAAATACACACATGAAACACACAATGTTCTGTTCAAAAGCAGCCAACACATATCTTTATTTTCATATCAATTATGTGCGTTTCTAAATTTTCTACGGTGCCCAACACAACCATGACTGTGTTCGTTTTAATATTTCGTTATTTACACGAACATTTTTGTATCACATACTTTTTGTTTCAATCACACATAAAGCACACATTTTTGAGTGTTGATTTATTTGAAGTTCATGTTCTGGTACGTGTACTGAAAAAAAACACAGAACATGTACAATAAACAGGTTCGAGTTCAGTTATATTTTAAGTCAAGCAAGTTACATAATAGCTTGGGATATTGCCCGTGATAAACGTCCTTATGGAGAAGCAGAGTTAAGAAAACACACTATGAAGAAGGTTATGAGCATTCTCAACCCTGAAAACAAAAAGCTGCATAAAGCGATAGATCAGCTTTCTTTATCACGGCGCACAACCGAGCGTCGGATTTGAGATATAAGCACTTTTATTGAAACAAGTTTAAAAAACGATCTAAAAAATTTTGCAGAATTTAGTTTAGCTCTTGGTGAATCCACAGATGTTGGGGATCTTGATTAGGTCTGTATCAGTTGAATTTAATATCACTGAAGAAATGTTAGACCTTGTAGCACTTTCTGAAACAACGCGAGGCATTGATGTAAAAAAATGCGGTTTTCGCAGTAATTAACAAATATGAATTGCCACGAGATAAACTTATTAGTGTTGCCACAGATGGAGCACCTGCAATGGTGGGTAAAAATCAAGGTTTGATTGGTCTTTTAAATAAAGATCAAGATATCCTACATTATCTACCAATTCGCTGTATTATTCATCGGTAGCATCATGTTTCAAAACTTTTTAAATATGAAAACGTTTGGAAAGTTGTGGTAGAAATTTTAAATTTTATCAGAACAAACGCTAAAACTCATCATGAGTTTAAAAATTTTATTATGGAGTTACAAGAAGTTGAGGAAAACAATGAGTTATTCAGCGATGTCGCTATTTGGTCCATAGTGCGATGGCTATCCGTTTCTAATGTTTTGGATCGATTTGTTGAGCTGTTACCCACAATAAAGTTGTTTATAAAAGAAAATGGAAAAATATATCCAGATCTGGAGAATGAAATTTGGATTTCAGATTTAATATTTTTAACTGACACAATGAAACATCTTAAATCGCTTAATCTGAGTTTACAAGGCAAAGACAAAACAGTGCTTGATTTGTCAAGATCATTGTTAGGCTTCGAAGCTAAACCTCTTTTGTTTATAAAAAAAGACCTCGAATGTAAAAAATTTTAATTTTTTCCTGTTTTAAAATTGAACGTAAATAACATACAAGACGATAAGCTGGAAGAATACATAAAAAATTTAAAACAATTTCATGAAAATTTTAAATGTTGATTTGAGGATCTCAAACAACTTCAAACATCATTCCCAGTTTTTGTTAACCCATTTTTGTGTGATGTGTTTTTTGATTATCCGATATAATTCTTGCAAAACCAGATGTTGGAAAATTGGAGTTGTTAGAAATGAAGGATGATATTGTATTGAAAATGCATCACAAATCAACTTCTCTAGTTGGATTTTGGAAACTTGTTAACGAAACCCAATATCCACAATTGAAAAAAGGTGTTGCTCGCTTATTTTCAATGTTTGGCACAACGTATTGTTGTGAATCTCTATACTCCACCATGAAAAATGTTAAAAACAAAAATCGTCCACGTTTAACAAATCAACCTCTTACGGAACTCATTCGGACAACTTTGACAAACTACACACCTGATTTTAAAGAAATAATCAAAAATTCTTCCTAATATCTTTTTTATTTTTTGTTACCTATATTTTTATTTTATTTTTATATAATTCCTTTTTTTATTTTATTTAAAATGAAATTCTTTGATCTCAAAAAATTTTAAAATATAACATTATTTTTATAAATACTAATAATATTTCAGTATAAAATTTATTTGTAATGTGTATGAAAAAATGAATTAATAAATTTTATGTTTGTTTAAAAGCTGTTTTTTTTTTTGCTTTTTTGTCTGAAAATGAATATTTGTACAGAAATAAACTAGTGCGGCCCACCGTTAGGAGGTGAAATTCCAAATTTGGCCCAACAAGCCATTTACGTGCCCACCCCTGGTCTATACTATATATACAAAGAAATTTAAATCACACACCTTAAGGTCACCATAGATCTTCCATTTATGATCGTTGCATTTAAGTAATGTCAAAATTTCAGTCAATTATTTTTAATTTTCGTTTGTATTAATGGCATAAGCAATTGGTATGGATGGTTATTCATTTCCATTATGCAAAAGAAGAGCATTTAAAATGTACTTAGAGCCATCAATAAATAATCTCCATTCAGTTTTGTCATATGGCTGGTTCATTTTTTGAAATAAACCATCAACATCAATCAGTACAGTATATAGTTTTTTTTTTTTTTTTTTTTTTAATATGCAGCCAATTACAAGCTTCTATCTCTATAGATTATTACTTTTGTCCCAACTGCAAGATGTTTCCACTGCTGCATGCATGAAGCTAGTAATTCTGCGTCTTGCTTCGTTAAATGTAAATCCCGAATTTGATCATTCAGCTCAGCTTGAGTCACTAAATGCACACAGAAAAAATATTTCCCAACCGAATTGTTCTAAAGGGGAACAACTGTAGTTTTGATTGTATCAACTGAAATTTAATATCATCAGCAAATTATCTATTATGATAAAATATTTACTGTTAAGGCAATACAATTGTAATCAACGTGAACCCGAAAAGCGGTTATTAGCATTATCGCAATTTGGTTGGCAATAAATTCGGTAGACACAATGAATCTGTTTTCTGTGTGTGGCGTTCATCATCAAAAACTACCACTGCTGGTGAAAGATGTTTCGGACTCACTGCTCGTAGCACTGGGAATGACTGGTAATGGATCATTTGGTGGATGTTGAACTGGTTTGGAAACCGATGGGAATCCATCAACTTTTCTTAAACAGAAATAACAATCAGTTTGTCGGTTACTTGACTCTCTCCAAAGTACTGGAACTGAAAAATCGAAATAGATCTTCTTGCCATTTGACCACTTGTATTAAACAGTTCATTTGGTGGACGTTGAACTGGTTTGGAAACCGATGGGACATTCAAAAGTAATATTTTATGGATTTTTCATATTGAATCCAGCAACTTTTGTTAAACAGAAATAACAATCGGTTTGGTGGTTACTTGACTCTCTCCAAAGTACTGGAATTGAAAAATCGAAATAGATCTTCTTGCCATTTGACCACTTGTATAAAACAGTTCTGCAACTATTGCCAAACATTGTCGGTGTCCACAGTTTGTCCAAGTTTCTGACAGCAAAACACAAATAATGTAAATATGCATATTTTAATGATTCTGATATTGCACATCCTTGTTTTCCAACCAAATATTCACCACACACAAAGCAAAAAAAAAATAAAAAATCATGTGAGTCCGATCACAGGGTAGATGTGTAAACATCTAGTAATTAAAGATTTTTTTTATGTCACTTTTTTAAAATCAAACAGAAAGCGTCATCTATGTATCACTTATAGCAAACAAGTGCAGGGACTCTGGTTATACTTGTGGGGTTGTTGAATTATTTATATGTTATACGTTTATATTGTGAAATTTTTGTCGTTTTGCAGCAAAGGGTTGTTGAATTAGCTGAAACAATTTTATATCTTAATTTTTTTATCAATACAATCATACGTCACACCGATTTGTCTTACGGCTCACTGCGTAACATGTGAGCTCACATGTTACGCTGTTTTTGTGATTGTATTGTGAAATAGAAATTTACCCCCTGCGCGTATAGATGTTTACACATCAATAGCTTGAATCAGTAACACACGATCTCCCTGACATGCTTAAACGCTACTATTATGAAGATTTAGAATGAATGTAGGCTTCTGTGAAATTAATAATTGTGAAATTGTAGTGTCGGTATTGATTGTTTTACAGTATTGCCAGCATGCGATAAAAAATTAACAAGACGTGATAGCGCAATTTTAATGCCAGATTCAAATTCAGCGAAAACATGCTTCGTTTCTGTAATTAATGTTAAAAATTTGTTAAGTTTAAAATTCAAATATTAAAAAAAATGGTCCATGGCTACCTAATTATTTTTTTTAATATTTATATCAAGGTTCAGAAAATACACACATGAAACACACAATGTTCTGTTCAAAAGCAGCCAACACATATCTTTATTTTCATATCAATTATGTGCGTTTCTAAATTTTCTACGGTGCCCAACACAACCATGACTGTGTTCGTTTTAATATTTCGTTATTTACACGAACATTTTTGTATCACATACTTTTTGTTTCAATCAGGTTCGCGTTCAGTTATATTTTAAGTCGTGTTGTGGCTCGTGTAGTAAGAAAAAACAGAACATGTACAATAAACAGGTTCGAGTTCAGTTATATTTTAAACACGACTTAAACACGACTTAAAATATAACTGAACTCGAACCTGTTTATTGTACATGTTCTGTTTTTTCTTACTACACGAGCCACAACACGACTTAAAATATAACTGAACTCGAACCTGTTTATTGTACATGTTCTGTGTTTTTTTTCAGTACACGTACCAGAACATGAACTTCAAATAAAGCAACACTCAAAAATGTGTGCTTTATGTGTGATTGAAACAAAAAGTATGTGATACAAAAATGTTCGTGTAAATAACGAAATATTAAAACGAACACAGTCATGGTTGTGTTGGGCACCGAAGAAAATTTAAAAACAAACATAATTGGTATGAAAATAAAAATATGTGTGGGTTAGTCTAAGTTATGTTTGTTTACATATATGTACGAGTTTTTTTATTCAGTGTGTGTTTTTTTCTGAACTCTGATTTATATAGTTTTTAACTTTTTTTTTATTGTTATCAATATTGTAACTTTAATATTTTTCGTATATTGCTTTTGTGTCTTAATAGTTAATCATTCTTTAAACTTTAAATTAATTTTCTCTTCTTTTCTTTTTGCATTTTCTCACTTAAAACCATGAAAATTCTGATGAAAATTTTATGCACTGTTTTCACTTCTGTTATCTTAATGATTGGAGATGAAAATTTCAGGCATTTCAATTGTTGTAAAATCAAGAATATTAAGGGCTTTCGACATTCGGCATTGACCATCGAATTTTTCAGAAGTTATAAGAATCTTTAATTGTGCCAATAAACCAATTCTACTAAAATTTGCCACAGATGATATCTTTTAAATTTTAACAAAATTCGAATTCACATTAATATTATGGATATCTGGTCCTTGCAAATATAAAATGATAGAAGAAATATGAGGGCGGATCAAAAAGTTCGTCACTTTTCGAACTTCCCTCATAGTTATATGAAATGCAACACTGCTTCCATGAAGTACCACCTGTTAATAGACTACTGTAAAATTTTAAGCAAGTTCCGTCATTTACTTTGCGTTTAACAGCTGTTCAAAACATACAGCCTCGTGTTTTTTTTTTTATGGAAAAAAGTGAATTGCGAGTGCTCACTAAACATTATTTTTTGCGAAAAAAAAACCGTCAATCAAACCAAGGAAAAGCTTGATAAATTCTTTGGGGACTCTGCACCATCGATTTCAATGGCAAAAAAGTGGTTTACTGACTTTCGTTGTGGCCGCACAAATACAAATGACGCTGAACGTTCTGGACGGCCAATTGAGGTAAATACACTCGAAAATGTCACAAAATCCACGATATGGTGTTGGCCGATCGAAGAGTAAAAGTGCACGAGATTGTTGATGCCATAGGCATATCATATGGCAGTGTGGTTTCATTTTATATGATCAGTTGTGTTTAAGAAAGCTGTCTGCAAGATGGGTGCAGCGTTTGCTCTCATAAACGTAATGTCTCAATGGCAAAATTCCATGAATTGGGCTACGAATTGGTACCTCATCCGCCATATTCTCCGGATTTAGCCTCCAGTGACTATTTCCTATTTCTAAACCTAAAGAAATGGCTCGGTGGAAAGAGATTTAGCTCCAACGATGAAATTATTGATAATAAATGCCTATTTTATGGACCTCGAAATATCCTATTTTTTGGAACGGATACAAAAATTGGAGAAACGTTGGACTAAGTGTATTGAGCTAAAAGGAGATTATGTTGAAAAATAATTTTTTTTTGCAAAAGCAACTGTGTTTAATGCTAGAAGTCACGGACTTATTGATCCCCCTCATAGTACCACATTTTGTTAAAATTTGATTAAAATGTGATACTATTCAAAATGTAGAATGAAAAATTGTATGAAAATATTGAAATAAATTCGACAAATTTTTCTTGACTACTTTTTTTTCTTCTAAATTTCAAAGTGTATCGCAGCTCTAGTGGTAATATTAAAAAAACGCACTCACATACATAATCTAAAAATTAATGCCATCTTTCAAAATGTTAATTTCTTTTAAACTTGAACCCTTTTGTAATCAAAACATTGCCAAACGTCCTTGCCACAATAAATGCTGGTATATCAAATTTATTCAAATTTTATCTTGTATAAAAAGTTTTCGCATTATGTGCTGTTAAATTTAATCATACGCGAAAATTATTTTAAATGATCATATGAGCTATTCCATGTTAAACCGAACGACATCACCAATTTTGTTTGTTTCAGAATTTGCCTGAAATATGAAGTTTCGAAAACAAGAAAAACTAGATATTGATATATTATAAAATCTAATTAACGTCCAATTTTGGGACACTTTTCGAGCACTTCTGGCCGTATCTCACGACTAACACGAACAATGTTGGCTCGCAAGGCGTCAATTGTTGTTGGTTTATCAGCTTAAACCATTGACTTCACATAGTCCCACAGGCAATGATCGAGTGGTGTCAAATCGCATGACCTTGGAGGCCGAACGGGCCGGTCCATTTCTCGAAGTCAATTTATCGTCAAATTTTTATTTCAATAAGTCGATGGTTACGACTGCCGCACAGTGGACCATTTCACGAGAAGGCGGTCAAAAATCCATAACTTTTGATTGGATTGGAATTTTTATATTCGGTTTTTTGTGTTTGGTAAGTGGGACTTCGGCCCTTAATTTTTGCTATAAAATGAAAATATCGACCGATAATAAAAAAAGTTATGGAGGGTTTAAAATATGTTTTCATTTTTAGTTGAAATTTAGTACAGAAGTGCAATGTTAAAAGGTTAAAGAAGTTTTTTTTCATATAATGTCTTATTTTTTCAGTTAATTTTACAACTAATAATTTTTAAACAAATTTTCAGAAAATGCCAAACTTTGGCCCCCTTAAACTTTTTAGTCCTAATGTTCACAAGGGCCAAAGATTGGCTTGTCTTTGAAAGAGCCCGAGTTAAAATATAATTTATTAAACAGCGAACGTAAAAGTTACCTAATATTGGTTCAAGATAGAGAAGTTTGAATGAAAAAATCGTATGTTTTTACTTAAGTTAAAATTTTTTTTATTGTCTTTTTATACCCTCCACGCCAGTGTGCAGAGGGTATATATAAGTTTGTCATTCCGTTTGTAATAATTAGAAAAAAAATTTTGTACCCCATAAAATATATATATTTGTGATCCTTATAACAATCGGAGTTGATATAGCGATGTCCGTCTGTCCGTCTGTGGAAATCAAGATCACGGCATCAATCGGATAGCTAGAGTGGTCGTTGACATAAAAAATGATTCATTAGCATCCTGAGAAGTTTGCTATTTAAAATCGTCTAAATCGGTCGATTAGGGCCTGAGATTTGAATGAAGAACTAAAAAAAGTCTTGAAAAAATATAATTTTCTATGTTGTTCTTGTCACGATCACGCCCTCAATAGTGCAGCTACAGTGATCATTTTTATTGGGAATGATTCACCAAATTCATGGGAAGATGTATGTTTCAAAAATCGTTAAAATCGGTAGAACAGGTCCAGGGAAATCTCTGAAAAAGTAAAAAAAATGAAAAATATGATTTTTGCTATATTGTTCTCGTTGTTATTCTAAATGTTGCATTGTTTTCATAGCTGGACTTGTTGTTTTTGTGGTCGTTATGGTAATAATATAACAAAAACAAACCCTTTGTACATTTTTTTATCAACTCTGGTAGAACAATTTAAAAGTTTCCATTGTTTTGGCATCACTAAAAAATATGATCATTTCCGTCATTGCCACGAGCCTGCCTGCAAAATTTCAGATCGATTGGGTCACGGGAAAGTGGTTAAAATCGATCCAAAATTTTTTCGACAAGCAGACACGAGTTAATATAAACGGAGTAAAAATTCACCAACATCTAAAGCAAATAATGCTAAAATACCTAGTTGTTAATAAAAAAAACAATTGGGCAATTCACAATGGGTAATGTATCGTTGTATCTGTTGTATCGTGTATCACTTTACAATAGTGTAAAATTGTTGTTGGTAATTTTCACTGAAAAATCTGATACACGATCCAACTTCATTTGCTATGTTTAGTAAATGTTGCATATTGTATCATAACATATCAGTTCCAAGTGAATGCCAGTTTTTATGAAAAAGAAAAAACAAATTCATAGAATTTTATCAGCATAAATAATTATAAAATAAAATATGGCAAATAATGCAAATAACGCAAATACATCGATAAGTTTATTTATATAAAAATTAATGTTTATATTTTTTTAGTATGTATTTTCTCTTTCAGTACCAACCAAAACATTTAACATTTTTTTTTCATTATAAATTAAAATGCAAGAGGTACGTAACTAAAACTCCAGGGTATATCTCACGACCAAAAAGCAAACACTGACAAGTGTTTTCTCTTATACAAAATAGCAGAAGCGACGAAGCGATCTTTCCTCGTTGGATCGAAAATTACTAAAGAAAGCGTTTTACAATATGAAAATACAACTGAGAGTTCACAACAAATGATTGTATTGTGTATTTCAATGCAACATACAATATACAACACCTGTTGTGAATTGCCCAAATGTAAATTTAGCAAAAAAATTTATGTATTAATTTATTTAAAGAGAAAAACACAAAAATAACGTTTGATGTTGTATTTTTTGTGTGTAATATTTAAATATACATACATACACATATTAAATAATACAAAAAATATACATATATTATATATATGTATGTATGTATGTATGTATATTCATAGTAACTGCATGTTAGAAATAAATCGGTTATTTTATTTACATAAAATTCTGCAGTATTTTGTTGTGGGGAAAATACATTTCTTTTGCATTAACAGAGTGTCACTTCATTTTGCTCAGCGTGACTATGCCACAGTAGATGGCGCCATAATTTTTGTTTGTTCTAATTAGCTTTGCAATAGTTATTTCTATTTTAACATGAATGTTAATATTTTCAACTAGATATCATACAGAACAATGTTAAGAGTATACACGGGCTGGTCTTTTATTTCATACGTTTTTTCATTATTCTTTTACAAATATGAACATAAGTTTGGCATATTAACTTTTTGTTGTCTTTACAAAATAGAGTTACCGAGTTCGTCAATGAGTTTTTTGCTTACAAAGCAGTTCTACATAGTTATATAGAATTATTATTCTCTTTACCTATAAAATATCTGATTGCGATTACATCTAATTTTTAAAAATTGTTTATAATTAATAAAGCATTATTATTCACATAAATACAAAATTTCACTTTTTAAATTTTCCATTCAAATTTAAGAAAATATCAATTATAATAAAAACTGAAAATAAAATTTCCAATTATAAATTAGAAAATATTAATTGAATTTCAGAAAATCATATCAAAACGTCGGAAATAATAATTTTAAATTTAGAAATATGTTTACATTTAAAAATGTTTACATTTAAAAAAAATATTGCCATTCAGGAGATATTAATAACTTTTCAGTACCGCGATTCAGTAACTTCTTTTAACGATAGTCGAATTGTAAAAAAAAAGAAAATTGCAAAATTATCAGTAAAATTTTTAAACGATATTCGCTATTGTTAAAGTCAGCTGTTGTTGTTATCAAAGAGAACCATTTTTGTGTTGTTTACTCAATCGATAAAAACTTAAATTTTTAAGTTGAAATGTCGCCATACATAAATAAAAATCATAAAATAGTGAAAATATTTTTCTTTAATTAAAAAACTTTTTTATATAAATAAAAAAATTAAATTCATTATTTCATTTTCAAATAAATAAACAGAAATATTAGTAAAAAAAAATAAAGATATTAAACATAAACATAAAATCATCCTGTCAAACACGAAGTAATTTGTTTTTTTCTATTCTTTGTGTTTCTCGCTTATTTTGACAGAGATGCCACTTCTTTACAATTTAAATAAATAGAAAAACAGATTTGTCGATATTGATTTAAATTCAATGAATTTAAGAAAACCTCAAATGATATTTAAGAATTGCTAACATAAAAATTGTTACATAAGTAAACGTAATTTTATGAGAATGTTATTTTTTATATATAAATTTTCAAATTTTTTTTTGGATGAAAATTTTAAGTTTTTCAGAAAATAAAGATAACATTAAATTATTTTATTTAAAATGTTTGGGACTTTTCGTTTTTTGCGTTTTTCATCCCTAATTTGAATATTTATTATTATAAATTTATTCTCTTTGTTTTCCAAATATGGCAATATTTTAATAAAAAAGTTGAGAGAGTTTTTTTGGTTATTATTTTGTTACTCCATCCGACCTATATGGCCGCAAAGGAGAAATATTTGTCCAGTTAAAAGAAACTATACAGCCATCTCCAATTAGCACGATTTAATGCATATAGCCACCCTACACAACCATTACCTTTGCAATGGAGGTTAGGGCGAGCTATTTAATTAGCAAAAACTAAATTAAACGAGAAGTTATGTCATATAACCGGAAACGCATGCATATAGATATATAATCTAAATGCATGCCGATCAGCAACCACGATGACCAAAAAGCAAACACCGAAATAATAGAAAAGACGAAAATCAACCCAAAGAATTTTCTGAAATAATTTGGTATTAAGTTTAACGAATTGTTTACTTTTTCCAATATTTTGTTTACATTTATTATCAATACTCAAACCGAGGTGGAGGGTATCAAAGATTCGGCACAGCCGAATTTAACACTCTTACTTGTTTTTTAATATTTCTATATCAAATTTTATTGTAGATTTATAAAATATATAAATTTTTAAATCAAGAAAAATTTTTAACTATATAAAAAAGAGTATAACTTATTGTAAGTGTAAATATTTCTTCTAAATAGCCTTGATTTTCATCTTCTAGAAGTTGTTTAGCTTCTTCGTCTTATTCAATAGAGGTAGTTTTCCACTTTTGTCGAGTGCTGGACATATATGGATTCGAAGTGCACAACAAAATAGTTAAGGTCTTCATTAGCGCAACATCTGGACATTTTTCTTGTGTGGTGCTCGCGAAAGAATCTGTTGTCTTTTGTTCTTGTGCTTCTTCAGATAGATCTCTTGGTAGCATATTGTTTTGAATTATATGTTCCCCATCGTACAAAATTTTATGAACTGTGGATGGCATATATCTCCAAGAGTTTATTTCGTTATAAAGTATAGCTGTTTTATTGCTGTACGTTCCTAATTTTTTTTGCATTTATCTTTCTGCTGCATGCTAGAACTTGTAATATCATTTTGAATCATCTTATTGATTCATGATCTACACCTGTGATAGATGCTGCAGTTTCTGGATCGGAACAAATCTCTTTGCAGTATTTCCATCATTTGAGTTTCCTTCTCCTCGTTTTGGTTGATCGCTTATGAGGTCTAGCTGTAGATATTTTTCTTGAATTTGTTTTTTAAATTTTTGAATTTTTTTTTTCCCATTTTTTAGGTATTTAAACTACATAACTCAAGTTCCGACTATTAATGTTTTTGAAAAATTCCTATGGAAATGTACCTTTCAAAATAAAAAGATTTTACCCATTAATATAATTTAACAATTATGTCTCAACCCTTTTTTATAAGTACATATATAACAACTCGTGTCAACTCTACCGTTTCCTTTTGCTGTCAGTATAAAAAACAAATATACCAACCAACTTTTGTATTCATAATAACACACAGACGGACGGACGGACATCGAATCAGAAAGAAATTTTGAGTCGATCCGTATAATAATCCAATATTTTTGGTAGTTACAAACATCAGTGCAAACTCATTATACCGTAACCACATAGTGGACAACTTTTATATTCATAAATTTTGCACAAAATATCTGACCTTGGGTCAGAAAAATTGTTCTGGTGCACACGCTTGGGAACTGGCGGGTATACAATGAGGTATATGAGTGTAGGGGAGGGTTCGGACTACAGATGAGTGCAAGATTTATTTTTTTTGATGGCTTTTGATGGTCAGGAGTTATGCTCTATTAAGTATGTGATTTTCGGGAAATTTTCACCATTTTTTAGATGTATCTTTTTTAATTTCTAAACGACTCAGTGACTTTTTATTTCTAATATGAATAGCTTAGAAGCTAATTTCCCAGGAAAAATTTCGTAATAGCTGCTCATTGATTTTTCCATTACCAATAATGACCTACCCCTGCCCACTGCATTACTTCTGAAGTGAAAATAAGGCGTTACTAATAATGTGTTATAAAGCTGCTAATATTTCATGCCAGCTCTTTGCATACTGCATTACTTTTAAAGTGAAAATAATGAGTTCCTAGGCAACTAGCTACCTCCAATGACATCCCCGTGTTAAAATAATGAGCTTATCAGGCAAACTTCAACCAGTTACATCTCATTCTAAAACCCATTATTTGGTAATGTTTTTTCCTGGGTTATTTGACTTTAAAATCTTTTAACCCAAAAAAGTTACAGTCATTTAAAAATTGAAATTGACAAAGAAATTTTTAATTTTAGCAAAATACTGAGAGAAGTGCATTTTCGAAGACCCTGTTCGCTGTGATATAGTTGAAATAGAGTCGCAATTTTTTGGCTCCCGAGGTTCAATGGTATTTTTTTGAAATGAATGACATAACTTTAAAATCGGTAACCATAAAAAAATGATTTTTGGCCGCCCTCTCAAAATATGGTATACGGCAGTTTTGTTTAATAACCCTGCACCGTCATCCTTCGTGAAAACGACGACGCGAGATCTCTTTTTCAAGTTTATTCATATTTTTACTGCTTGTTTTGATCTCAGTTTTAAGTTGAAACAATAATAAAATGATTTGAATTTCTTTTAATATTAATTAAAAATTACCTCAATATAAAAATTAAATCAATTTTGGTCAACACTTTTGCTCACGATATTTTTTTATAGCAACTCGAAAGAGGTTGTAGTCAAAATGACGAAGGATGACTTTAGTGTATTAAAAATAAGGATGACTTTCTAGGGTTAAAAAACCCTTTAAGCCAAAAATGACCCTCAGAGGTGAACACAATTATGCGATAAAATCGGCGAAAGAACGATTGCGCTCTCTGCACCAGCTGCATATTATACGGGTGTAGGCCAAGATCTTTGCGTAAAAATTTCTACGAAGTGGACATACGGAGCCCCAATTCCTTCTTAAACGCTTTCGTTTACAGCAGCGATATTCTCGTCAGTACGCCCGTTCCATCAACGTGTTGGTGCTACAGCTGAAAACCATACGTTGTGAAATTACTCATATACAGAAATATACATCTATTTATTAATCATATGGTTGGTAGGGTTCTGTTTGCCTGTATATGTATATATTTTTTTTTAGCAAAAAATTTCTATTTCTTTCCATTTTTCCAAACCCAGATAAGATAAAGCAACACAAACATATTGTGCAAATAAGTAAAAGTTAGAAATAAAAAAAAAAATATATTGTAAACAACATTCAAAAAAAAAAAAAAATCATTTTGTACGATAATGGAAAAAGTTTTATATATTTTATACCCTATACCACTATGTGGTGAGGGTATAATGAGTTCGTGCTGATGTTTGTAACTACCAAGAGTATTTGACCTAGAGCAGACTGTCCGTCTGTCTATCCGTCTATCCGTCTGTCCGTCTGTGTATCCATGTAAACCTTGTAATCAAACTACAGGTCGCACATTTGAATATATTGGGATGAAATTTGGTATATAAGCTTTTTTCGATCATAGTACTAACTCTTTGATGCAAAGCGGTACATGTTGAGACCTAGGCCCCATACAAATAATCCCTATGAGATCGACTAAAATGGTCGTAAGATCCAGATTATCATACATGTATCGGTAAAATTTGGTTTATGTATTACTATTTTTTGCCATGGTCCCAATATAAAGCTGATTCCCGATCTTTACTTAAATCTATCAGAAATATCTATATGTTTATGAAGAACGTAAATAACTTTACTAAATAAGGTCATGATAGGTTCATTGCTTAACTAGACCCCATATAAAAATAACATCAGATATTATGAACATCAGATATACTCGTAATATCGTTGTATATATGTCTATTATACCCACTAATCCGTAGTTAAACCCTGCGGGAGCATTTTTAGGCATAGTGCCCATATAATATGATTCCCCATCATCATTTAAGTCGATCAAAAAAAATATTGCTTAGATTTTTTAAAAATTTGGTCTATATATGTTTTTGAGAAAAGTAAGTAAGCTTATCAAGTTTGGCATGATCATAGTCCATTTTCTGACCTAGTCCTCAGATCTGAACTTTTTAATGTTTTCACGCCACACATCAATAACAAAACCCCTTTAATATGGTTTATACTTCTTTTCTACATCAAGTTATAGCTCCAGCAATGTCGAATCTAAGAATCTCTCTTGAAACGCATAGTACTCGTATAAGGCATTGTATACTCGG
>OY821521.1:50832806-50920306 GCA_963682025.1 Cordilura impudica
TATAAAATATAAAATATAAAATATAAAATATAAAATATAAAATATAAAATATAAAATATAAAATATAAAATATAAAATATAAAATATAAAATATAAAATATAAAATATAAAATATAAAATATAAAATATAAAATATAAAATATAAAATATAAAATATAAAATATAAAATATAAAATATAAAATATAAAATATAAAATATAAAATATAAAATATAAAATATAAAATATAAAATATAAAATATAAAATATAAAATATAAAATATAAAATATAAAATATAAAATATAAAATATAAAATATAAAATATAAAATATAAAATATAAAATATAAAATATAAAATATAAAATATAAAATATAAAATATAAAATATAAAATATAAAATATAAAATATAAAATATAAAATATAAAATATAAAATATAAAATATAAAATATAAAATATAAAATATAAAATATAAAATATAAAATATAAAATATAAAATATAAAATATAAAATATAAAATATAAAATATAAAATATAAAATATAAAATATAAAATATAAAATATAAAATATAAAATATAAAATATAAAATATAAAATATAAAATATAAAATATAAAATATAAAATATAAAATATAAAATCTATATATATAAAATTGAGTGTGTGTTTGTTTATTTGTTTGTTTGTTTGTGTGTACCTTATAGGAGACCAAACCTCTGGACCGATCTTCCTGAAATTTTCACAGCATTTAACTGGGACTCTGGCATGATTAATAGGGTACTTTTTTTTGACCACGCCCACTTTTACGCCCACTTTTTTAAAATTATGTAATTGCTCCCATATAGTTTTTAACAGATTTACTTCAAATTGTATACACATTATACTCCAGGCGAGGTAGAAATAAACATTTCTTACGCCACGCCCCCTTTCACGCCCCTTTTCACGCCAAATTTTGTTTGAAAGTTTTAAACTTTTTTTTCTCTGTACAAATTTGTTCCTTCCAACGGATTTTTTTATTTGGTAGTATATTGCTCTTAATACTGTTAACGTCGCCATATAACTATGAACCACGCCCATTTCACCGCCCCCTTTTTTTTTTACTTATACCACTAACAATGTTTGCTATACAAAATAATTTTTTTGTAATATGTATTTATCTAAAGTTTTATACACTTTTTATCTACAGGTAAGGTAGCCATACATTTTTTTATTACCAAGTCCCCCTTTTTCGCCTCATTTTACCTTAAATCATAATTAATCTGCTTTCAATCTATCTATATATATAAAAATGAATGTGTGTTTGTTTGTGCTTTATAGGAGGCCAAACCAAAGAACCGATATTCCTGAAATTTTCAGAGCGTGTTACTGTGACTCTGGAAGGAATAATATGCTATATAAATTTTTGATTGGACAAAGGGGCGGTGCCACGCCCATATAACCCAAAATTTGAAAAAGTCATATCACGGGAATTTTTTTACCTACAGCAGTCATATTTGGTACATATGGTATTAGCATGAATAGAAATACATACAAGAAGAAAAGTGGGCGGGACCACGCCCCTTTTTAGAAAAATAAAAAATCGTAATATCTTCTAAACTACTGGAAGGATCGTCATGAAATTTTCACAAAAGGATATTTTTGCGAAATAGTAAGACCTTAGATATATAAAGTTGTTAGTGGGCAAAGGGGCGTGGCGTATATATAAAAACGTTGATGCATTTGATTGTAACGAATGATCTCCGGAACCATAAGAGCTGTCGAGGTAGGATTTCCAGCATAGGTTCGGTTCGAGCTCTTCTGTGTTTTTTTTTTAGTTTTAACCCTCTAGCTGGCGTTGGGGTCAAGTTAAAAACAAAAATTTTTACTTTCAGCGCGATTTGACTGCAATTCAGAATGAACGTATGTTTCGTCATAAGAAATTTTTGTATGTATAAATGGACCCGATAGGTGGCGCTGGGTAAAGTTATTTCGAATATTCTTATTTATGGTGTGATTTTAATGAAACTAAGAATGTACATATATGTATGTTAGAAACATTTTTTTATTGGACCCGGTAGATGGCGCTGTCGTTCGAAAAATAATGAGTTGTCAAATTTATATAAATTTTAATAAATAAACTCACCAACGTTTTTATATATAAATATTCTAACGAAAAAGAAGGAAAAAGCCGCTACATTATTGCATGGTGGCCGCACAGCTCATTCAGCACTCAAATCACCGTTAAACGTGCAAAAAAATGAGAATGCCGTCTGTAATATCAAAAAACATTCCGGTATGGCAAAAGTTCTGCAAAAATGCAGTATTTTTATTTGGGATGAATGTACCATGGCTCACAAACATTGTGATTTGATTTGATAAAAGATTTGAAAGGCAATGAAAGATTTTTTGGTGAAGCTCTCATTTTATTATCTGGAGATCTTCGTCACACATTTTATATAGGTATATACAGATTCTAACTAAAATAAAAATTCATTGAGGGCAAAACAACGTTTGCCGGGTCCAGCTAGTATAAAATATAAAATATAAAATATAAAATATAAAATATAAAATATAAAATATAAAATATAAAATATAAAATATAAAATATAAAATATAAAATATAAAATATAAAATATAAAATATAAAATATAAAATATAAAATATAAAATATAAAATATAAAATATAAAATATAAAATATAAAATATAAAATATAAAATATAAAATATAAAATATAAAATATAAAATATAAAATATAAAATATAAAATATAAAATATAAAATATAAAATATAAAATATAAAATATAAAATATAAAATATAAAATATAAAATATAAAATATAAAATATAAAATATAAAATATAAAATATAAAATATAAAATATAAAATATAAAATATAAAATATAAAATATAAAATATAAAATATAAAATATAAAATATAAAATATAAAATATAAAATATAAAATATAAAATATAAAATATAAAATATAAAATATAAAATATAAAATATAAAATATAAAATATAAAATATAAAATATAAAATATAAAATATAAAATATAAAATATAAAATATAAAATATAAAATATAAAATATAAAATATAAAATATAAAATATAATATATAAAATATAAAATATAAAATAAAAAAATAAAATATAAAATATAAAATATAAAAAATAAAAAATAAAATATAAAATATGAAATATAACATATAAAATATAAAATATAAAATGTAAAATATATAATATAAAATATATAATATAAAATATAAAATATAAAATATAAAATATAAAAAATAATATATAAAAAATCAAAAATGAAAAATCAAAAATTAAAAATAAAAAATGCAAAATAAAAAATAAATAAAAAATAAAAGATAAAAATTAAAAATGACTAATAAAAAATGAGCAATTAAAAATTAAAAATTAAAAATAAAAAATGAAAAATAAAAAATTAAAAATAAAAAATGCAAAATAAAAAATAAATAAAAAATAAAAGATAAAAATTAAAAATGACTAATAAAAAATGAGCAATGAAAAATTAAAAATAAAAAATGAGCAATGAAAAATTAAAAATTAAAAATAAAAAATGTAAAATGAAAAATAAAAAATAAAAGATATAAAATGAAAAACGAAAAATACCAAATAAAAAATTAAAAATGGTAAATGAAACATGAAAAATCAAGAGTGGAAAATGAAAAATGAAAAATAAAATATTAAAAATTAAAAATAAAAAATAAAATATTAAAAATTAAAAATAAAAAATTAAAAATGAAAAACGAAAAATTAAAAATGAAAAATAAAAAATGAGATACGAAAAATGAAAAATTAACCAGTTGAAATAATAAATAATAAATATTTTTAGCAGAGCCCCTGCAGTTGTTTGCTATAAACGCTTTGTGATTGATTTTAAAAAAGTGCCTTTAAACAATCTTTGATTACTGGATGCTTGCACATCTCCCCTGTAATCGGATTCACATGATTTTTTCCTGAGCTTCATCTGATAGATCTCCAAGTAGCACCAAATGATATATAATAACATTTTCTCCATGATAAAGGATTTTGTGAACTGCTGCAGATATATTTTCCCATGGCTACTAGTTTGTATATATTTTTGCAGTTTGCGCTATTCATCTTGAACATGTTTCTTTTTTGAACTTCTTAACTCCTTGTTGGTTTCGTTGTTTCTTATCGATCCTGAAAAACCGAAATCCAAATTATAACTGATTTTCAGTATGTTTTCCATAAGTCGTATTCTTGCATGTAGTGGTGATAATCCAAATTCATATACATCGGTATTATCTAATGATTTTGTCGGGACTTGGTTTCATTGGGTTGATGTTGCTTGGCTTATAATGCAGCTGGATGCAGTCTTCGTGTTAGTCAAAGCCTGGCCTAATTTTCCGTATATCATTGGCAGCACTAATTATTAGCTTACTTCAATTTGCTGCCCATCTAATTGTAATTGTAATGGCTGTAGTGTTGCAATTTGGGCCTTGATATCAGTTACTTCTTTGTTAATGGCATCATGAGTTTCTTTTTTGCATTCGAATTTCATTGGCCTGCAGTATTTCGTAGAAGATGGTGTCTCATTTTTCCAAATATCCTTTGTTTGCGTAGTGTTAGTCGAAGGCTCTGATTCTTGCAAAATCTTTCTCAATCGTAATGGTACAAATGATACCATGAACATATCTGAGTCCGAAATATTTTCACATACTACTTGTTTGTATTGTTTTTGTCTCGAAGAACCATCACATCCCCATTTACAAAAAAGAATTAACTTTGTGTTTCCCTATCTCTTTAACTCATTTTCTTTTATTGATTGTAGCAGGCGTTTGGCTGTGTGATCAAGTAGAGATTGTAGTTGTACCTCTGCCGAAATCGATGTGATTGTAATAGTGTCCTTTGATGGCAAACAGTCCATTTTAGCAGCGGTTATGTGATGCTATGCTAGATACATATTTGAGCCTTTTTCAATTGCACGCAATCCAGAAATAAAGCTTATGCCTCCTCATTTGTGAACTGTTTTTCATCGCTCGGAGTTCGTATACTTTTAAGAATCCGGTTTGTTCTCACTGGACTAGCTTTAACAACTTTTCCAATGATAATTGCTTCTATGATCGTAATTGAAGTAGGAAAAAGACTGTTATATTTATACATCCAATTTCATCGTTAACAACTTTAAGTTACAGCCTCTTAGATCTGTCGCTTTAGTTGTCCAATGATTTGCGTGGTCTTCCAGCGTTATCTTGCTTTGTTGTTTCTGAAGCTACAGTAAGTAGGCCTTCTAACCAGATTGCGCTTTTTATATAAAACTTTTATTTATTGTAGCTAACTTCTTTGTAGGGGTTTTTTTTAGTTCTTTGACGAAATTAGATAATTGCTCTTGTATTTCGGGTCTACAATTTAAGTTTAATTTTATTTTAACGTAACTAAGAACATCTTCCTGGTTTTTGTTTCTAAAATACTCTTTGGCCAGTTCTTTATAACTGAAGCCCTCCATATTTTTCTGAATACTTTTATTCGCGACAGTTATTGCTTAAATATATTATAGCAATTGAGTTTGTATTCAAATTATTTAAGCAGATATCATTACTGATAATAAAATCAAATATACGAGTAATTTAAAATTTTTTAAAGTAATTTCATTAAAATGAAAAATGTGTTCTACCCGCGTGTCGTCACGGGTTCAGGAGTATATATAGGGTTAAAGAGGGCACTTTCACCTTTTTCCGGGTGCTATACGTTTCTTGTTCCCTTTTGTTCCCTAGAAGTTCTATTCCACTAAAGTTGAAATTTGACAAAAATATAGTATGTAGTTAAATAAATATTTTAGACACCCCTAATCTTAAACGGTAGGGCTGTGGCCACTTACAACAACTAAAGACTACAATCCTACCAACATTATAAAAATGACCGAGGTCATTATCGATGATAGCTTGCGAGTAGTAACCATTTATTTTTGATAAAAAAAAAAAAAACAATAAAAAATCACATTTTTCTGAAATTAAAAGAACAGTTGGGTTTGGCAGCGTGCCACGCCCACCATTAGCAGTAGTTTAACCTAATTTTTTGGCTACCATAATTTAGATATATTAACTACAAAATGGCGTTAAAATTTAAAAAATTGGTGACAAAAAAATTGGTCTTTTAGCCAATGAAATCAAAGTTGCAGCCACAGTGCGGCGCATTATTTTCTATGTTTTGAAAAGATTTTGAAATGTGGCTTAATGATTTAAATATAAAGAAAAAATTAACACATGAATATACAACTTTATGGTTGTTATAATAAAAACAAATAAAAAAACAAAATTGAAATATGAGAAATCATTTATTAAAATGTTTATATTGTTCTAGATATTTAATGTGGTGGTTAATTTTATTTTTACTTCCGCTCGTATTTTTTTTTCTAATTCATTATTTCAAATTATACAATCCAAAAAAGAAACAAAATAAATAATAGATATTAAATTATATATTAATTTCTTTTAATCTTTTTTAACCCATTTAATTTATATTGCTGTATCGCAATGATATATAAACCCAAGTTTGTCAGTGTCTATAATCAACTTTATTGCAGACTTTGTGTTCAGATCAGCTATTCGAAATTTACAAGGACATTAACTACGGTGCACTGTTGTTCGAAATCCAAACCAAACGGGACAAAATTATATTATTATCATATTTTTTTGGTTTTGGGGTCGCTGAAACCGAAAAAAAAACATTTATAATATATCTGAGGTTACTGCAATCGCTTGAGTAATTCGGAGTAGTTTAACTCTTTAGCTGACACTACCATAGGTCATTTTTTATACCCTCCACCCAATATTAGGTATGGCTGCCACTTTGAAACTGTTGCCGATACTGAGACATTAAATCCGAATACCAATTAGATTTAAAGTTAATTGGTTTGCTTGTTGGCCATTTCTATTATAAAAAACAATGATGCTTAAAAAGAATTAATTTCTATTTTCAATATTTTTCTATTACTAGAGTAAAAAACCCCCAAGTACTTCATAGAACACCACTGAAATTTATTATTTAACGCAGCCGGCATCATAATAATACCCACTGTTTGATCCCTATAAGCCTGTTTTGAGACCCTAGAAGTCATACGATAATTCAAAAAAAAAAAAAAAAGTTGGCTACAAATTATTTAATTATTTAATACAAAAAAACTTTAATTTTTAATTTTTAATTTTTAATTTTTAATTTTTAATTTTTAATTTTTAATTTTTAATTTTTAATTTTTAATTTTTAATTTTTAATTTTTAATTTTTAATTTTTAATTTTTAATTTTTAATTTTTAATTTTTAATTTTTAATTTTTAATTTTTAATTTTTAATTTTTAATTTTTAATTTTTAATTTTTAATTTTTAATTTTTAATTTTTAATTTTTAATTTTTAATTTTTAATTTTTAATTTTTAATTTTTAATTTTTAATTTTTAATTTTTAATTTTTAATTTTTAATTTTTAATTTTTAATTTATAATTTAAATTTTTAATTTTTAATTTGTAATTTGTAATTTATAATTTTGTAATTTTGTAATTTTTAATTAATAATTTTTAATTTTTAATTTTTAATTTTTAATTTTTAATTTTTAATTTTTAATTTTTAATTTTTAATTTTTAATTTTTAATTTTTAATTTTTAATTTTTAATTTTTAATTTTTAATTTTTAATTTTTAATTTTTAATTTTTAATTTTTAATTTTTAATTTTTAATTTTTAATTTTTAATTTTTAATTTTTAATTTTTAATTTTTAATTTTTAATTTTTAATTTTTAATTTTTAATTTTTAATTTTTAATTTTTAATTTTTAATTTTTAATTTTTAATTTTTAATTTTTAATTTTTAATTTTTAATTTTTAATTTTTAATTTTTAATTTTTAATTTTTAATTTTAATTTTTAATTTTTAATTTTTAATTTTTAATTTTTAATTTTTAATTTTTAATTTTTAATTTTTAATTTTTAATTTTTAATTTTTAATTTTTAATTTTTGATTTTTAATTTTTAATTTTTAATTTTTAATTTTTAATTTTTAATTTTTAATTTTTCATTTTTAATTTTTAATTTTTAGTTTTTAGTTTTTAGTTTTTAATTTTTAATATTTAATTTTCAGGTTTTAATTTTTAATATTTAATTTTTAATTTTTAATTTTTAATTTTTAATTTTTAATTTTTAATTTTTAATTTTTAATTTTTAATTTTTAATTTTTAATTTTTAATTTTTAATTTTTAATTTTTAATTTTTAATTTTTAATTTTTAATTTTTAATTTTTAATTTTTAATTTTTAATTTTTAATTTTTAATTTTTAATTTTTAATTTTTAATTTTTAATTTTTAATTTTTAATTTTTAATTTTTAATTTTTAATTTTTAATTTTTAATTTTTAATTTTTAATTTTTAATTTTTAATTTTTAATTTTTAATTTTTAATTTTTAATTTTTAATTTTTAATTTTTAATTTTTAATTTTTAATTTTTAATTTTTAATTTTTAATTTTTAATTTTTAATTTTTAATTTTTAATTTTTAATTTTTAATTTTTAATTTTTAATTTTTAATTTTTAATTTTTAATTTTTAATTTTTAATTTTTAATTTTTAATTTTTAATTTTTAATTTTTAATTTATAATTTATAATTTTTAATTTTTAATTTTTAATTTTTAATTTTTAATTTTTAATTTTTAATTTTAAATTTTTAATTTTTAATTTTTAATTTTTAATTTTTAATTTTTAATTTTTTATTTTTAATTTTTAATTTTTAATTTTTAATTTTTGATTTTTAATTTATAATTTTTAATTTATAATTTTTAATTTTTAATTTTATTTCTGATTTTTATTAAAATAACTTTAATTAATTTAGTCATTGCATCTCGTCAGATTTTGGATAAAAACTAGTGTAAATTCTCAAAAAGTAAGCAGCAACATTCTTTCTGTGATCTTTGACCTTTTTTAACGTTGTGGAAATATTTAGAATACAGATCTTCTCTAGAATATAGTTAGAAAAATCAATTAAAAAATATAATTAATAATAAAGTATAATATAGAGAATAGGAACACGTTTGCTCTGTCGCTTACGTGGAGAATCCGAATTACGATATATCTACCGACAATAAAACTTTGAAGTCCTTTAAATAGGAGAAAATATCAGAAAATGCAAAACTGAGAACGCAGTTTTACTTTATATGATCGCCAATAAGTACTGTCAGACGGTGTTAGGTTTATATGACAGTTATTGGTTGTATTTTCAAATATTATATAATTAAAATAAAAATTATTTTTACTCGTACCTTAATATATGTATATCTCTAGTAGTAACGAATCTCCAACAAATTTTTTTTTTGTGTGTGAATACCTTCATTGTTACAATAACTTTTCACAGCTTTTATATGAGATTCGTAGTTTTTTCTTCATATTTTCTACCGAAATGTACCATTTCGTATGACCACTGGTCAGTATAAAAACGCTACATATTTATAAAAAATCAGTTACACCGCCTAACAGACAGACATTTAAATTACAAAGAAAGAAAATTAAAATAAAACCTGCATATTTAAAAAAAAACTATTTTTTTTCACGTTTTATTGTTAATGGGTTAAATACCTCAAATAAATTTTGTATACACATTTATTTTAGTGGTTAAGCAAAAATTTTTAAAATCATTTACTAAACATTATTGTCTCAATACGCATTTAATTAAAGAATGAACAGTTTCGTTTATGTTTATTGTATTCATTTTTGTTTTTTTTTTTTTTTTTTTGTTTTTACAAATACCCAAGAATGTATACAAATCAAGGTCTTCAAAATATTATTTAACAAAAAGGAAATATATTTTAGAAAGGAATTATTTATGTGTAATTGTAGACTTGTATTATGTTTTTAAAGATTTTTTTATTTATTTATTTATTTTTATTTTTTTTGAAAGGTTAATTAATAGTCAATAGTCAACACACAATAAAATAGTGGTAACTTATATTCGTGTTGGTATTTAATTTGTAAGATATAACGGAGACCAGGAAATCCCATCTGCGTGTCTTTGCATTAAAACGTCAAAATGAAAAGAATTATATAACTTGAATTTAATTTTAAAAAAATTCACAGAATGAAAAAGCTGTCATTAAAACTTATACCACTATGTGGTCAGGGTAGTATAATGAGTTTGTGCTGATATTTGTAACTAACAAAAATATTTTTTCAGTCTATTTTTACCAATGACCGTCCGTCCGTTCGTCTAGCTGTCTGTCTGTTCGCCTGTGTGTCCATTTTAAACTTGTAAACCTATTTTTAGGTCACCAATATGAATATATTTTTATGAAATTTACTATATGTGACCTTCTCCGAGAAAAGGGACCTAGTGTGTCAAAAAATGGGTTGTGCCAAAAACGGTGGATTCTGGTACCTAAAAGGTTGTAGGAACTTTAAATGCATTTTTTTCTCAAAACTTAATTTTCACACACTAGGTCCCTTTTCTCGGAGAAGGTCACATATAAGTCTTTATCGACCATAGGACAAATACCTTTGAAATTGATATAAATCGTTGCCTATTCAGACCTAGCCGCCATACAAATAACCCTGACTAAAATGTTTGTAAGATCCAAATTATCATATATATGTTTGTATATCGATAAAATTTTGACTAAATAAGCCCAGTGGAACTATTTTTAATCATAATCCCCATGAAAAATTGATTCCCGATCTTCACTTAAATCTATCCAAAAACAATTTTATTGCAGAAATATTTTTTTTTTAAGAAAAAGAAGGGACTTTACTAAGCGCCCCGGTAGGTGAATAGGTAGCGTGTTCACCTATCATGCGAGAGTCGTGGGATCGATTCCCACCAGAGGCTTTGGTCTGTCGCTGCAAAAAAAAAAATAACACACTACTCCCTCTTTCCTCCTTAACCTATTTTTCTGAGATCAACACAATGCACTGCATTGATTAATTATAAAAAATATGGTACAGTTTTGACCTAGTCCCCATATAGAAAGAACTTTGTAAATGAACTTTTTCATATCTACACACAGAAAAAAAATTCACCAACCAAAATGTTTGAAAGTTTAATAACAGTATCTTCGATTGTATCAGCAGAAATTTGAGAGGAGCTACAAATTTTCCGTTGTGATAAAACATTAACTGTTACAACAGAATTTTATTCGTAATTAGCTCGAAATTCTGTTATTAGCTTCATCGCAATTCAGTTGATAGTAAATTCAGTAGACACAATGAATCTGTTTTCTGTGTGTACATGCCACAAATTAATAACAGTACCACTGAAAATTGGTTATATGATATATCCAGTTATTGTCTCAGAAAAGTCGGAAATGATGGAATGGGATCGTATAACCGGTATACACCAACTTTATATATGTACATATATAAAAGGACGGTGCCATAACAACCCGATGGCGGCAGTAGTTTGGAAAAACTACTTTGTTTAGTATATTTTTTTTTTGAGCCATCAGAAGTAAACTATCTCAGTCAATTTGTAAACATGTAGAAAATACTTTCATTTGAAAGGTCTCAATCCAACCAATATTAAAGACGAGTTAGATTCTACTCTGGGGGAGACTGTTCCTTCGTTTACTACTATAAAATGTGCTTCCAAGACGAACAGCGTACTGGTCGACCAATTGAGGTGGCCACGACAGAAACCGTTAAGAAAATCCACAAAGTCTGATTCATGTGTGAAAATTATAATTTCTTGCGAGAAATGATTGTTTTATGTGATAGGTGGAAACGCTGTAAAAACGTAAACATGAACTGCACAGTGGGGATATGGAAGCAAAGCAACAGTAAAAAAACTAGTCTAGAGAACTCGAACTACTCATGGGTTAACCACCTAAGTGAAGCTGGGCTAAATAAGCCATCCAATTCATTAATGAAAACTTTGAAAACGTGTCCTGGAATATTTTTAAAATTAAATGGCGAAAAATTGTTGCTTACAAGCGGATATTTAAAAAAACATTTGTTTGAAGCAAAGGACTTTGAAACAAATGAAGAAGTGAAAAAACTTTTTTCACTTTAGAATAAGGTTACTAAATGCCAAAATAGCTCTAAATATCAACAGACGAAAGAGGAAATTTAATAAAATAACAACGTAGTATACACATATAGTTAGACCATTTTTGTTTACTGAATATAAAATAAATTAATTAACAAACTTAAAAAAATTATATTTTTCATGTGTAAACATCTATACGCGTAGGGGGGTAAATTTCTATTTCACAATACAATCACAAAAACAGCGTAACTCATATCGGTGTGAGCTGAAGCAGATAACGCTGTGTGACTTATGATTGTATTGGTGAAAAAATTATGATATAAAATAGTTTTGTTATGCCACTTTTTTAAAAGCGTCATCTATGTATCACTTATATACGTTTATATTAGGATATTTTTAACGTTTTACAGCAAACGGTTGTTGAATTAGCTGAACCAGTTTTTGCTATAAGTGATACATAGATGACGCTTTCTGTTTGATTTTAAAAATGACATAAAAAAATCTTTAATTACTAGATGTTTACACATCTTCCCTGTGATCGGACTCACATAATTTTTTTTTTCTAACAAATAATTAAGGGAGAAGGATAATAAATTGTGTATGTTTACATATGTGGGGCATTTCATGTCAAGTGACTCAACTTTTGAAACCGATGTCTTCCGATCGGTATGAAATTGTTGAATTGTGAATTGCCTAAAATTCATCCCATTTATATTCCTTCTGAGTTTTCATCAAATACTTATAACGAAATTTAATGAATTTTATTTAAAAATTCACAAATTAATAAATTTTATTTAAATATTCATAAATTTTTTTATATATGGGGGGTTTCATGTCAACCGATGTCTTCCGATCGGGATGAAATTTGAACCAAGGTTAGTTCTATTGGATAGTAGTTCAGACAGAATTTTTCAAGAATATCGGTCTAGAACTCTCTGAGTTAGAGGGGGTCAAAATTTGGCATTTTGACCAAACAGGTGTTTTTTATCATCCATGTAACTTTTTACCTATTGTTCTTAGCAAAATTTGTCCCAAATAGTTAAGGTAGCTATTTCTTCAGTCTTTTGGGAAAAAAATTTAAAAAAAGAGAAAAAATTTTTGATGTTTTTTGCAAAAGCAAAATTTTTTTTCTCTTTTTTTAAATACTTCTTTTTTGCTCAAAAGAAAGCTTAGATTTTTTGTACCTTAGTGGGATGCGAGTGAGATATTTATCAAAAAAAAAAAAATGTTTTGTAACTCAAGACAACGGTTTTCCAATTTTTAGCATTTGCACTAATTTGAATTAATTGATTTAATGGATCTAATATGATTAAGATCCATTTATATCATAACTATTTTTATACTTAATTTATTAGCTGATAAAGTATTTAAGTTTTGTAAATTTTTAAATACCCGGTCTTTCATCCGGCTTATTAATCGCCTCTATTTGCTGCTTTTTTGCCAATCTTTTTTTTGGCGTTACTAGGTTCAGCTGTTGATTTCGCTGGTGGTTTTTTTTTTGGCTTTAGAAAAAACTCGAATTGAGTGGAGGCAGAAACCTTGGGTCTTCCATCGACAAGCGGTATAAAAGCATGGTATAGAGTGGTGCCATCGATTGTAATCGCAGCATCGAATCTGCTTTTCAGTGTTTTCAATGTTTCCTCATGATCCTCTTTGCTACTAAAAACTATTTAAGTTTCTTTACAATAATTCTTTGCCCAATGGTATAAAGCCGTCGCATCTAAGATGCGAGCTTGATGAAAGCACTGGAGGCTATAATTCGCTGCATTTCTTTTCAGGTTTGCTCCAATATCATCACATGAGCTGTAGGATGAAAATGCCACTCATCGCTGGCATTCCAAAATCTTTTTATGAGCTTAAAGATTCGCCCCTTTTGTTTTTAAAATGTTGACGAGCTACGTCCGAAACAAAGTATACCTTCCCTACTGTAAATTTAGATTTAAGATATTTTTGTATTATCTGCTGGTACTCATAAACTGCAACGGTATCATGTTTTAAATCGTGGGATATGATTGCCACACTTTTATGTTCCAGTTTTTCATCTTTCATGTAGTAAATAACTACTGTGAATATAGTTGCTTGGTCGTTATTGAAGTGGAAAGCTTGTATGGCATCCTGAAGAATATATTTTTAGTTTTCTGCAGAATCATATGAAATAGCGAATTCACCAGACTTTAAATGTATCTTCAAATCCTTGAAGAATGACTATTGCTCTTTGACTAAAAAGTCATGGGTTCTCAATCCTGTACACATTTCTTCCACAAAACCATCCACCTTTAAAATGATTCAAATTTGATGAATAAGATTTCCGGGCAACTTGGACATTCACTTATTCACTCGGTATTTAAAAATTTACAAAACTTAAATACTTCATCAGCTACAATAAATTTACTTAAAATTAATTACTTAATTAAAAATAGTTATGATATAAATGGATTTAATCTGATTAAGATTAAATTTTAATAAATTATTTATCTTTTTATTTTTATTATTATTATATATTAATTGAATTATTATTACAAATAAATAAATAAAAAAAATTACTTTTCAACATTTCTATAGAAAAATAGTAATTTTTTTCATAAGGGGTATTACAGTATCGACGGTATGAAATTTTAGTTAGGCATGTTACATACCGTCGGAAATGTTAATTTGTCTAGTTTCTCAGTTTAAGTTTTATTTGTAAGGTTTTAGAAACACTTCCACACAAAAAGTAAAAATTCAAAATAGTACATATGTTAAAAATTGAAAAACCGTTGTCTTGATTTATAAAACATTTATTTTGATAGATATGCCACTCGCATCCCTCTAAGCGACCAAAAAGCTCTTAAAGGAAAAAACCTAAGCCTTCTTTTGAGTAAAAAGAACCTTTTTTGAAAAAAAGTCGAAAAAATTTTTGATTTTGAAAAAAGTCAATAAGAAAAAATTTTTTATTTTAATTTTTTTTTAAATTGAAGAAATAGCTATCTAAACTATTTGGGAGAAATTTTACTAAGAACAATAGGCAATAAGTTGCATGGATGAAAAAAAAACACCTGTTTGGCCAAAATGTCAAATTTTGACCACCTTTAACTGAAAGAGTTCTTGACCGTTCTTGTTGAAAAATTGTGTCTAAACTACTATCCAATAGGACTAACCTTGGTGCAAATTTCATCCCGATCGGAAGACATCGGTTGACATGAAACCCCACCATATATAAAAAATTTATGAATATTTAAATAAAATTCATTAATTTGTGAATTTTTAAATAAAATTCATTAAATTTCGTTATAAGTATTTGATGAATTTTGGGCATTTCACAATTCAACATAGGGCGATTAAAATTTACTCTTTTTTGAAACCATCAATTACGAATGCACATGGCGATGAATTGTGAATTTTCTAAAAATGATTAGCATACCTTTAGGCTCTTATAAAATTATTTATTACAAATATTTTATATTATTTTATTTAATATAGTTTTAACATATATTATACATAAGTTTTATCATTCTGCACTTATCCTCCATACGACATATAACTACATATGTCCAATTTCACACTCCTCCGTGCCCGCATTTTGCTTAAACGTATTAATATATAGATATGAGCTGAATGACGATAACCATTCAGTGCTGGCAGTCCAAAAAATCAATGTGGGACCATTTTAAGACATATAAAGAGCTTCCCGATATTCGCTTTAATAATATTCGCTAAAAATACAATATACTTATATTTCACCTAAATCTGGTTTATGTATATTTTTAGAACATCCAAGTAAAGTAACTAAATGTGATCATGATCGGTTCATATTGGATCTAGTCTGCTTCGAATAACACACCTCATATGCACTTTGATATTCCTTCAGGCCAATGAAAACTTATTTTCATTGCCCATTAATGACTTCCAAGGGAATCTGAACATTTTTAAATCTGAGATTCTAAAAATGTCTTTATTGTTAATATAAGTGATTTTTTCTATCTTATTAAAAATAACTTTGTTTGAAATGTCTTTCTTCTCTTTTTTTTATTGCTAAGAATTTTGATACCATTTTTTTTTATTATTCTTTTTTATTTATTTATTTTTTTATTTTTATTTATTTATTTTTTAAATTTCCTCATTATTTTCTTTCTATTATTTGAGAAATTTTTGTTTAAACTGAATTTTTATTTGTTTCGATTCGGTATATTAAACCAAATTTCAAACTGCATAAACAATTTATACTGTATTGGTAACAAACAAATAAAAGTTGCAGCCAACTGCATAAATAATTATAAATTGAATGGCTGTGTAGAGTTACATCATATTGCAACACCTTTCAAAAAGTAAATTTACTTAGAAAAAAACTTAATAAAAAAAATTGATATGAATTTATTACTAACAAACTAATAAAGTATAAATTAATAATAATGAAATAAAATATATACAAAAACCCGATTAATATGCAGGAAATATTTTTAACGCAATTTCCGTTTGGAAAACTTCAGAAATGTACAGGGAAGGTCTTCTGGTGGAACATAAAATGAAACAATTAAAAGTGGTTTTAAGAAAATTATTGTGAAAAAATCCCTTTCTTACTAATCGGAAGTATTAAAATTGTTATAATCCCCTGTCTGGTAGATTATTTTTGAAGCATTTAAATCATTGATATTCAGCTTTTAGACAATTTTCCTTCACTGTTCGCTCTATGGAACAGCAATTTTGAAGTTTAACAACGTAAAAACTGCAAAAAAAAAATTTTTTTTTGAAATCAGTTTCCCCTTTATCTGGCTTCTAGAAAAATTATTTACTTTTGAATTGAGGCTTCAAAAAATTTCTTTTTTTAAATATTTTTGAAAAAATTACCACAAATGAAAAATGAATTCATGGAAATATAATAATTACATTTTTTGAAAGCGCAAGGTCTAAACTAAAACAACCGTTATTTTGTTTTTTTAGCCATATGAGGGAGTTTGTTGCTGCTTTTTGTTTCTAAAATTGTTCTTCAGTGGCGCCCGAGCTAAGAAAAAAATATAACTAAAATAAAAATAATATTAATAGTAAATAACACTTAGGTACATTTAAAAAGTCTTCTCTAAAATTGTCTTCTTGGAAAACGTTTCCTATAACCACTATAACCATTCCATCCAAAAATCGTATTTTTATATAATTAAAATTACTAGTATAACCCAGTACTCGAAATTCTAGGAAATATTATTTTTTTTGTTCCACTTTTGTCTTCCAATGTATTTTTTAATTTATATACATATATAAAAAATTTATGAATATATAAATGAGCCTAAATGTATGTTAATCAATTTTAGCAATTCACAATTCAACATTCGCATTAACAGGGTGTAACGAATTATTATAAATAATTTATTTTATTTTATTTAATATATTTTCAAGACAGATTAAACATAAATTTTATCATTCTCAGCTGCTCCTCCGCATGAACTATAACTATGCCAATTTTCACACTCCTCCGTGCCCGCATATTGCTTAAAAAGGGAACTAAAAATTTACCTTCACGAATTAATATATAGATGCCTAAACTTGCTCATTGGTCATTTATATTTCATGTTTGCATCATGAGTGTCAAAATTCTTGTCAAATTATTTTCGTTGTTTTATTGTTAACAAAAAAAAATTTTAATCTGAAAAGGTTTTCTTTAGGAAATATTAGTGCTGATCAAACACTAATCGCTTTTTAAATTAGTTGCCGTGATTTTAAGTTATGATTTTACAATTTAAAATAAAAAAAAATGTTTATTATTCACAGTGGGTCCGGCTTTTTTTCATACAATTATTGTTTATTGTATAATAAGTTATTGCGAAATTTTCCGAGATTTATGATGGATATTGGTTCGATTTCACAAAAAATACATCACACACAGAAATGCAAATCTCGACCTTTATTGATTTTCAGCATCCTTCTGCCTATTACTTCAACTCATGCTCAATGAACTATTTAAATCAACATTTGAACGAAAAGAACATGAGAAATGTTTTTTTCTTTTTATATACGAGAGTTAGAACGAACAAGCTGAATTATTTCCAATTTTTAGCTTTGTCTACATTAACATAGCCAGATCAATTACAAGTCTTGTAATGTGAACAGCTCTTTGTTTTTGCCATTGTCCTCTAGATGGAACTGTAATGGCATATGAAATTATTAATAATTTTTTAACCGTTGGCATATCCTTTTAAAATATGTTTTTATTATTTTACTTTAAAATGGATTGTGAAGGAACTGTACTCGATCGAGAGTTTCACTGAAAGTACTATAATAGAACTTAAATTTAAAAGTAACTTAAAATAATAATAATTTTGCAAATTAATATATAACTAGCAGTTCGAGTGCAGTTCCTAGGCAGCTTTATTTTTCAACGTAGCGAATGCACAAACCAACACTTATATGGTTTATTATTATTTTGGAATGACCACAACAAACTCATTAACAAACACACTAACAAATTTAGTAAAACACACATAGCATATGTATAATTTTATGTATGTGTTAGTAGCAACTTTAAATGCAATTTACTCAAAATAAAGGAAAAAATTTAAAAATCTGTAAATCTGCAAAACGGCTAAAAAGAAATACCTTTCAAATAATATACGCTTGATCAAAATCGGGATAAAATGGTAGAACAAAACATCGGTCACAAGAAATCGCCTAATAATAATTAATATTATAGATGTTTTTTTTTTTTTATTTTTTTTTTTTAATAACAATCCTATCTAGAAGTAATTTAAGCTTTATTAAACTCACCTATTTAGATTAAAAGTTATTGCGATTTATTTATGTTGCAATTTTTATGTGCGCAGGCCTTACTATTCACCATATGCATGTAAATATACATAATTGTAAATTGCATTAAAAAAAATTGGTTTTTCTTATTTGTTTTAACAGATCTACCCAGAATATAATGATAATTACAAAAACAATACATGCCAACTATATTCAGACTAAAAAAAGAAAAAAAAAAGTTGCTTGACAAAAAAATATCGAATATATAAAGCAACAACAACGCTAACAGCTAAAGTAATTAAATTATTTCAATGTGCACAGACAGACAGACAGAGAGACAGACAGACAACAAGAAGAGCGGTCACGTTTCAGACCGGGTCAAGATTAACACAATACACAATAATAATAATAACAACAACAAAGCAAACTAAAATAAAATCGATGTGTTTATTTTTGCGGGGTGTCCAATTGGCATTTCTGTATAACAAGCCAAAAATATATTTAAAAAAATAAAATAAATAAAAACAAACACACAATACTACAAACCCCAACGAAACAAAATAATGCCAAACTAGTGTTAACATGGACAAGAAACTATTTCCGGACCTTTGCAATGCGCACGTGCGGAATCACTTTCATTTTTATTTTTTGCATTCAAATTTGTATTTGTAATGTAAGAATATTTTTTGTGGTTAAATTTAAAAAATTCTTAAATGAATTTATTTTTAAATAAATTTAAAAATAATAATTTTTTTTTGTATTTATTTATTGTTTTTTTTTTTTGCTTTTTATATGTCATCATTTTTATAGTGGCTCCTCCACTATTTATTTTTATGATTAGCATATTAATTCACTTGCAGTTTGCCTGGAAAGATAATAAATAAACTGAAAAAATTAAAAAAAATATATTTGGAGCGTAATTATGCAGACTATTGAATAATTTGTACATTTAAACTACTAAATAAAAGTATGTGCAGGTATTTATTTAGTTGTCTGAATTTAAATTAGAAAGACAAAATTGATAATGCACATTAGGTCAAATGACTGCTTTTTCTGTGCAAAAGTGATAAGAATCAAAGTACCGTTTTACCGTAGTTGTTGTTTTTTTTTTTTTAATTGGAAATACTTTAAAACAAAGACGCGTGATTTTTGTTTTTGCTAAATATAAAGCACCGTTACACATCTGTTAGTCAAAGTCAATCAATGCAAGTTTTTCAAAAAATGTTCTTGCGAGTTCAGGAGTACTTGATGAACTTTAAGTGCGTGTTTCTCGAATTGTGTTAGTAATAATTAATTTGTGTAAAATGGAAAATAAAGAGACAAGTATACTTAAGTATAAGTATAACTGCTTTATATTTATGTATGTTCCTATACTTGAAAATTACTCATTAACCTACATGGCCTTAAAACGGAACGATTTAACTAAAACTTTAATTTTCTGCAAGCCTTTAAAAAATTTGGCACCATTTGGCCTCTTTGAAATTAAAAAAAAAAAAATAGATAATTTGTTATTTAATGAGTTATTGGCAATTTATTTCACATTGCTATTTTTTGCACTTTACGAGTAACGTCTCTTTAATTAAGGTAACGTTTGTTTAAAAAAAACCGATCTCTTTGAAATGTGAAGAACAAAATCCATAGAAAAGAAAAATTTTATGCCTGTTTCAAATATGTAGTTGGCAAAATTGGCGTAAATGTTATTTCGGATGAAATGAAGAAACAAATATCGCAAAAAAGATTAACTCAAAATTGGGAAAAATGTCACCGTTGTCGGACGCACTGTGGCTGAAATTTTGATTTCATCGACCAAAAGTCCAATTTTTTTTGTCACCGATTTTTAAAATTTTAACGCCATTTTGTAGCTAATATATCTAAATTAATGTAGGCAAAAAATTAGGTTAAACTATTTCTTATTGTGGACGTGGTGACAGCATGGCAACTCAACTGTTTTTTAATTTCAGAAAAAAGTGATTTTTTTTTTTATCAAAAATAAATGGTTACTACTCGCAAGTTATCGTCGATAATGACCTGCGGTCCTTTTTACAAGGTTGGTAGGATTGTAGTCTTTAGTTGTTGTAAGTGGCCACAGCCCTACCGTTTAAGAATAGGGGTGTACTAAAATAATTATTTAACTACTATATTTTTGTCAAATTTCAACTTAAGTGGAATAGAACTTCTAGAGAATAAAAGGGAACAAGAAACATATATCACCCGGAAAAAGGTGAAAGTGCCCTCTTTAACCCTATATGTACTCTTGCACCCGTGACGACACGTGGGTAGAACACTTTTTTAATTTTAATGAAATTACTTAACAAAATTTAAAGTTACTCGTATATTTGATCTATTACCAGTAATGATATCTGCTTACAAAATTTTAATACAAACTCAATTGCTATAATATGTTTCAGCAACAATAGTCACAAATAAAAATATTCAGAAAAATATGGAAGGCTTCAGTTATAAAGAACTGGCCGAAGAGTATTTTAGAAACAAAAACCAGGAAGATGTTCTTACTTACGTTTAAAATTAAACTTAAATTCGTGTAGCATCGAAATACAAGAGCAATTATCTAATTTGTTCAAAGCATTCAAAAAAACGCTACACGGAAGTTAGCTACAGAAACAGCAAAGCAAGATAAGGCTGGAATACATCGGAAATCATTGGACAACTGCATTGATAGATCTAAGAGGGGGAAACTCAAAGAATCTTTCATACGTCAATTACGATCACAGAAGCAACTAGCAAAAGTAGATATCATTGAAAAAGTTGTTAAAGCTAGTCCAGTGAGAACAAAACGGATTCTTAAAAGTATACGAACTCCGAGCGATGCAAAACAGTTCACAAATGAGGAGGCATTAGCTTTATTTCTGGATTGCGTGCGATTGAAAAAGGCTCAAATATGTATCTAGCATAGCATCACATAACCGCTGCTAAAATGGACTGTTTGCCATCAAAGGACACTATTACAATCACATCGATTTCGGCAGAGGTACAACTACAATCTCTACTTGATCACACAGCCAAACGCCTGCTACAATCTATAAAAGAAACTCAGGCCCTTATTATGAGTTGCATTCGATCTTCGCTGGCTATCGAACATCGACTATCGAATGCCAAATTCATATTATGAGCTGGCAGCACTGTCAAAAATTTCGTTGTACAACGAATTTTCAATCGAACTCAATTTTGCTTTCGATGCTAGATGGCAGTTTGTAAAACTTATTGAAAATATAAGTTGTTAATTATTGTAATTTCATGATTTTGATCTGCCTTGTGTACATTGCCGCAGCAGTTCATCTGTAGTAGACAGCAATTCCATAAACGCCTCCTTGCAGTCGAAAATTTGCTATAAATCTGTAACCAAATGGTGCCCTTGTTAAAACCTCGCATACTTATGTAGTGGACCGTTTCCAAAATGTTGGAAGCATCTCTCATGACGAAGCATTTCTCTTCATCAGACAATCATAGAACCATAATTCCATGTTAATAAATAATTAATTTTTTTTTCCTTAATAAATTTGTAAACAAACAATGTTTACTTATAGTGCCAGCTGATAAATATGTACTATTGTGAATAATCCAATTGAGTGAAATTCACAATAGAGCTATTTTATCGAATGTGCGCCATAATACCGAATGAAAATTCGTTCGATCAGTTAATTTGACCACAATCAAAAATCGAAAGATGCTCATAATAGGCACCTGAGTTAAAGAAATATGGAAACACAAAGTTAACTCTTTTTAGTAAATATGGATTTGGTAGTATGTGAAAATATTTCGGACTCAGATATGTTCATGGTATCATTTGTAGCATTACGATTGAAAATGATTTTGCAAGAATCAGAGCATTCGACTAGTATAACGCAAACAAGTTTGGAAAAATGAGACACCTCTTCTACGAAATACTGCATTCCAATCAAATTTGAATTCAAAAAAGAAACTCATGATGCCATTAACAAAGAAGTTGCAACACTACAGCCATTAAAATTACAGTTAGCTGGGCAGCAAATTGAAGTAAGCTATCAATTAATGCTGACAATGATAGATGGAAAAGTAGGCCAGGCTTTGACTAATACGAAGGCTGCATCCAGCTGCATTATATGCCAAGCAACATCAAGCCAATTAAACCAACTCCAGACAAAATCATTAGATAATACCGATGTATATGAATTTGGATTTTCACCACGAATACGACTTATGGAACACATACTAAAAATCAGCTATGATTTGGATTTTGGGTTTTCAGGATCAATAAGAAACAACGAAACCAACAAGGAGTTAAGAAGTTCAAAAATGAAACATGTTCAAGGTGAAAAGCGCAAACTGCAAAAATAGTACCCATGGGAGAATATATCTGCAGCAGTTCACAAAATCCTTTATCATGGAAAAGATGTTATTATATATCATTTGGTACTACTTGGAGATCTATCAGATGAAGCTCAGGAAAAAATCATGTGAATCCGATTATAGGGGAGATGTGTAAACAACTAGTAATTAAAGATTTTTTATGGCACTTTTTTAAAATAAAACACAAAGCGTCATCACTTATAGCAAACAACTGCTCAGCTAAAAATATTTATTATTTATTATTTCAAATGGTTAATTTTTAATTTTTCGTATCTCAGTTTTTATTTTTCATTTTTAATTTTTCGTTTTTTATTTTTAATTTATAATATTTTATTTTTCATTTTCCACTCTTCATTTTTCATGTTTCATTTTCCATTTTTCATTTTTTATTTTGCATTTTTTTATCTTTTATTTTTTGTTTTTCATTTTACGTTTTTTGTTTTTAATTTTTCATTTTTAATTTTTCATTGCTCATTTTTTATTAGTCATTTTTAATTTTTTATCTTTTATATTTTATTTTTCATTTTGCATTTTTTATTTTTCATTTTTTATTTTTAATTTTTGATTTCTAATTTCTGATTTTTTATTATTTTTTTTTTTTTATTTTTTATTTTTCATTTATCATTGTCTATGATTCATTTTTAATTTCTTATTTTTATTTTTAATTTTTGTTTTTTATTTTTCACTTTTCATTTTCTATTTTTAATTTTTTATGTTCCTTTTTCAGATAATTATGCACTTTGAACACTTGTAACCAAAAATTTTACTTTACTTTATATTTATTTATTGATATAAAATTTTTACGAAATGATCTTAAGTTAATTTTTAATATTAATAGTAATAAATTTTTTCAATCAAACAATTAGTGCTTTTTAGTGCTTTGCATTTCATTGTATTTCAGCATCTTTTTGAGGTTCTAATTTGCACCTTTTGCTTGGAAAAAGTTGGCATCGCCGCTTTTTCGTTTACCGATATATGGCCCCAAATGTTACAAAAAATTATCAAAATGGGTTCTCCTGATGAGAATACATGCTAGCCAGACACGGTCAGAAATCATATTCAAACAGATAATGCCAAAAATTATGTTGCACTTTATTGAAGTTCACACATTTCTCTAAAAAAAAGAAGCACGCTTCATAAATATAAATCAACACTTTATATCATTACTGAAAACAATGTCTCTTTGAGTATTTCACAAGTCTTAACCTCAAAGTCAAGTGACAGCATAAAAAGTCCTTGAAAAGAAATAGAAACAACGTTACGTATTTAAATACACTACGAAAACAGTACACAAAAATCGATTATAAGTAATGAAAATAGAAAATAATTCATTGTTTTGTTGTGGCTGCTGTTTTTTTTTTCATTTGCAAATACACTTGCAAAATACATTGTTTTTGTTGTTGTGTTATTTGTTGTTGTTACATTTAATGGTCATAGAAGAGTTAGAAACTGAATGATATAAAATCATGACAAGGCGTGGATTACCTCTTGTACGAAAAAGTGTACAAAATATCAAATACTTAATAAAAAAAAAAAACAATAACAAACCAAACAACAATTCAACAGCAAATAATACAAAAACAACAACAATAACGAAATTTGAATTGTAATTGTATACACTTTATACAAAATCATATTACTTTTGTTTTGCACAAACAAAACAACGACAACAAAAAACAAGCAAAAAAACAACAAATCTGTTGCACCAAAGATTTATAATAATGAGTTTACAGCGGTGTTTTGAGAAATTTTGAGCTAAGAGATTGCTTACCACCATAAATTACTCGTATAAGTGAAATGAAAAATCAAAATTTTATATTGACTGAATGCCGCTTGTAAAAGTTAATAGACACAAGTAAGAAAGTCTGTCTAGGCCGATTATATAATACCCTTACAATATGTTACGGAAAAGGTTCTGAGATCAAATCGTACTTGTTAAAATCAAAAATAATCCTAAAACAAATTTTAGCGAGATTTGCATGCATCGATTTAAACAAACGATGGCTCAGTTTACTCAGAAATATACTGACTTTAAGGATGCTTTTGTTTTTAATGGAATTAAAAAAAAGAAATGTCGTTGCTATTGAAATAATACCAAAATTTTAGAGGTTACTGAAAAATATCAAAAAAAAATTTTTTTTTTTTAAATATGAAGTATTCATATTTTGAAAGCTGATTTCATATGAAAAGTCTTCGCTGGCTTATCCAAAAGGCAAGAACGATCATGATAAAATGCTCCTGATATTAAATAATACCCTAAAATTTTAGTGGAGTTTGTATGGTGGTGCATATGAATTTTAAATTAGAAATCATATATTATACTCGTAGCTCTGTTTTAGTGAGGACGAACACCAGATTTTTTTTAATACATATTAGCTTGTCCGATATTTCAAGAATAGACTTCTAATATTCAAATATGAGTACATCAGCAATGTGCACAAAAAATTTCAATTTAAAAAATTGAAGACATACTCCCGTACAAAAATTATAGGAATAAATGTTTTCTATATACAATACCTACAATCTCAAAAAAGTTAACTGAAATGTCCTAAGAGACTTGTCTGTTATACCCTATTCCACTACCAAAAATATATGACCTAGACCCGTCTTTCATTATACCGATCGACTCTGAATCAATTTCTGACTCGGTTTAGCGATGTCCATCCGTCCGTCCGTCTGTGTGTCTATGTAGACCTCGTAATCAGGTCGCCAATATGAATATGTTTTAATTAAATTTGTTATATAAGCTCTTATCAACCGTAGGATAAACGCTATTTAATTGATAAAATCGGTGCACGTTCGGCCATCGTCAGCATACAAATGTCCCCTATGAAATAGACAAAAATTGCCATAAGATCCAAATTACCATATAGATCTCAGTCAAATTGGGTTTGTATATGTTTATTATATCCATTAATCAGTAGTCCAAAACTAATTCCTATAGGACATTTCTTACTCTTAGCCCCCATATAAAGATGCTTCCCGATCTTCACTTAAATCTATCAAAAAACCAAAATATTGCACAGATTTTTCTCAAATTTAGTTCGTATATATTTTTCAATATATAAGTGACTTTACCAAATATGGTCAGGATCGGGCCATTTTTCGACCTAGTCCCCATATAAATATAGCACCCGCTATGAACTTTTTCATATCTGCAGCCAAAAAATTAAATAATAATGCCACTCAAATTTAATTTATGCTTATTTTCTATATCCAATTAGTTGGACCGAAGAGATAGGGTCTCTAAACGCATGGTATATGTTATCGTATAGTCGGTCTAAACCGACTATAATTTCTTACTTGTTATTATATGTATTAATGAGTAGTCCAATAATAAACCCTGTAGTCATAGCCCCATATAAAGCTACTACCAGTTCTTCACTTAAATGTATCAAAAACTAAAAATATTACACAGATTTTTCTCAAATTTGGTTTGTATATTTTTGTGACTTTACCAAATATGGTCAGGATCGATTAATTTTTGGACCTAGTCCCTAGCATCCCAAATGAACATATCTCCAGCCAAAAAAAAGTTAATAATAATACCACCCCGGTCTAGACCGACTAAAATATTCGTACTTGTTTTTTTTTTCTTATGTGTAATATTTTCTTCTATTGTGTAAAAGCTTTTGGCCGAGGTTAGGTAAGGTTAGATGGGTTGCCCGCCCGAAGGCGAGTACACTCGGAGGCCATATGGCCCATTATGGTACCCTTTAGAAAGTGTCGAAATTAAGAGATAAGAAAATAGATTGTAAAAGTACAGATAGATTATGTAGGGAGTATGGAAAAGAAAGGATAGTGAAAAAGAGCTCTTTCGTCGTCTGTATTGTTTTCATACCATTTTATCACGTTTGGTTGTTGAATAACTAGCTCGATAATTCACTAATCTTTATTATTATCGAATATTTTGAAATCTTCATAACCTTCCATAGTTTAAACCTTTCACCAATTTTCAATGTCATCAATGCTGCTGTCTATATTATCACCCACCTACGACAGGCACTGATTTGAGATGATTTGTTCTGCTTTGTTGACATTTTTTAAATAAACCACTCATAAGTCTCAATATAAAACCCTCAAAACGGAAAAGAAATTCAGGGAATACCAATAAACAAAAATAGAGCTATGTGTTGTCACTGAAAATTTTTTAAAAGTCGGCAACTTCCACTTTGGGCGCTGAACGCCAACGCTGTTAGAGCTCCCACTTCCTAGTGTAACAAAAAAATAATGGTTGGTTTGAAAAATTCATACGCTCAGAAAAGTTAACTTTTTAGAGTGATAAGTGGACGCTGAAATTCGGTTAACTTAACCGCAATTCTACTGTATATATATATTTTAACAGAACCCAATATAGAATTCGCAAAAAAGTCTTTTTGATACATTTTTTAAGAACCAAAACAAAAACTAATGCTTTCTGAACCATACGAAACTTAAAACAAAATGTTTCTCTGTGATCAGCTCAACAATTCGCAGCAAGCCTACCTATAACTGTATGTTGTTAGATATAAGCTGATATACAAACTTCATTTCCATACAAACATAAGTACTAACCGAGGTATATTGTATCTTGAAAGAAACAAAAAAAAAAGTTATGCGATTGCGCGCATTTATTAGGTCATGGTCGTAATATGAAAACAGAAACATCACAATACGTATAGACAAAGAAGAAAATGAAGAAAAAATAAAAGATATTATGGTTCACTCACTCAGTTACTGAGATATACTGACATACAGAAAATTCAACATAAATATAATATTTCAAACGTCAAACATCTTGCCATTCATTTGAAAAAAAAATATTTGTAAAGATACGAATATTTTTGGCTGCTTGGTGAAATGTTAATAAACTCTTAAAAATTTTCTTCATTCATTTTAAAATATGTTTTCTCTCCCTTAATTTGGATGTCAGTTGCCACTAAGAAATTTTTGGAAATTCTACAACATTAATTTAGTCAAAGCTTGTAAGAAATAAAATAATTTTTCAACACAAAAGTTTGATACATTTCAAACCAGATGGTAAACATATATCAGTTGGTCATGACGTTCATAATGCAAGTGTGCGAAGTTAGCCCCCATTTTTGGAAATAAAATTTTTTGAAGATTGTTCTGAATTGTTCTATGATTGTTCTACAATGTTCCAAAACGATGGGTTTCTAAAATATAATTTGTACCGGTAAATCGAAAAAAAAACGAATTTTAAACTTTTAAAATTTGGCAGTTGTTCTAGGTTGTTCTAGTTGTTCTAAACATTGTTCCAAAATACATACTTAGGTATGTCGCAAACCGTAACGTACGCAAATGAGAACATGTTTTCCGCGATATCAACGTTATTAAACGATATCAATATTTTTATGCAACACGATAGTTAACGTACAGATTCCAAAATTTCTTTCATATAAGGTATCCTGAATGGCACCCTCAGATCACTCTAAAACTTGGATATGTTATAGAGAGGATGTACAGTTAAGGGACCCGTATATTTGGGGTTTATTAAAATAGTTTTGACTATTTCGACCATGTTGGTATTTAAAATAGGGTAAATCGGCTATCATTGTGCCAAGATATGACTTAAAATATGGTGACAACTCTAAAATTCAATTTTTTAATAGTTTTAGTTATTGAAGTTTTATTTGCTTGACAAAATATGTCGTATTCTTTTTCATTTGGTTAGATTAGATTAGATTAAGAAAGCTCCACGCACTGCGACCAATTTGATCTTTTGTGCAGCCCATGGTTGTCATAAAGGTTAAGGCTCCTTTAAAAGTCAATTATCGTACTTGGCATGAGATACCATATGTCCCAGGGGGATACAGTCTATCCTCGACTTAGTTTTGGACATTCACGGAGAATGTGTTCTGCTGTTTCCACCCCCTGTTCGCAGAACCTACATGTGTCTGTAACAGCCTAACTTTTATTCTTTGATAATATCTCAGATTACAGTGTTCAGTAAAGAATCCCGTCAAGGTCCTTAAGTCCTTCTTATCAGGGGAAAGCATTCTTTCGGATTGAACAATGGATGGATGGACTTTTGTCCCAGTGTTCGCCAATTTGTGATTGCCTGGTTCCGGACCGATGAAAGGACGACAGGCCGCTCGATGGGCTAGGCAATCTGCATATCGTTGTCTTCATGTCCCGGAATCCAGCATAAAGTTAGTTTGTTGTATCTGCCTAGTTGGTTTAGCACTACGATGCAATCCGAAACGAGTCAAGACGTCACGTTATAGGGCAGCCTGACTGTCGGATAGTATGTAAATGAGTGCCCTTTTTGTGTTTCTTCTAATGCCGTTTTCTTTTCTGACAAAAAATGTCGCATTTTATTTGCACCTTTTCCGAAAAGTGTATTTTTTATATATTCTAAATTAAGAGCAACCTTATTTTGTACATCAATTGAAAGGTCTCAAAGTCGAGCGCTCGTAAATCGCAAAAAAATGCAGCCATTGACTTCTTTCAGGTCATAGTGTGAGAATATTTCCACATTGTTCCCCTTTTTTGAATATTTTCACCCCATGACTTCAAAGAGGATAATAATCAAAATTTTTTGCATTTTATGAACACAGCACTTTGAGACCTTTCGATTGATGTATAAAATTAGATTACTCTTAATTTAGAATATATAAAAATATACACTTTTCGAAAAAAGTGCAAATAGCATGCGACATTTTTTGTCAGAAAAGAAAACGGCATATGACATTCAGCCATGCTTACATTAATAACAAAGACCTCCGCTTGGAAAATGAATGGGTATTTTCCCATGGGTAATAAGGCACGCTGAAAATTGGGACCGAATATGCCCGTCCCCATTAAATTGGTTTGAGACATCTGTCAACCAAACGTGCGAACCCTGCTCTGGTTCCCAGGTCCTATTGGTACATAAGCTCCGTTCCAATATCATTGTTTTTAATTCCCAGATATATAGTTTTCTTGGAAGCATTTTGTCCGTGACTCTCGCTACCGGAACGTTGGTGAAGAATCTTGCGACCCTCATGTGACCCAGAAGTCTTACGGCACTCATGCACGTCTCTTAGATGACCGAAATATGCAGCATGACCACGATAGCATTGGTTGGGCACGTTCTGTTCGCCCCGTTGGTACCAATACAGGCAATCCGGTATACCTTGTTTATGCATAAATTTATTATCTGGCATAATTGTCTTGCAAAGAACATGCATCGACTTCAAAACATCCAGTACAGAAAAAGCTTCTTTGAGATCATCATTTTCTTCTTCACTAGACGACAGCCCTTCGTCGTGAATAATATCTACGATAATTTCTTTATCGGTAAGCGGTCCAACGTGAGGTAAATCGTCATCAAAGCTTACAAAATTTGCATATTCTTGTGAAGACTCTTCCATTCTTGTACAATTTTAATTAAATCCTTTTGTGGCTCGCTTCGATCTTTAGAGCCGTTAAAACTAGCGTAAAGAACTTACCTATTTGAAACAATTTTGAATACATATTGGTTTTAACAGTCACCAAGCCCCTTTTAGTAAATGCAACGCTGTCAAAAGTGTAATAGGTTTTTAAACTCCTTAACAGTTTTTTCTAATTCGTCTGCTGTCAATTTCCTTCTAATTATACGATATTCCTTAATTGATCTGATTATTCCTTGGTCAAGAGGCTGCGCTACCGGAGTGGTATCAGGAGGTAAATATTCTCTTCGAACATGCGACAAATCGGCTTTCTTGTGAGGCGCAGCGTTGTCAATAAATAGGATAACGTTGGGCTTTTTTCGAGAAATTTCTTCATTGAACGAAGAAATGATTTTCTCCCAGATTTCTTGTTTTGTTGTCGGCTCTTCGATAATAAACACACTCTTGTACTCACCAGTTTATTTTGTTTTTTTGAACAAAATTCGTGTTCTTGCACGTATACTGCTAACAAAACAGAACATGTTCTTGAATTTCTCTGTTTTCTATTTTATTACTATCTTTTTATTTTTATTTTTTTATTTTTATTATCATCTTTTTAGTTTTATTTTTTTATACCTGCTAATGAATTATTTCAGATTTTTTTTAAATAAATTTGGTTGAAACAATTGTTGTCGTTATTATAGGGGTTTTACAGATTTTTCCGATCGCGGGTCGATAAAGTTTTAAATTTTAGATGAACGCGTTCAAGAACATGTTCTGTTTTCTTAACAGTACACGTGCAAGAACACGAACTTAAAATAAAGCCACACTCGAATCTCTGTGGTTTATGTGTGTTTGAAATAAAAAATACGTGATAGAAAAATATTCGTATAGATAACGAAATATTAAAACGAGACACAGCCATGATTGTGTTCGGCACCGTACAATATTTAGAAACACACATAATTGATATGTGTTGGCTGCTTTAGAACAGAACATTGTGTGTTTGATGTGTGTATTTTCTGAACCTTGTTTAAGCGTGAAACCTTCTTAAGCGGGAAACACTTATCGGTGAAGTACTCTAATTGTTTTTTGCTAAATGTCAAAGGTCACAATTATATGATCTTTAGTTTGTAGAAATATATTCCGAAGAGTGGAATTTTTAAAATATATTAAAAATTTTATGTTTTATGATTGTCTTTTCAATTCTTGGTCTAAATTTCATTAGTACAAAAAAACATCTGATATTTTTTTCACAACTTTCTATATAACAATATTAAGAGGAAATTTTGTTAATCATTTATAAAAAAAAGTATTTGTTGGCGCCATATTCTAACTTATTGATTCATTATTTCGGTTTTATAAGCTGCAAATTCAATTTCACTACAAGTCATTTTAAACGATGTATCCATACCTTCATTAGAATTATGTTCTAAACAATTTCAATGAGTATATTTTTTAAGAATAATTGTTTTACTTTAAGAAAATTTTCATTCATGGCAAATTTTATCAAATGACGTATAAAAAAGTTTATTTTCTTCGTTGATTATAAATTTAATTTGTTTTGTTTTCTGTTTTGTCTTTAATTAAACATGTTGGTAATTGATTTTTTTAGTTTTCTAAACGAAAAAAAAAAATTGATGACACAATAGCTCTTCCAACAAACAAACTAAATATTGCTATCATTAGAAGCTGTTTTAGCAAAATGGAAAATGGCATTAATCTTATCAAAATGTATAAATGCCATAAACATTTGACGACGAAATAGCAAATTCCTAGAACCACTTTTGTGTTTTTATTAAAAATACTCGCATCCAGCAATAGAAATATAAAAAAAAGATGTAATGAAATCATTAAAAAGTAATTGAACTTGAACTACAAGTACTTTACAATATTGTTAAAGTTTTTGTTATTGCAAAAATAGATATTAAAATGTACAATATTAAATTTCATAACTTGTGAAATGTCTTCACCTTAATTTATTTGAATGGACTTTTTGGAGGTTAAACACTTAATCACTAACTAAAAAACTAAGAGGAGTAGTGCAAATTAATAAAGATCAGAATTTATGTTTGCTGTACTCCTCTGAAAAAAAAACTTTGGCATATTTAATGGGGTCATGTCCAAAAGACGCTGCTGAAAGATGTCGATTGCTAACGCGGAAGTTTAGAGTGAATTATTATCTATGATTAAAATATATGAATTCCGGTTTCCTAACTTTAAGAGTGATTATTTTAACACGGAATACAAGAGTTGCCTTGGCCAAGTAAAAAAGGAAGATGACGATTTGGAGACTTTACTTGGTGTAGACTTGTGTTCGAAAATCATTTGACTTGACCCAAGTAACAATCAAAAGAAATGGACTTGTTTGACATTTGAGTTAAAACTGAGAGACGTCGAAAGACTTGTCTGAAATGTTGCTTCAGCTAACTCAAACTCAACGGCAATTAGCAGAAAGATTACTGTGTCACAAGAAACAATCAGCAGATGTTTTTAGAGCAACGGGCAAGACCAATAAGCTCGGTTAATGGGTCCTACCAAATTTGAATGAACGTTTAAATGAAAATCGCAAAGTCACTTCTTGAATTGCTGCTGAACACTACAAAAAAAATTGTATCGAATATGTTATATATATTACATTATATTATAAATATTATATATGATTATCTCCTCTTCGCCTCGAGGATATTGGAAAATGACTCGACGAAAGGTTTAACGCAAAAGACAAGCAGTTTTTCTGGTATGTTATTCATGATGGCCGAAATGTGTCTATGCCGATGGGCAATATTTTGAATAAAAAAATGATTACCCTTGAAACTTACGTGTTTTTACCAAAAATAATAATAAATAAATAAATAAATAAAAATCGTACACCTGGTAGATATACGGGGCCGACTTATTATGTCTGAAAATGTCAAAAATCACAATATGGTTGATCGTTCGGAGAGTGAAAGTCGATGAGATTGTGACTTCTTCAAGGCATCTGTTTCACTTGGACCTAAAATTGTTACACAATTCACTATATTATTTCAAAACCCACTATAGTCTTTCTCATATCTATATATTATACGTGAAGGTAAATTTTTAGTTCCCTTTTTAAGCAATATGCGGGCACGGAGGAGTGTGAAAATTGGCATAGTTATAGTTCATATGGAGGAGAAGCTGAGAATGATAAAATATATGTTTAATCTGTCTTAAAAATATATTAAATTAAATAAAATAAAATATTTCTAATAATTGGTTTAACCCTGTTAATGAGAATGATTTAAGTTGTAAATGACACACCCTGTGTTGAATTGTGAATTGCTTAAATTGATAAGCATACCTTTAGGCTTAGTTAAATATTCATAAATTTTTAAATTGAATGAAAAAATAATATTTTCTAGAATTTTCACTCGAATTTCGAGTGCTAGGCTATATTGTATTATTGCTCAATTAAATCTGAATAAAGATAGAGATGGTTGTTGTTTATATGAGGATAATAAATGTTTTTAAGGGTCTTTCGGTATGAACAATTCTACACATGGGTAATTCCATTTAAAATCAACGAAATAAAATGACATTTTCGAACTTGCCCTCTTTGGATTGTACAAAAATTAGCATGAATGTTCTACAGTGCTAAACTAATATAAATTCAAAACTTTCAGGTGTCTAGCTTTTGTGATTCCCGAAATATGTTGCTTCGAAAAGTAAAAAATTCATTAAAACACACACATAAGTGGTCTGCTATTAGTGCTTATATCTTCAAAAGTTTTAAACATAGTTAAGTTAAGTTAAGCGATTTTTTTCAAAAGGTCAAAGGTCATTATCACAAGATTTAAAGTTTGGGAAGCTATGTCTCAAAAAATTAAATTTGTAAAATTCTAAAAATTCTATCTATACCAGGAACACAAAAATTCCACAATTTTGTTCCTGAAGTAAAATCAAAACTTAAAGTAAAACTGTACTCCGAAGACCCAGAATTTTTAATTCAAAATATTTACAATTAATTAATCGCATATGTTTGTAATATATAAATGTCAAATAAATATTTCTTACTTTTAACTCCTTTTATCTATTATTATTATTTCTTCAAACAATTTCACATTTTTATCAATATCTCAGGAACCAATTCGAGCTCACTCAAAACTTTTGGCACAAAATGCAGAGAATACTATCAGGATTAACATATATTTTTTCCAGAATTTTAAAAATTTCATTTTTTGAGATATAGCTTTCCAAACTTTGAATCATGTGACAGTGACCTTTGACCTTTCAGAAAAAAATTTTGACTAAATGCAGTTTAAAAGCTATTCTCATTACCTTTAAAATAAGACAAGATTTGACCCCGTATGTTAAAAACGTTTTGATATACAAATTTTAATGGCAGACGACTGTTTTTAATGATTTTTAAAATTTTTGACACGCCATATCTCAGGAACAACAGAAGCTGGAAGTCCAAAAATTTGCGTTTATCTTAGTTAAGTAAGGTGCAAAAAGACAACTTAGTTTCATAAGATTCACGGGTGGTCGGGAAAATCCGTTCGTTGGTTATAAAAATTTTAACCCATATACGGCTTAGCGTGTCAATCACAACTGCAAAATGTTTGCCAAACTAAACATGCTCTTGTAAATTTGTCCACTTTTTATACCCTATATCACTATGTGGTTTGGGTATAGGTAATGACTTTGTGCTGCTGTTTGTAACAACCAAAAATATTCGTCCTAGACCCATCTTTAATTATACCGATCGACTCAGAATCACTTTTTGAGTCGAAATAGCAATGTCCGTCCGTCCGTCCGTCTGTGTGTCCGTGTAAAGCTTGTAATCAAACTACAGGTCGCAAATATGAATATATTTTGATGAAATTTGGTATATAAGCTTCCATCGGCCATGGGATGAACGCTATTGAAATTGGTGAGAATCGGTCCATGTTCAGACCTAGCCCCCATACAAATGACCCCTATGAAATCGACATAAATTGCCATAAGTTCCAAATTATCATATAGATCTCAGTCAAATTGAGTTTGTATGTGTTTATTACATCCATTAATCAAAAATACTCCCTATAGGAAAATTCTTAGTCATAGGCCCCATATAGAGCTGCTTCCCGATCTTCACTTAAATCTATCAAAAAACAAAAATATTTCACAGATTTTTCTCAACTTTGGTTGGTATATATTTTTTGTCAAAGTATAAGTGACTATACCAAATATGGTCAGGATCGGTCTATTTTTCGACCTAGTCCCCATATAAATATAGTATCCGATATGAACTTTTTCATATCTGCAGCGAAAAAAATTAATAACAATGCCAATCAAAATTGGTTTATTCTTATTTTCTATATCCAATTAGTTGGACCGAAGAGATAGGGTGTCTTAACCATGGTATAGGGTATCGTTTAGTCGGGCTAGACCGACTATAATTTGCCTACTTGTTTGTATTTGACTATTTCCTGACATCTTCTGTTAAAAGTCGAATTTTTAATTGCGAACTTAATTACTTCCTGGCTGGTTATTTACCCCTTCTGTCTTTTTATGTCATCGTTTCCATTTGACTTAATTGGCCCAAAACCAATTACATTTATACCCTATACCACTATAGGCTATAATGAGTTAGAGCTGATGATTGTAACTATCAAAAATATCTGACCCAGACCTTTTATTACTCCGATTTAGTCATGTCCGTCCGTCCGTCTGCCTATGTGTCCCTGTAAACCTTGTAATTAAACTACAGGTCACAGATATTAATATATTTTGACGAAATTTGTATGCTCGAAAAAGTGGCCCAAAATTGAACATCCAGAATGGGCTTTATTAAGAACAATCCCGGTCTTAAGCCCGAAATCATTTTCAAATATTAATGCCATGTATTGATGTTTCGAATTAAAAAAATTTCTTTGGTTAAAATTTTATTTGTTGTGTTAGTTTTTACAATTTCAAGTTCTATCGGGATTAAAAAACAACCTTTCTACATTTTATGGCAATAACAAACTTCTGTATACCCTATGCACACTGGTGCAGAAGGTATAAAAGTTATTACATAGATTTTTCTTATTTCTCTGTATTTCTGTATTTCTCTTTTGAAAAAAAAATTATTAATTTTACAAGATATTGATATGATTGGTCCATTTTTTGACCCATATATTAAAAGCATCCTATATTAACTTTTTCATATCTGCAGGTCACAAATTCATAAAAATTTCACTTGGTTTCTACTTATTTTCTTTATTTAATTATGACCTAAGGAAAGTTGGTGGGAAGACCCTTTTTTGGAAATCCCTGATATAGGGTATCATATAGTCGGAAAACATTTACGTTCAAACTTTCAAAAAATAAGTATGAGTGCTATATTCGGTTATACGGAGTCTTTAATACCCGCCATCTGGATTTTACGTTTCCATTAATATTTAGACTTGTTTTACTATTTATAACAAACTGGCAGATTCCAGCGCTCGAAATTCGAGTGCAATTTCTAGGCAGCTTTATTTTTCAACTTAGCCAATTCACAAACCAACACTCTTATGGTTTATAATTATTGTGAATGGAGATAACAAACTCATTAACAAACACATTATCAAATTTAATAAAACACAGTAGTAGCAACTTTAAATGCAATTTACTCAAAATAAAGGAAAAATTTTAAAAATCTGTAAACCTTCAAAACAGCTAACAAGAAATACCTTTCAAATAATATACGTTTGGTCAGAATCAGGATAAAACGGTAGAACAAAATATCGGTCACAAGAAATTGCCTAGTCTATTAATTTTATAGAATTGTATACAAAATATTTTGAAATAGTAAACAATTTGATGAACCTTATACTAAATTATTATAGCAAACACACTGAATTTTTAGGATTTTTTTAGAAGTGTTTCCATATTTTAGGTCATATCTTGGTACGATTATGCCCGATTACCCCATTTTAAATGCCAACCACCTGCTCGGAATAATGACGAACCATATTATCCAAAGTTTACCCAGGTAAAAGGTTTATTTTGTGAATGAGCGTGGTTCCAACTGACAGACGGACGGACGGACAGACGCACATCACTATATCGACTCGAGTTGTTATAAGGATCAAGAATATATATACTTTATAGGCTTGATTTTTCGATGCGTTACAAATGGAATGACAAACTAATTTGCATATATACACTAGTGTGGAGGGTATACAAAAACAATTTTTAGCGCTCTTTACATGTCTTAAATTTAAAAAAAAATATTGACCATTTCTGTTTTTTTTTTTCTTTAAATAACGACGTAACTTAAATGTTTATTAAATTAATTTGCAGCACTAACGACGTAAGTCAACCTACGTTTGATCGCTGACATATTATTTTCTCAGAAAACGACACAAAGCGACATACGTTGTTATTAATGGAAAAAAAAATCAAAATAATTATGGATTATTTTTCAGTTTATAACCACTTATAAAAACTTCTGTGTTTATTTCTGTTATTTGTTGTCACTATTATTCTTGATACGTTGTTATATTCTCATCCTAAGTCCCGTTAACTTTTTGTAGACGAACAAAAAATTTCATTTTTCAAGCAACAACAACTTATGGCTACATGGGTGGTTGCATTGGTACTTTTATTTTTCAAAGAAAACAACGTTTGTCGACATAAGTTGTTTTATCTGCACACACTTTAAGTATTATTTACATATTGTTTTTTCGTCCTTCTCTAGGACCCATTCCCCCGAAGATTTTTGACTACAAATTTTATATAAAGTATTTATTGCCCATATCTGCAGGACTGTTAAATAAAAAGCTCTAAAAACTTTATATCGAGCCCATAATTTCAAATATAACGTCTTTTGGCTCCCCTGAACATTTTGATTTTATGACATACGCGGTTATTCTAGAAAACCACAGAATTTTTAAAGCATAATTTTTTTTTTCAGAAATTCGTTAGCCAAATTATTTTTATTTTAAAAAAATTTAAGGAAATTTCATTTTAAAAAATTTATATGAAGAAGCTTAGATTAAGTTATTTTTTTTTTTTTTTTTGATTTTCAAATAATTTAATAATTTTCAAGCATTTATAAAATTTTTGCCTTTCCCTTTTTTTTGTGCTGTGTCTATAAATCAAATAACAACAACAATTACTATAAACTAAATTGGTTATTTACAGCAACAACAACTAAAAGTAAAAACTTGTAATACCAAAAAGCGAAAAAAAATCTTAGAAAAAAAAATTATAGTTGCAACCAGTTATTTTACCACAAGTTGTTGCACTTTACATGTAGAGATTATTTTTTTTTATTATTTATTTTTTTTTCTGTTTCGTTTGTTGAAAATGTTGTTTTTTATTTGCTTGTTGATTGTATTCGGTCGAAATCATTCGTGGTTGTAAGTTGAAAATGTTATTGTTTACAATATTTTTTTGTTATTATTTTTGTTGTAGAGCAGCATAGTTGCAGTTGTTGTTGTTCGTTGAGTATGATCACCTGTAAAGTTAAGAAATATATTTGCTGCTAAAACAAAAGCTTATAACTTTTTATTTTACACTTCAAACAGAGTTTAGTTTTTATATTTGTATATATATTATAATGGCTGTTAAGAGTTTGAACACCTTTATCTGAATCTTTTATATGATGTTTGTTGTTGTTGCTATTTGACTGACTAACACCAACAACAACTGCATGACTGACTGACTGATTGGCTGATTGGCTGCATGACTAACTACCAGACTCACCGAGTAACTGATTGAACTTACAAAATATAATTTATATGTATGAATTTCGTGTTGTTGTATTTCGTTTTACACTGTACGATTATTACAAATCTACACTCATTTAACTTTTAATTTTTCGCTTTAGTTTAGTTTATTTTTTTTTTCTTTTATTTTTGTGGCTGGTCGTGTTTTGTTGCTACTTGCTGCGATTGCTGATTTTCTAAACATAGCAGCAGAAACTCAACACACCGTCATTAGCTATAGTCAGAGCAGCTTTACAAGTTGTTATAACAATTATTTCAATTTCATCAAAAAAAATATATATATATATACATATATTATAAATATATGCGAGTATGTATGTATGTATGTATATATATTTTTACTCTTCTACATTAATAATTTTTTGAAAATAACTCAATAGAATTAAGAATTTTAAATTTCTTGTTTTACGATTTTTGAAAAACATCTACATAAATGGAATGGAATCAAGAATTTATTGCCTTTAACACCTTACGGTCTATCTTTTTACTATTGTCACTTACTTTTCCTTTATTGTTGGCTTAGGACTTGGATCGTTTAATTGTTTAAAATTTTCTTGATGGGAATTGTTAAGAAATTTGAAAGGAATAACTCTCTTTTATTTATATAATGTGTGGCAATGATCTAAATACTTTGATTTATTTTCATAGAACAACCGTAATGTAAATTATCTTTTATTGGTCTTAGCTTAACCAAGACATTAACCATAGCCTTACTTAATTTTATAATTAACAAGTAAGAAAATTATAATCGGTCTAGACAGACTATACGATACCCTATACCATGGTTTAGAGACCATATCTCTTCGGTCCAACTAATTGGATATAGAAAATAAGCATAAACCAAATTTGAGTGGCATTGTTATTAATTTTTTTGGCTACGGATATGAAAAAGTTCATATCGGATGCTATATTTATATGGGGTCTAGGTCGAAAAATGGACCGCTCTTAACCATATTTGATAAAGTCACTTATATTTTGAAAAAATATATACAAACCAAATTTGAGAAAAATCTGTGCAATATTTTTGTTTTCTGATAGATTTTAGTGCAGATCGGGCAGCAGCTCTGTATGAGGCCTATGACTAAGAATTGGCCTACAGGGTTTATTTTTGGATTAGTTGGTGTCATAAGCAAACACAAACCAAATTTGACCGAGATCTATATGATAATTTGGATCTTATGGCAATTTATGTCGATTTCATAGTCGTCATTTTTGTATGGGGACTAAGCCTGAACATGAACCGAATTTCACCAACTTCAATATGGGCGATAAAAACTTATATACCAAATTCATCAAAATATATTCATATTTGCGATCTGTAGTTTCATTACAAGCATTGCATGGACACACAGACGGACGGACATCGCTAAATCGACTCAGGAAGTGATTCTGAGTCGATCGGTACAATAGAACATGGGTCTAGGTCAAATATTTTTGGTAGTTACAAACAGCAGCACAAAGTCAAACCATATAGTGGAATAGGGTATAACTAGTATGTCCTGTCGTATTTCGTTACGACTTATAGGGCCCATAAACGACACCAGCATGCATGCGCAATCAAGTGATTCACCGTGTATGGCCTGTAGTGTGATTGTGCAGACTGTGCAGCCGATTGTGCAAAATCAAAATGAGTTTGATATTTTTGTGATTGCACAATCATGCTGGTGTCGTATATGGGTCATATTTCTCATTACAATAGAATTTTTGAAGAGTAAACATCACGCATGGATGTATTTTATGAACGAATTTTATGATGAACATAAAAAATTTATTTTTGGACTTAATAATAAATATTGTATAATTTAAATATATAATAATAATAAGATATGTATTTAGTTAATAAATGTAAAAAATAAAATAAAAAATTTTTTAAGGTCACAATGTTTTCAACAGGCTATTTGGAAAGAAATGATGGTTGTACCAGCATGCTGGTGTGGTGTGTGATTCAATCTTGATTGTACCATCACTTGATTATGCCAGCATGCTGGTGTCGTGTATGGGCCCTATTACCGAGACTTATTGACATGCATGTTTTCATAATCAATTTTTCCTACGAAGTTTGTGTTGCACAATTGAAACATTCAATTTTGCTAGTATAACCCAGCACTCGAAATTCGAGTGCAAATTCTAGGAAATATTATTTTTTCATTCAATTTTTGTCTTCCAATGTTTTTTTTTATTTATATAGCTATATAAAAAATTTATGAATATTTAAATAAGCCTAAAGGTATGTTAATCAATTTTAGCAATTCACAATTCAACACATAGCGTCTGATATATAATTTAAATCCTTCGCATTAACAAGGTGTAACGAATTATTATAAAAATTTCTTCGCTTCAAAGCGTCATCTCAAATATATGTAAAAGTGCATATGTAGGTATGTACAAAACCGTACATCACATATGACAACTCTTACGAAAACTGAGAATAGTGGAAATTAGAAGTATAAATGCAAAAAATATTCAAAATTCAAAAATAACGATTGTTTGTTTGGACAGAGTTGTATCTTCTGAAATTAATACAAAGTAAAGCTGTATGGTACGAAAACTGAATCTAACCACACTGCTCGTAGGCCTGACTTTAGGTGAGTGTGTTAAAGCGCTGACCAAAAAGTGCAAGTACGAGTGGATGTGAAGGTTCATGGTTCAAAACCTCACGGCCGCCCTAAGTAGAAAAAATTTTCATATAGAAACAATCTATTCAATTAAAACATAACAATTATCACAATGTTCAATAAATCGCTGATGAAGGCTGAAATGCCAGTAACCGGTCCGATTAAGAATACAGTGCAGTTATGAATTTTTGAAATATATGCTTTCTTCTTCTTTACCACGCACCATTTAAACAAAATTAAAATTTGCAGTAATTGCAATATGTCTGAAAAATGACTAAATCTAACAAATAAATATTTTATTTTATTTAATTTGATGTATTTTTAAGACAGATTAAACATAAATTTTATCATTCTCAGCTTCTCCTCCATATGAACTATAATTGTGCCAATTTTCACACTTCTCCGTGCCCGCATATGGCTCAAAAAGGGAACTAAAAATTTACCTTCACGTATTAATATATAGATTTATTTCATATTTTTATACCCTACACAACATTGTGCAACTGGTATATATCAGTTTGTCATTCGCATCGAAAAATGCATTCTTGATCCTTATAACAACTCGAGTCGATATAGCGACGTCCGTCCGTCTGTCTGTTGAAATCACGCCCATTCACAAAATAACACATTTACTAAAGTAAAGATAATATTGTTTGTTATTATTTCCAGCAGGCTGCTGTCGAAAATGGGGTAAATCGGACTTCATTGTGGTAAAATATGCCCAAAAATATGAAGAAACCTCTAAAAAAAAATGTTAAAAATTCTGTGTGTAATAATTCAGTATTAAAACTATCAAATTGTTTACTTTTTGAAATATTTTGTTTACATTTGTTACAGATAGTGCAATAGCTTCAGTTTTTAATGAAAAGATTCAGTTATTAATCAGAGATTTAATTTAACACTCTTGCTTGTTTTTTAATTCAATGCTTTTTTTTCTTCGTTGCAAAAATTATCAAATTTTACGGCGTGTTCCTACACTGGAGCAAGCTACATATAGCTGTCCATGAGAAAAATATGGATTTTCCAAATTTTAATCTGGCAACACATAATGGTAGCTCTTGAAAGTAGAATATGATGTGGCAATTTTTAATTTTAGCGATTTTTGCTATTGGGGGTTTCTGATTTTAGCGATTTTTGATATTAAAGATTTTTGTGTTTGGCGATTTTTGTTTTTGACGTTTTTCTGTTTTGGCGATTTTTGTTTTTCGTGATTTTCGGTGTGGGCGATTTTTGATTTTAGCTTTTGTGAATTTAGTGACTGTGTCCATAATTTCCATGTCTACTCACATCTTCTATAATATTAATAGGCTAGGCGATTTCTTGTGACCGATGTTTTGTTCTACCGTTTTATCCCGATTTTGACCAAACGTATATTATTTGAAAGGAATTTCTTTTGAGCTGTTTTCCAGATTTCCAGATTTTAAGATTTTTTCCTTTATTTTGTGTAAATTGCATTTAAAGTTGCTACTAACACATATATAAAATCATGCAAATGCTAATGTGTTAATGTGTTTGTTAATGAGTTTGTTATCTTCATTCACAATAATAATAAATCAAAAAAGTGTTGGTTTGTGAATTGGTTAAGTTGAAAAATTAAGTTGCCTAGAAAATGCACTCCAATTTCGAGCGCTGGAATCTGCTAGTTGGTAATTAATGTGCTTGTGAAAAGTTGCCGCTTTCATAGTACTTCATATTTTTTTGTATAAGAGGTGCCACGTCCACTAATCATATCCCGTCCATTTTTTATCTGACTCTCACATTAATTTCCACTGGAGTCATATAAAGTGTCAAGGCTTTTCCTTTTATAGTACTTCAGTTACATGATACTATATATTTACTTTTCTATGGGCGGTTTCAGCTGCTTCGATCACGCCCCTTTTTTTGTGTTCGACTAAGCACATGACTAACTTATTGGCTTACGCAAAGGTCCCAGGCTTATTACAGTACTCCAAATATATGACATTTAAAATTTACTTTGTATGGGGGATGCCACTACCATTGGTCCGATCGCACCAATTTTTTGTCCGACTACTCACATTAATAGGAGGTAGTACTCACTAAAAATATCAAATAAAATCGCAGTTCCTTTCAGATACACAGTGACTCTGTAAAAATTTTAGAATGATTGATCGCATGGTCTAGCCTTTTATAACAAAATTATTCAAACATACAAACATATTTTCGCTTTTATATATTAAGATTTGTATTGATTTTTATTAATCAAATATCATTAATTTAATTTTTTCTCTTTCTTTTCAGGTATGTGTACAATTTTTAAAAAATATATTTCCAATATGCATAAATGTAAGTACATAATTACATAAAATATTAACATGTACAATGGACAAAGTCCTGTACAAAGTCAAGCTAAATTTAACAATGTTGAGTTATAGCCCAACAATGTTCTTATTTTATTTGGAAACATAACAAGTAAGAAAATTATAGTCGGTCTAGACCGACTATACGATACCCTATACCATGCGTTTAGAGACCCTATCTCCCAGGCCCAACTAACTGGATATAGTAAATAAGCATAAACCAAATTCGAGTGGGATTTTTATTAATTTTTTCGGCTGCAGATATGAAAAAGTTCATATCGGATGCTATATCTATATAGGGACTAGGCCCAAAAATGGACCGATCCTGACCATGTTTGGTAAAGTCTCTTGTATTTTGCAAAAATATATACAAGCAAAATTTGAGAAGAATCAGTGCAATATTTTTGTTTTTTGATAGATTTAAGTGAAGATCGGGAAGCAGCTCTATATGGGGCCTATGACTAAGAGTTGTCCAATAGGGATCATTTTTGGACTACTGATTAATGTATTGCATTATCTTATGGCAACATATGTTGATTTCATAGGGGTCATTTGTATGGGGGCTAGGTCTGAACATGTACCGATTCTCACCAATTTCAATAGCGTTCATCCCATGGCCGATATAAGATTAAATACCAAATTTCATAAAAAAATATATTCATATTTGCGACCTGCAGTTTGATTACAAGCTTTACATGGACACACAGACGGACGGACGGACGGTATAATTAAAGATGGGTGTAGGTCAAATATTTTTGGTTGTTACAAACAGCAGCACAAAGTCATTATACCCAAACCACATAGTGGTATAGGGTATAAAAATAGTTTTTAAAAATAATATAATTTCATATTAAAAATTGGTTAAAAGTTGTTTTAATTCGCGAGCAATAATGTCTTATTCGCGAGCAATAAGCAGACAATTTCACCAAAGATATATCACAATGGATAATTTTGATCCCAGGAGCGCTGAAGGGTTAAATAAAAAATATTAATTATATTATATAAATATTATTATATTTCTTAAATTCTAAATAAAGTTTTCATCGAGTTTAATAGAAAAACTCGTTTTCGGTAATCTTTATTTAAAAATATCTTAAAAACCAACTTCGGTTTGGCAAATAAGGGGTTAATGTTTTCGGATTTTTTCCAAATTTTAGGAACGGAAGATATACATATTAGGTAACGCTTTTAAAAATTCTACAGTATTTGCCAAATAGTTGAATTTTTTGAATAAATTTTCTTTTATTAGCTTGGGGTCATATGTGACCCCAATTCCAAAAAGGTTAATAGAGTCGTATTATTTTTTTCCGAAGCCCTAGGCTATTACTATAAAATATAGCATTTAAAAGTAGAGAAATGATTAATTTTTGATATAAAAAATTTACAATGATATACAGAATATTTCACAAAAATCCCATTTTTCTCGGAATCCGCTAAAATAAAATCCTTGTCAAATAAATTCTGGCCTCAGGATTTACCTAAAAATTCACGCAGTTAATCTCTAACATGTATTTAAAAAAACCTTCAAACGCCAGATCCATTTCTTTATATTTTGTTTAAGATAATTTTTTAAAACTTGAAAAAGGAGTTTTCAAAATTGTATCAAAAAAAATGTCCCATTTTCGGTCTCAGTGCGCAATAGGTTAATAACGTGATTATAAAAGAATACTTCATATCTGAGTACTTATAAGTATAGAGACCAACAAAAAATTATGGCTTTAATCAATTTCTCAAAGTTGAAAAAAAGGCCATAAAATTTCATGACCTAGTTTTTTTTGGCACAAAAGTGGTCTGGGCATTTGCTATTTCTAGGCGAGTTTTTATTCGATTTTGAAGTTTTATAGCTTTTTGAAAAGATTATTTAATACTTATCCCGATTCATATAACAACTTGTCGGAAGAATTGAGCTATAGAACGAAATTTTCGTAAAGTCTGAAAAAAAAATTTAATATCCCCCATACAAACACACTTGAAATTTTCAATCGATTTCCGGCGCGAATTTTCTTCATCCGATTGTCCTCAAACTTCACATGCTTTCTGGACACGCATTGAGTTCAAAGATCAAATATGCATTTATATGTAAAAATTATCCAAAAAAATCATTTTTCACAAAAATTTTGATATTAATAATTATGTTACAATAAAATTAATTAATAAACCATAATCTAAAGTAAATTATCTTTCTAACAAAACAACAAAATATATTATCGGTTGAAATACAGCCAAGTTATATCAAGTTCCCCAGGCAATAAATGCGCCGCAGACCACTTGATTAAGAAAATCGAGCTCACATTTTTAAAGACATTGAAATAATTTACAACAACAACATTTTTGCATTCTCTTGATTCTAAAATGATCTTATGTAAAATATTTTGCGTTTAGTCTACTGTTATGCCGTTCTAAATTAATGTCAAAACGGTACGTATTTGTTAGCGCTAGTTCAAATCTCCAAAATTTTGTTCAAGAAATTTACGGAAATCAACGATTGGACTTTAAAGTCTTCTTAAAAATATATGTTTGATTAAAAATGCCAAATATTGTAGATATCCTGTTCTTACTTTGGCGAGGGCAGCGTTTTTTTTCCAGCGGATTTGAAGAAATATGTAATTTTTCATACTTTTTCAACTTTTAGGCTACATCTTTTTGGTGTTTTCATATCTGAAATATCTTTTGTCAAAATCTTATACTACTTGATATAGGTTCTCAGTCTTGTAAATTAAGGTAAAATTGAAGCACTATAAACTGTCCCTCTTTAAGGTCAAAGGTCAAATTTAAGGAGATTTACATTTTTTTAAAACAAAATAACGAAATAATGTATATTTGTGGACGGATTTCAAAAAAACTTGTTAATAATATTTTAATTATTCCAAAAATAATATTCTGGACTTATTATCTGTGGGGTACCCTTGATGTCAAATTGACTCTTTATGAAAATCTATAAATATTTTCTTCATGAGGACTTTTTTAAAATAAAACAAATTTTATGTATTCATAAAATTCCTCAAATTCATTCGTTATTTTATGAAAATATGTAGATTAATTAGTTTTTATATTTAATACAGTATAAACAAATTTGTATATCGAGGGCTTATATTCAAAAAGTGCTATCTGCATCAATAATTATTTTAAAGAGAGCGTGTAAAACCAATTTATTAATAAGAAAGTATTTATCGATCGATTTGCTGCAATATCTATTAAGAAATAGTTGTACTAATCATGTATGATATCAAAATTAATATTATATTTGACAGTTATATCAGACAACAGTTTGAAATCAAAATTTAATATTGCTGTCAAATGTACATAGATAGCACTTTTTGATTATAAGCCCTCGATCTACCTTTATATGAATGTAATAATTCTGGGAAAAAATAAACTAAAACTAGGACATATTTTGGGACACGCGAATTGTATATGAAAAATTTGAAAACTTTTTTGTTCCAGAAATAAAACAATTAATTTAAGAAAAATAAATAATCTTATAAATCGTTATCTTTTTGTAGAGATTGTAAATTTGCATTTTGCGAATACTGTTGCCTATAATTTTGTACCACTTGTTAAATGAAAAAAAAAAATTAACAAATGGCACAAAAATAAAAGATTAGCATAATATTATAGAACTAACCCTTTAGTACCGTTATATTTTAGTTAAAATTTTTAGTTTTTATACCCTCCACACCTCAGTGGCAGAGCGTTTATATAGGTTTGTCATTCCGTTCGTAACGCATCGAAAAACTAATTTCCGACCCCATAAAGTATATATATTCTTGTTCCTTATCATAGCTCGAGTCGATATAGCGATGTCCGTCTGTCCGTCTGTCTGTTGAAATCACGCTCATTTACAAAAAAATCCATTTTGCTAGGTAAGGTTACAATAATATCATTTGCCATAATTCCCAGCAGGTTGGCATTGAAAATGGGCTAAATCGGGCATCAGCGTGCTTAGCTACGAGCAAAAATATGTAGGTACATCGAAAAAAACATAACATAATTGCCACAAAAAAATTGTGCAATTATATGTAACAGCAAACACAACTACCATGAGCTTTTTTAGTGGTATTGCCACATATTTTTTTTTATCGTTATCATGTTATAATAAAAACAAGTAAGAAAATTATAGTCGGTCTAGCCCGACTATACGATGCCCTATACCATCCGTTTAGAGACCCTATCTCTCAGGCCCAACTAACTGGATATAGAAAATAAGCATAAACCAAATACGATTGGGATTTTTATTAATTTTTTTCGGCTGCAGATGCGAAAAAGTTCATATCGGATGCTATATCTATATGGGGACTAGGCCCAAAAATGGACCGATCCTGACCATGTTTCGTAAAGTCTCTTGTATTTTGCAAAAATATATACAAACAAAATTTGAGAAGAATCAGTGCAATATTTTTGTTTTTTGATAGATTTAAGTGAAGCTCGGGAAGCAGCTCTATATGGGGCCTATGACTAAGAGTTGTCAAATGGGGATCATTTTTGGACTACTGATTAATGGATGTAATATATATGTTGATTTCATAGGGGTCATTTGTATGAGGACTAGGTCTGAACATGGACCGATTCTCACCAATTTCAATAGCGTTCATCCCATGGCCGACAAAAGATTAAATACCAAATTTCATCAAAATATATTCATATTTGCGACCTGCAGTTTGATTACAAGCTTTACATGGACACACAGACGGACGGACGGACAGACGGACATCGTTAAATCGAATCAGATAGTGATTCTGATTCGATCGGTATAATTAAAGATGGGTGTAGGTCAAATATTTTTGGTTGTTACAAACAGCAGCATAAAGCCATTATACCCAAACCACATAGTGGTATAGGGTATAAAAATCGCCAATATGAAAGAAAAAATTAAAACGAAAAATGGAATATGGAAAATGAAAAATGGAAAAAGAAACATGAAAAATAAAAAATAAAAAATGGAAAATCGAATATGAAAACTGGAAAAAAGAAAATGAAGAATGGAAAATGAAAAATGAAAAATGAAAATTAGAAAATAAAAAATTGAAAATGGAAAATGAAATCTGGATAATAATAAATTTAAAATGAAAAATGAAAACTGAAAATTGACAAATGGAGAATGAAAAATGAAAAATGGAAAAAGAAACATGAAAAATGATAAATAAAAAATAGAAAATCATAAATGGAGAATGGGTGTTAATATTGAGTTTAAGATGCAGGTGGAGGGTATCAAAAAATTCGGCACAGCCGAATTTAACACTCTTACTTGTTTATAATAGACTGATATTGACCCATAAGTACTTAAAGCCTAATTAAAAAAAAAAAGTCGAGAACCCCACGGGTTCATTTCAGAAAATAAGTCCAGAACATTATTTTTTACAGTTATTTAAATATTATCAACAAGTCTTATCGAAATCCTTCTACAAATATACATTATTTCGATATTTTGTTTAAAAAAAATGTAAATCTCCTTGAATTTGACCTTTGGCCTTAAAGAGGGACCAGATTAAGAACCTATATCAAGTAGTATAATGATTTGACAAAAGATATGAAAAAGTATGAAAAATCACATTTTTCTTCAAATCCGCTGAAATAAAAACGCTGCCCTCGCCAAATTAAGAACAGTATACCTATGATATTTGGCATTTTTAATCAAATATATTTTGTTAAAATGACCTTGAGGTCCAATCGTTGATTTCGGTAAATTTCTTGAACAAAATTTTTAAAAAAGTAAAATTGGATATTTTGAAATAGTGCAAAAAAATATGTACCATTTTGACATTAATTTAGAACGGCATAACTGTAGACGAGATCCAAAATACTTTACATAAGATCATTTTGGGATCAGAAGAATGCAAAATGTTGTTGTTGTAAATTATTTCAATGTCTTTAAAAATGTGAGCTCGATTTTCTTAATCAAGTGGTCTGCAGCGCATTTATTGCCTGCGGAACTTTATATAACTTGGCTGTTTTTCAACCGATAATATATTTTGTTATTTTATTATAAGGATAATTTAGTCTAGATTATGGCTTATTAATTAGTTTAATTGAAACTCAATTATTAATATGAAAATTTTTGTGAAAAACGATTTTTGTTTATAATTTTTACATATACATACATACATAAATGTATATTTGAACTTTGAAATCAATGCGCGTCAAGAAAGCATTGTCCGATTTGGCTCAAATTTTGCGTTCTAAAGTTTTAGATCCAGTGTCACAATAATCCGAGCCGCACGCCTCAAAATACGACCAAAAATTTTTTTTCAAACAAACCGCTGTCACCATAATATACATACATAGGTACATACATATGTATGTACATATATAAAAAAAAAAGAATCTCACTTTAATTTAGTATTTGCCTTATGTACAGTATCGTAATTTCGGCATACATTATTTTTCTTAATAGATGTTTAAAATGTTTTCAGTAGTGAATTTTCTATCAATTATCTCACAATTTTTCGAGTTAGTACAAACATATGCTGATAATTATAAGCTGATAATAGCCTGGGCCGTTGAATGAAGTAACGTATAAAATAAAAATAAAAAATTGCTTAACGTTAATACGGCATTCTATTTATTTTCTTAAGCGTGGCGCACAGTAAAATGTGAAATGCTTAATTTTTTATATTTATTTTTAATGTTAAGCAAATAATGAAAATCTTTTTTTTTTTTTTTCTTAAATTTAAGTAGTTGTTTGTTTGTGGGTAAATTTTTATTCACTACAGAAGAGATATAAATTTACTCGAAACTTCTGTAAATTTCTGTTAAAAAAAAGTAACAACAACAACAACACCTACTTACAATAACACAACAATAACGAAAAAATAATACAGAAGAAAAATGCACTCTCACTGGCTGCTAACTAACATTCCGATATAATTCACTCAATTGTTTTAGAGTACGAAAACATGATAAAGAATCTTTTAGATAGTAGTCGAACAAGTACTTATAGGGAACACATTTTTTGTGACGTCATAAACAAATTAAATATGACAAAAAAAAAATCAAATAGAATTTCAAAAAACAAACCACAAGTAAAATAAAGTAAAAGTTGTTCAAAACAAACCCAAAGAGATAATAAATACACTCAAACTTAATAAAAAGCTTTACTGAGTTGAGTTCTTTTTTGTTGTTGTTCTTACATTCGTATATTTGTTGAATATTCATTTCATTTGTATTTAACTCTACTAACTCAACTAGCAATATGCTCAACAAATGAATTTCAGTACGATTTAATACTTACAACGTGACGGTTTATAGTTATTTTGGAGTCTATGCTTTAATATATAGACTTACTGAAATTGATTTAAAGAAGAAAAAAAAAAGAATATTATAATTAAATATAATATAGAAAAATATATAAAAATTAAATAAATAATAATTTATTTCAATTAAACAAGCCCATGAAAATATAGTATTTTTTAAAATAAAAAAAAAAAACAAATTTATAAAAATAAAAGAAATTAACGAAATTCAAGTGTTGATGAAATTTAAAGAAAACACATAAAATCAAGCAAAAGTGTAAAAAAAATAATTAATATAATTTACGTTACCGTTAAGGCCAAAATTGATTAAGAAAATAATTTTCTAAACAAAAAAAAAAAAAATTGATTTAGATTTTTTATAAAAAAAAAATATTTTCAAAATTTTCAACCACGCCCCTGGTGTTTAAGAAGAAAAACCCCCCTATTCCTACGATTTGTTTTAGTATTTACGCGTTTTGTGAATTCTTCTTCAATCTCGAACGTTGTTATTTTCACATTCTCTGTTTTCGTGTGTGTGACGTTATTGCAACAGCAACAACCTGTATGTGCAGCAGCCTTAAGCCAATGTTTTAAAATACGGAATCCACAATAATTTTAACGGTTGGTGTTTTTTTTTCTATCTTCATTATTTTTCTAAGTTTTTTTTTTTCTTCTATATATTGTATATACTCTTTTATTATTTATGTATATCTATAATATGTATAAAATACATATATACATACATATGTATAACTAGAGAAAAATGATTTCAAACGTGTTTGTGTTTAGCAAAAAAGTTTTTAAAAAAATATAAAACATATTTTCACTTTTCTTTTTTTTTTACTATCTTTCTTTCAACATAAAAAATGAAAGCGTTTGCCATTTTTTTTTTTTTTGAAATGCTGCTTAATAAGGCAATATGGGGTAAATTTAGATATAGAAAAAATGGAAAAACTTGATACTATTATAAACATATTGCAGAATATGTTACATTTAATGAATGAATAATATAAATATTATTATTATTGTTTAAATAAAATAAATAAATAAGAATAAACTAAAATCAATAAATAAATTATAAAAACATATGTATATTATTAAAAAAAATAAACAAATAATAAAATTATTACAAATATGATACAATATGAAATAAAAAAAAAGTAATATAAACAAATTTTATATTAAAAAATTAAAAAAAGTTGAATTGAATTAAAAAAATATATATTTACAAATAAGAAAAAATTTTGGAATTTAAAAATTTTTTTTTTTTGAAATATTTTTCATTGTACAATCAATATGTTGGAATTTATTGAATCTATACGAAAAAAAATTACCAGAAAACATATTTTTTTTATAACAATAAATGTAAAAGCATAAATATTAAATTTGTTTTTTTTTTTTTTTTTTTTTTTTTTTTGTAATAAAATTATATTATCTATTTTGAGGGTAAAATATACAATTTTTATAAAAGATTAAAAAGCATATATACATATATATTTTTTAACAAGACAGTATTGAAAATAATTTATAAAATAATTATTAAAATAATATGCATTAAAAGAAAAAAATGTTTTTTAAAACATTATTGAATCTAAAATAATAATTTTATTAAAAAAAGAAACAAATAATAATTAATACAAATTGGTACCATATGATATAAAAAAAAATAATAGCAAATTTTATATTAAAAAGTAGTCAAAATGAAAAGTAGTCGAAATATTTACAAATAATACAATTTTTTACCATAAAATTTTTTTAAGTTTTTTATTGTACCTCTACATTGTACAATATATTGAAATTTTTTGAATATACCTACGGGAAAAATATTGAAATTGTTTATTTTTAATAAAAATTATACCTACGTATTCTGACGGTAAAATACACAATTTCTACAAAATGTTAGAACTCATTTTTTTATAAAACACAATTGAACATAATGCAACATTTAAATTAATTATTAAAATAATAAACATTAACAAAAAAAAATGCCCTTTAAAACATTATCGTGTCAACAATATGTTTTTCTATTTTTGTTTGAAATGTAATAATAAATAATTTAATATTTTTAAACAATAAAAAGTAGATTAAACAATTTTGAGAAAAGCGAAAAAAGTTATACATTAATATCAATGTGCATTTTCTAATGATGTGGATATAATAAATACAAATTTTATTAATTGATACTAGCAGAGCCCAGCCCTCGAAATTTTAGTGCAAATTCTAGGAAATTTTATTTTATCATTCAATAAAGGCCACCTTGTATGCCACCTAAAGGTATTAAAATTTTTGGCAATTCATAACTCAACACAGGGTATGTGTTATGCAATTATTGTAATGAAATCTGTACGTTAACTTTCGTGTTGCATAATGTAAAGTTGATTGTGCACGCATAAATTTCCTCAAACTCGACGAATTTAAACAGTTAGTAGCTCAAAAGAGCTTGATCCACTGAGTGTTCTTAGACTTGTGTCAACAGCCTACGTTAATTAGAACTCTAGTTATAGAGGTTTGAGTGAAGGAAAATATTGAAAAAATCTTAAAAAAAATTGAATGTAAAGTTGATTGTGCACGCATAACTTTCCTCAAACTCAACGAATTTAAGCAGTTTAAGAAAGACCTTGATCCACTGAGTATTCGGAGAGTGAAACGATCAAGATCCATGCATTAGAAGAGGAGCTATGAGAATTCGAATTGCTTGAGTGAATGTGTCCCATAAGAAATGTACAGGGAAGAATCGCGTTTGAGTATAACTTGAGTAAGTGGGAGTTGAGTTAATTTCAATGATTGATGACATATAAGTGTCTAAATACCTTTCTTTTTAAGAATAAAAATTAAGGAAATCGACCGGATAGAACGGCCAGACGGACTGACTTTCATTTTCATAAAATTTTTTAATATATAAGATTTGAAATAGATGGCGACTCAAACATTAGAAAAAGAAAACAATTTTAAGTCTATTATTAATACGTAAAGGTAAATTTTTAGTTCCCATTTTAAGCAATATGCGGGTACGGAGGAGTGTGAAAATTGGCATAGTTATAGTTCATATGGAGGAGAAGCTAAGAATGATGAAATTAATGTCTAATCTGTCTTAAAAATATATTAAATGAAATAAAATAAAATAAAATATTTATAATAATTCGATACACCCAGTTAATGCGAATGATTTAAATTATATATCAGACGCTCTGTATTGAATATTGAATTGCTAAAACTGATTAACATACTTTTAGGCTCATTTAAATATTCATAAATTTTATATATACCTATATAAATTAAAACAAGTAAGAAAATTATAGTCGGTCTAGACCAATACGATACCCTATACCATGCGTTTAGAGACCCTATCTCTTAGGCCCAACTAACTGGATATAGAAATAAGCATAAACCAAATTTGAGTGGGATTTTTATTAATTTTTTTGGCTGCAGATATGAAAAAGTTCATATCGGATGCTATATCTATATGGGGACTAGGTCCAAAAATGGACCGATCCTGATCATATTTGGTTAAGTATCTTGTATTTTACAAAAATATATACAAACAAAATTTGAGAAGAATCAGTGCAATATTTTTGTTTTTTGATAGATTAAGTGAAGATCGAGAAGCAGCTCTATATGGGGCCTATGACTAAGAGTTGTCCCATAAGGATCATTTTTGGACTACTCATTAATGGATGTAATAAACGCATACAAACCCAATTTGAGTAAGATCTATATGACAATTTGGATCTTAAGGCAATTTATGTCGATTTCATAGGGGTCATTTGTATGGGGGCTAGGTCTGAACATGGACCGATTCTCAACAATTTCAATAGCGTTCATCCTATGGCCGATAAAAGCTTAAATACCAAATTTCATCAAAATATATTCATATTTGCGACCTGCAGTTTGATTACAAGGTTTACATGGACACACAGACGGACGGACGGACGGACATCGTTAAATCAAATCAGATAGTGATTCTGATGCGATCGGCAGCACAAAGTCATTATATCCAAACCACATAGTGGTATAGGGTATAAAAAGAAAACAATTTAAAATCTATATATTAATACGTGAGGGTAAATTTTTAGTTCCCTTTTTAAGCAATATGTGGGCACGGAGGAGTGTGAAAATTGGCATAGTTATAGTTCATATGGAGGAGAAGCTGAGAATTATGTTTAATCTCTCTTAAAAATATATTAAATTAAATAAAATAAAATATGTACAATAATTCGATACGCCCTGTTAATGCGAATGATATAAATTATATATCAAATGCTCTGTGATTAACAAACCTTTAGTCTCATTAAAAATATTTATAAATTTTATATATACCTACCTATATAAATTAAAAAAACATTGGAAGACAAAAATTTAATGAAAAAATAATATTTCCTAGAACTTGCACTCGAATTTCGAGTGCTGGGCTATACTAGAATGTATTATTTTACATCGTTTGTTAATTACCTATCGGTTGTTAATAATTTTATTTCTTCGAGCTCAAGTTCAAGTTATTTTGAAAAAGTGTTTATTTTTCCAAAACTTCGCTATTCATCGAAGAGCATCGTCAGGGATTTGTCTAAAAAAACATAAACTTACATATAAACAAACATTATTGTAACAAAAATAAAATCCCAAAAAAAATTTTTTTCACATTAAAGATTCACAAAAATTCTTAAAAGCTAAAATTACTTGAAAACTTGGAACACAATCTCTCATGTTTTTTACACTTACAGTCGCTCACAACTTATTTATTTGATTCAGTTAAGTAATTTTCAAAAACCTTTATACGAGTTTACTTAAAAAATTGTTCTGAAAATACAAAAACAGAGTTTAGTTTATTATAGTGTTGTAATTTTATTGAAATAAAAAGGGCAAAAATGTGCTTTGCGTTCTCAAGAAACTATAAAATGCAAAAATCAGGTACAAAACTGATGCCAGAGTTTAAATGATGCACTTAATTTTACCGTTATCCTTGTTGTTGTTGTCTTCAGTTTAATATTTTTTAAAATTAAACTTAAACATTCCTAATTGTGTTTTTGACTGATACGCATTAAAAAAATTAAAATAAGTGAATTTTTTTCAACCTTGTCTCCGCGTACATTCATGAAAATGCGTGCGTTTGTATTAAAACACTATAAGAATGTGGAACCACACAGCGGAAAATTACTGAAACGGTTAATTAAAGCTCTTCAACAATTCAGCATATAATTGAACGTTATTTACATAAGTACGTGAAAATTGTGTTGAAAATTAGGGTAGACAAACTCTAAATATGATTTTTTACTGAAAGTGATTCTAAAAGCCAGTTTACACTATCACACTTTGTAATTCCACCTGTTGAAAAGTCGAGTATTATGAAAAATTTGTATCATGTAAAAAGCTTATGTTATGAAATTACAGTCTGTATGATTTTATTTCATCGGACCAGAGTTGTTTTGTTTGGTATATTAAAAAAAAGGTAAAAACAAAGTGGAAATAAAATATAAATTTCAAAATTTATATATACATATACCCTATACCGCTATGTGGTTTGGGTATAATGATTTTGTGCTGCTGTTTGTAACTACCAAAAATATTTGACCTAGACCCATCTTTTATTATACCGATCGTCTCTGAATCACTTTCTTAGTCGATTTAGCGATGTCCGTCCGTCCGTCTGTGTGTCCATGTAAAATTTGTAATCAAACTACAGGTCGCAAATACGAATATGTTTTAATGAAATTTGATATATGAGCTTTTATCGGCCACAAGATGAACGCTATTGAAATTTGTGAAATTCGGTCCATGTTCAGACCTAGTCCCCCATACAAATGACCCCTATGAAATCGACATAAATTGCCATAAGATCGAAATTATCATATAGATCTCAGTCAAATTGGGTTTGTATGTGTTTAATATATCCATTAATCAGTAGTCCAATAATTATCCCTATAGGACTTTCTTAGTCATAGGCCCCATATAGAGCTGCTTCCCAATCTTCACTTAAATCTATCAAAAAACAAAAATTTGGTTTGTGTATACGTTTTTGCAAAATATAAGTCACTACCATACATGGTCAGGATCGCTCCATTTTTCGACCTAGTCCCCATATAAATATAGCACCCGATATGAACTTTTTCATATCTGCAGCCAAAAAAATTAATAACAATGCCACTAAAATTTGATTTATGCTTATTTTCTATATCCAATTTGTTGGACCAGATAGATAGGGTCTCTAAACCATGGTATAGGTTATCGTATAGTCGGTCTAGACCGACTATAATTTTCTTACTTGTTTTTTTTTAGTCTCAACAGCTTTTTTCACAAGACTTGAGTGTGATGGATTAAGTATGCAGAATTAATGTCGGTACGAAAATGGGGCTTAGGTGTTTAGTGCAACAAATTCGTAAAAATCCATGAACAAGCGCTCCGAAGCTGACGGTTATGGCCGAAAAATTTTTGGGAAAGACATGTCATCCTGAAACAATTCACAGAATATTGAGGGATGCTGATTTTATGAGCGAATTGCTCGAAACAAACCATTTATAAATGAAAAAAAAAAATAATAGAGTAAAAAGGCTACAGTTTGCTCGTGAACATTTAAATAAGAATGCAGCGTTTTAGAGAATTGTAATTTTTGCTGATGAAGTAAAAGTGAATTACTTCATTTGCGCAAAATTAACATTGGGCTGAAAACTCACAATTTACATGCCACTATGAAACACGGTGGTGGTAATGCTATGGTTTAGGGATATATGTCTAGGTAATTTGGCCTTAATCGAAGTGAACAGGGATAAAAGCATGTATTTGAAATTTCTAGTAAGAGAATCGAATTTAAAGTGCGACGAAATTGGAAATTGAGGATGACTTTCGCTTCTAGCAAGATAGCGACAGACTTGGTTGATATAGAAACGCCCACACATAGTTCAAACTCCGGCACATTCACCTGACTTAAGTGTAATTGAAAATTTGTGGTCAGTACTGTAGAACGAGTATTCGAAAATACGATATTCATAACAAATCTGACGTTGCAAGAAGAGTGGGATAAAATAGATCCAGATTATACAAAAGACTCCACTAGCTCTATGTACAAAAAAACTTCAAGCTGTTATAGTCAATAAAGGATATCCTACCAAATACTAAGCAATTGAAAAAAATTTAAAAATTACAATTACAATTTCAATTTTTTAAAACTGCATCATTTAAGCTGTGACCTAAATTTTGTACTTTATTTTGTAGTTTTACTTTCTTGAGAACTCAAATAGATATTTAAAAAATTTTTTTTATTAAATATAAATAAAGCACTATTATTAACTAAACCACATCTTTAATTTTTGTGTTTTTAGAACAAAATTTTTAAATATATAACGGTTTAAAAAAAAACTTAACTGCATCAAATAAGTTTTAAGTGACTGTAAATATGTACAAAATTAAATTTTTTCAAAATCGTGTCAGCCTAGACAATTAAATCCAAAAATGTAAATCCAAGCAAGAAAAAAAATACGATTATTAAATTCTAATTTTAAATAAACAAATAATAAATAGAAAATAAAATAAAAATAATAAATAAAAATAACAATAGAAAATAATAATTTGAAATAAATATTTAAAAAAATAACACATTATAATAAAAATATATATATGGGGCATTTCATGTCAAGTGCACCAACTTTTGAAACCGATGTCTTCCGATCGGGATGAAATTTGCACCAAGGTTAGTCCTATTGGATAGTAGTTTACACACAATTTTTCAACAAGATCGGTCCAGATCTCTCTGAGTTAGAGGGGGATCAAAATTTGACATTTTGGCCAAACAGGTGTTTTTTTCTCATCCATATAACTTATTACCTATTGTTCTTAGAAAATTTTCTCCCAAATAGTTTAGATAGCTATTGCTTCAATATTTCGGAAAAAAATACTTAAAAAAAAAAAATTTTAGACTTTTTTTTTTTGCTAAATTAAAGCATTTTTTTGGCTTTTTTTCCAAAAAGGGCATTTTTTTTTTTTTTTTCATAAGAAAGCTTAGGGGTTTTCCTTTAAGAGCTTTTTGGTCGCTTTGTGGGATGGGAGTGGGATATCTATCAATATAAATGTTTTGTAACTCAAGACAACGGTTTTTCAATTTTTCACAAATGCACTATTTTGAATTTTTTCCTATTTGTGTCTAAAACCTTACAAATAAAACTTATACTGAGAAACTAGACAAACTAAGCTTTCCGAAGGAATATAACAGATCTAACTAAAATCTTATACCCTCGATACTGTAATACCCAGAATATGTTAACCTCAGGAAAAAAATCGCTTTTTTTCTATAGAAATGTTGAAAAATTATTATTTTTTATTTATTTTTAATAATAATTAAATTAATGTATAATAATAATAATATTAAAAATAAAAAGATAAATAATTTATTAAAATTTAATCTTAATTGCATTAGATCCATTTATATCATAACTATTTTTATACTTAATTTATTGTAGCTGATGAAATATTTAAGTCTTGTAAATTTTTAAATACCCAGTCTTTCATCCAGCTTTTTTGTCGCCTTTATTTACTGCGTTTTTTTTGTCAATTCTTTCTTGGCGTTACTAGGTTCAGCTGTTGATTTCGCTGCTGGTTTATTTGTTGTCTTTGGAAAGAAATCGCATTGAATAGAGGCAGAAAACTTTTTCAACTTGAGTCTTCCATCGACAAGCGGTATAAAATCATGGTATTGAGCGGTGCCATCGATTGTTACCGAATCTGCTCTTCAGTGTTTTCAATGTTTCCTGATGATCCTCTTTGCTACTAAAAACTATTTTAGTTTCTTTACAATAACTCTTTGCCCAATGGAATAAAGCAGTCGCATCTAAGATGCGATCTTGATGAGAGCACTGGTGGCTTTACTTCGCTGCATTTCTTTTAAGGTTTGCTCCAATACCATCACATGCTCCTTTACCATGAGCAGTAGGATAAAAATGCCACTCAGCTGGCATTCCAAAATCTTTTTCATGAGCCATAAGATTTGCGAAGCTACTTTTGTTTTTAAAATGATGACAAGCTCCGTCCGAAACGTAGTATACCTTCCTTACTGTAAATTTAGATTTTAGATATTTTAGTATTATCTTCTGGTACTCATAAACTGCAACGGTATCATGTTTTAAATCGTCGGATATGATTGCCATACTTTTGTGTTCCAGTTTTTAATCTTTCATGTAGTAAATAACTACTGTGAATATAGTTGCTTGGTCGTTATTGAAGCGGAATGCTTGTATGGCATCCTGAAGAACATATTTATAGTTTTCTGTGAAATCATATGAAATAACGAATTCACCAGACTTCAAATGTATCTTAAAATCCTTGAAGAATGACCATTGCTCTTTGACTAAAAAGTCATGGGTTCTCAAGTTTAGCAATCCTGTACACATTTCTTCCACAAAATCATCCACATTTAAAATTATTGTTTTCAATGTGCATCTGTCAGTCTGAATCCAAGAATCAAATTTGACCTCCTCTATATATTCTCGATCTAAAGAGTTGATTAAATTTTCTTTGATGAATGTGGTTTTCGGGTAATTGGTACATTCACCTAAGTGGCAAGAAGTTGTTGCGTTAGGACACATAGTCAATTTAAGGCAATCGCGGTAATCGTGTATATGTTCTGCCGAATCATCTGTTAAATACTTTAAGTTGATTTCCTTCAATATCAGTTTAACATTTTCATGGTAAGTGCAAACGCATACTGTGTGAGTTCCGCTGCTTTCTGCCAAAACGCAATGTTTTGGCCTCATTTGGGTTAATTTCGTGAAGCCAATTCTAACATCCTCGTGTTCAGATTGAAATGTTGCAAATAACTCTTTCAGGTTAAAGATAACCATTCTCTTCTCTTATGTTATGAAGGTATGTTACATACCTTCGGAAAGGCTAATTTGTCTAGTTTCTCAGTATAAGTTTTATTTGTAAGGTTTTAGACACAAATCGGAAAAAATTCAAAATAGTGCATTTGTGAAAAATTGAAAAACCGTTGTCTTGAGTAACAAAACATTTTTTTTGATAGATATCCCACTCCCATCCCACTAAGCGACCAAAAAGCTCTTAAAGGAAAAATTCTAAGCTTTCTTATGAAAAAATAAAAAATAAAAAATGCCCTTTTTGAAAAAAAAGGCAAAAAATGCTTTAATATAGCAAAAAAAAATTTTTTTTTTTTTAAGTATTTTTTTCCGAAATATTCAAGAAATAGCTATCGAAACTATTTGGGAGAAAATTTTCTAAGAACAAAAGGTAATAAGTTACATGGATGAGAAAAAACACCTGTTTGGCCAAAATGTCAAATTTTGATCCCCTCTAACTCAGAGAGATCTGGACCGATCTTATTGAAAAATTGTGTCTAAACTACTATCCAATAGGACTAACCTTGGTGCAAATTTCATCCTGATCGGAAGACATCGGTTTCAAAAGTTGGTGCACTTGACATGAAACCCCCCATATATTTATAAATACGAATAATACGAATGTTTGAAAAGAATATAGTTTAAAAAAAAAAAAATTAATGATAAACTTGTCTATTAAATAAATAAAGAAAAACAGTCAAAACAAAATGATAGGTAGAAATGTAATTTAGGTGGTGATTTTTAAAAAGATTAAAAAAGTATTCAAATAACCAGTTTTATTTAATTTGTTTTGATTGTTTACATACCACTCGTTATATAATATAATTGACTTAATTAAGTTATTTTAATTATTTGTATAAATACTTTGATTGATGTGGAATACAAAGAGGTTTATAAGCGCAAGCGTTCCTTATCAGGAATAGAAAACGGATCGCTCCTTTATTTTTTTGTAAATTTTCTTTTGGCGATCATTTGAGATTTGGGCAATAGTTTTTATTGTAAACAAAATACAATTAAAACATAAAATTATGTTAATAAAAATAGTTCTTATCAATTCTATTTAACAAATATAGCGAGTCCATTATTTATTAAAAAATCAACTAACTTCTTTGGATTGAATGACAATTTTTCGCTACAATGTCCAAAATGAAAACAAACACAAATCAAAAAGTACAAATGTCATTTTAAAATAGGTTTAAAATAGGGTCAAACCAATTTTAAAATTCTTTTATTTACACAAGGTTTAAAATAGGTATTTTGGCTAAAATTTTATAGATTTTTGCTTAAAATGGATTTGAAATGCTGTTTAAACTTTTTATAAATACGGCTGTAAATGTCTAAGAGTTAGAGAATTTGTGATTTTTAGTGAAGCCTATTTGCAGCTTTTTTAGAATTTCCAGGGGACGAATCGTCGCATTCCTTATCGAAATTTTTGGATCGAAATTGTTTTTTTTATTTTTCAAAATAAAATACTAAGAATAATTTCACTCTGTCGCAGCTAACGAGTTATGGTCCATAGTTAATAGTAAAAATGAAACGAGGTGTGACTATTGTCCGCCTTCCTTAAATAATAAACCAAAATATGGGATTTCGATTGATTTTATTCGAAACGAGGTCTGACTATTGCCCGCCTTCTTAAATAGTAAACCAAAATATGGGATTTCGATTGATTTTACTCGATATCGAATGCGACGATTTGTCCCCAATATTTTTATTTTTATTGCTTTAATGTTTTTTTCATTAGTTTCAGTGCAGGGAAAAAAAAAATATGCTCTTAGTAAAAAACCAAACGTAATGTAATTTTAGTGAAAAAAATAAAAATATTAAATATTTTATAAAAAAATAAAAAAAAATAAATAAATAAAATAAAAATATGTACATATGAAAAAAACTATACGAAATATTAAGTAACTTATTATATAAACTTTAACATAAAGTTTAAATAAAGTTAAATTAAAATTGAATGTTAAACAATACAAACTTTCTTTGAATTTCGTTGTGTATTTAAACAAAATTTTCAATGCACAAATTAACTTTTTTTTTATAAGATTGGACGAAATGATCAATTCTATTTTAGAACGTAAAGTTGAATTTTAGAAATTATCCAGTGTATTTCAGCAACTATTAATGGCCTTATTCCAAAGTTTTGATTTTGTTCTGTTAATGTACATTAACGAAAACATTAACAATTTAGTTTACCATTCTGTAATTTTTGTGATTGCTAACATTTCCATAAAATGTTTATTTTATCAACATTACGTTCTGTCAAATAATTAAATAAAACTTTAAATAAAATTGCCCTATTTTTAAAATTATACAGTTAAAAAAATATTATTGAAGAGATTTTATTTTTTCTGATAGTTTATACTAGTTTTTAATATTTTTCACCTGCTATTATTCGAAAAAAAATTTTGAAGAAAAAAATATATATGTACATACATATATTGTAATAAAATTTCTGCCAAACATAAAAGAAAATTGTTCAATTTCCTGATAAACAATTGGAGATCTTATAACTATTGAAAAGAATATTGGAAAAACACAATTGGAGATTGCGAAAATTTTAAAAGAAAATGGTTATCGCCAAACAAATACATAAAAATAAAAGGGAATATAATAAACTAGGATAAAAAACAGCCAGATCGTATGGAAAATCGCAGAATTGAATGAGAAAAAAACTGAATTCAAATAATAGATGACAATTCTAGAGAAGAGTAGTGTGGCTCAAAATAATAGCAACCACAAATCATCCCGTCATAGATGTACTTAAGCAGGCATTCCTAGTCGGGTTTCTTGGAAAGAGGTGTTAAGTAGAAATAGGTATCAAAGAATAAATTACCAAGGAACCCATGATGGTACATGGAGATGCTGTCTTTCAAGCTAAGCATAGGGCAATGATGTTCAAATCGAAGAAGTTGCAAAAAGTGTTACAAAAAAATTAATACTTATAATAAAAGTAATAAAAAAAATATAATATAATTTTTAAATAAATTCGTACGAATTGCAAATACATATATCTGATTGGTAGGAAAACACAATTTTGTTCTCAAAAAATCAGAGTTCAGAGAAAAGCACACACGTAATAAAAAAAAACTCAAACATACATATATTTAAACAAACTTAGCTCAGACCAACAAACACATATTTTTATTTTCATATCAATTATGTGTGTTTCTAAATTTTGTACGGTGCCAAACACAATCACGACTATGTTTCGTTTTAACATTTCGTTATCTACACGAACATTTTTCTATCACGTATTTTTTGTTTCGAACACACATTAACCACACAGACGAAGTTTTAAGTTCGTCTTCTTGCATGTGTACTGCTAAAAAAAAACAGAACATGTTCTTGAACGCGTACATCTGAAAATTAAAACATTACGTACTCGCGAGTGGATAATGCTATTGCTATTTCTGTTTATTTTTTGTTGCTTGATTTGATTTCGATCAAAAATTCCATATAAAATATAAAATAAAAATACGAGTATTTTAATATTTAACATGTTAAATAATATGATGTTAAAAAATACAAAAACAAAAAAATCATGTTATTGACGTTGTAGAATAAGGCTATAAATGTCGCTAAAATTAATTTTAGAAATTTCACTTGATTTATAAATTTCAATTTTTTGAAGAACCTCCTCCGCTCGCAATACATTCTTTTCACATAATTGTTTTCTCACATTATGTACAAATTTTTGGAGATATTTAGACTTTTAGATTTTCCTTGAGCACCCTGTTTGTGTTAACAGTTTAGCCTCAATGTGGTGGAACTAAATTAAACTTCTAAACTTCTAAAATCTACGGAAGTTCAAGATTCTGTAGGAAACCTTAAAATTTAAAATTTTCATATTAATACCTCTAATTTTTAGCACAGCTCATAAATTTCTTTTTTTAAATAAATTATTAAACACTTAAATGAAAAATAGTTTGCATTAAAATTTAAAAAAAAAAAAATATTGAATATTTCTGAAACATTGAAAAATCAAATCGAAATTTTGACATAATTTTATTTGACACCTTTTTTATTTTATTTTATATAAAAAAGTGGGGTTTACATTTTAATAATTTTTGTTTATATTTAGCAAATTAAATCAATTAATTTTTAACTAGATATTCACTAACAATACTGTATTACCCTCCACATAACTGTGCTGAGGGTAATTTAAAACACAATTGATAATTTTTGTAAAAGTGACAAGTCCTGGCACCTGTTCGTTTGGCCCATAGAGTATTGTTGCGGAATTTTATTTATCTTGAAATAAATAAAACCAGCAAAACTCGAATTTATATTCAATTCAAAATTTATTAATTTATTTTTTACAAAGTGTAACGAGAGGTAAGCGAACATCAAAAAAGAATGCTTCTTTTTACTCTACTCACTCTTGCCGTTTATTTTATTCTTTGCTCTTATTTGACTTCTCATCCATTCTCTTTGTTATATGGGAACAAACAAAATATAATCCCTAATGAAAAAGGAAAAATGGAAAATGACAAATGAAAACTGAAACATGAAAAATGGGAAATAAAAATTGAAAACTGAAAAATTGAAAAATGAAAAGTGAAAAATGGAAAATGAAAATTGAAAAATGAAAAATGGAAAATTAAAAACGAAACATGAAAAATTAAAAATTAAAAACGAAAATGAAAAATTGAAAATTAAAATTTAAAAATTAAAAATTAAAAATTAAAAATTAAAAATAAAAAATTAAAAATTAAAAATTAAAAATTAAAAATTAAAAATTAAAAATTAAAAATTAAAAATTAAAAATTAAAAATTAAAAATTAAAAATTAAAAATTAAAAATTAAAAATTAAAAATTAAAAATTAAAAATTAAAAATTAAAAATTAAAAATTAAAAATTAAAAATTAAAAATTAAAAATTAAAAATTAAAAATTAAAAATTAAAAATTAAAAATTAAAAATTAAAAATTAAAAATTAAAAATTAAAAATTAAAAATTAAAAATTAAAAATTAAAAATTAAAAATTAAAAATTAAAAATTAAAAATTAAAAATTAAAAATTAAAAATTAAAAATTAAAAATTAAAAATTAAAAATTAAAAATTAAAAATTAAAAATTAAAAATTAAAAATTAAAAATTAAAAATTAAAAATTAAAAATTAAAAATTAAAAATTAAAAATTAAAAATTAAAAATTAAAAATTAAAAATTAAAAATTAAAAATTAAAAATTAAAAATGGAAAATGAAAAATGGAAAATGGATAATGAATAATGAATAATGAGAAATAAAAAATGAAAAATGAAACATGAAAATTGAAAAATTAAAAATTAGAAATTAAAAATTAAAAATTAAAAATTAAAAATTAAAAATTAAAAATTAAAAATTAAAAATTAAAAATTAAAAATTAAAAATTAAAAATGAAAAATTAAAAATGATAAATTAAAAATCAAAAATCAAAAATTAAAAATTAAAAATTAAAAATTAAAAATTAAAAATCAAAAATTAAAAATTAAAAATTAAAAATTAAAAATTAAAAATTAAAAATTAAAAATTAAAAATTAAAAATTAAAAATTAAAAATTAAAAATTAAAAATTAAAAATTAAAAATTAAAAATTAAAAATTAAAAATTAAAAATTAAAAATTAAAAATTAAAAATTAAAAATTAAAAAATAAAAATTAAAAATTAAAAATTAAAAATTAAAAATTAAAAATTAAAAATTAAAAATTAAAAATTAAAAATTAAAAATTAAAAATTAAAAATTAAAAATTAAAAATTAAAAATTAAAAATTAAAAATTAAAAATTAAAAATTAAAAATTAAAAATTAAAAATTAAAAATTAAAAATTAAAAATTAAAAATTAAAAATTAAAAATTAAAAATTAAAAATTAAAAATTAATAATTAAAAATTAAAAATTAAAAATTAAAAATTAAAAATTAAAAATTAAAAATTAAAAATTAAAAAATTAAAAATTAAAAATGGAAAATGAAAAATGGAAAATGGATAATGAATAATGAATAATGAGAAATAAAAAATGAAAAATGAAACATGAAAATTGAAAAATTAAAAATTAAAAATTAAAAATTAAAAATTAAAAATTAAAAATTAAAAATTAAAAATCAAAAATTAAAAATTAAAAATTAAAAATTAAAAATTAAAAATTAAAAATTAAAAATCAAAAATTAAAAATTAAAAATTAAAAATTAAAAATTAAAAATTAAAAATTAAAAATTAAAAATTAAAAATTAAAAATTAAAAATTAAAAATTAAAAATTAAAAATTAAAAATTAAAAATTAAAAATTAAAAATTAAAAATTAAAAATTAAAAATTAAAAATTAAAAATTAAAAATTAAAAATTAAAAATTAAAAATTAAAAATTAAAAATTAAAAATTAAAAATTAAAAATTAAAAATTAAAAATTAAAAATTAAAAATTAAAAATTAAAAATTAAAGATTAAAAAATAAAAATGGAAAATGGATAATGAATAATGAATAATGAGTAATGAGAAATAAAAAATGAAAAATGAAACATGAGAATTGAAAAATTAGAAATTAAAAATTAAAAATTAAGAATTAAAAATTAAAAATTAAAAATTAAAAATGAAAAATCAAAAATCAAAAATTAAAAATTTTAAAATTAAAAATTATTAATTAAAAATTAAAAATTAAAAATTTTAGGTTCATTCTTTATTATTTTTGTTTTTATTTTGTATTAAATAAAAATAAAATTATTTAAAAATTTCCTTTTTTAATATTAATAATTTGTAGCCAAGAATTATTCGAATTTTTTTTTTTTTTTTGAATTATCGTATGACTTCTAAGGTCTCAAAACAGGCTTAAAGGGATCAAACTTTGGATATTATTATGATGAAGGCTGTGTTTAATAATGGGCTTCATTGGTGTTCTATGAAGTTCTTAGGGGTTTTCTACTCTAGTAAAAGAAAAATAATGCCATTTTTCAAATAGTAGCACTAATTCTTTCTATAGAAGACACGATCATTGTTTTTATAACAAGAAATTATAATAGAAACTGGCCAACAAGGAAAGCAATTAACTTGAAATTTAATTGGTATTCGAAATTAAAATTTCAGTACTGACAACAGTTTTAAAGTTTTAGCCGTATCCAATATTGGTTGTAATATTGAGTTTAAGATGCACGTGGAGGGTATCAAAGATTCGGCCCATCCGAATTTAACACTTACTTGATTTAATTTATTTATTTCAATTATGCAAAAATATGCTCTACCAAAACGATGCTATGTTCATTAAATTGTTCTGCAACGAATAAATATCTTATCTATTTATCAATGCAATACACAGGGGACAAAATGATATTGCATATTTTTGGTTACCTTGGTTATGTATGTTTGCTGTTTTTTCTCACAATTTCTTGTGCATATTTTCAGATGCCAGTTGGTAATGCCTTGGTATTTAATTCTCATTTGTGACGCGCTTTAGTAAAGTATATAAAGATAGTTTGGAATAATCTGTTCTATAACATTTAAACATAAAATCTATACTTCTCATTCGTACATGGAAATAATTCATAAAAGTCAGTCTATTTTTGTCTTTGTTTAAAATATCGATTTATTAAATTTATACTCATCAAGGAAATTTATAAAAATTATATTAAAATTTATTTACCACTGTCCGATTTATCGAAAAGCAACTTTTAAATTTTCATAACGTTAAAACTTCAAAAGATTTTTAAATCTATTTTTACAGAAAGATGTCTCTAGAATTTTCAAAATGTGGCTTAATTTATTAGCGGTGATGCCAACTTAACGCTTTTCGCACTAGCTTTAGCGCTCTATAACTACCGAAAAGGCGCTTGTAGCGCATTTTTAATACAAACACTTTTCGTCTTGCTCTTTTAGTGCTTTTAGCGTCTTTTATTTCTACAACAGTTCATATATCGGCGAAGAAATGCATCATACTGAATAAGTCACACGTCATCTCGATTATGAGCTTTTTTTAGTGCGTGGCCTTAACTATTTCACGCACTTAAATTACACCTTTTTCAATTGTATTTCAGAAAATAACAATTGATTTTCAGAAAGTATCAATTAAATTTAGAAAGTATCATTGTATTTCAGAAAATATCAATTGATTTTCAGAAAGTATCAATTGTAATTCAGAAAACATCAATTGAATTTCAGAAAATATCAATTGTATTTCAGAAAACATCAATTGATTTTCAGAAAGTATCAATTGCAATTCAGAAAACATCAATTGAATTTCAGAATGTTTCGATTGTATTTCAGAATGTATCAATTGCATTTCAGAAAACATCAGTTGATTTTCAGAAATTATCAATTGTATTTCAGAAAACATCAAATGTATTTCATAAAGTATCAATATATATTTCAGAAATGGTCAAGCGTATTTCAGAAAACATCAATTGAATATCAGAAAATATTAATTGAATTTCAGAATTAAAAAGTAGTAGTTGATTTCTAGTTACCGATGTTTTGTTCTACCGTTTTATACCGATTTGGACCAAACGTATATTGTTTGAAAGGTATTTCTTTTTAGCTGTTCGCCAGATTTACAGATTTTTAAAATTTTTTCCTTTATTTTGAGTAAATGACATTTAAAGCGACTACTAACACATACATAAAATTATACGTATGCTATGTGTGTATTTCTTAAATTTGTGAATGTGTTTGTTAATTAGTTTGTTATCTTCATTCACAATAATAATAAACCAAAAAAGTGTTGATTGGTGAATTGGCTAAGTTGAGAAATAAAATTGCCTAGAAAGTGCACTCGAATTTCGAGCGCTGGAATCTGCTAGTATTATTCATTATGATAAAAAAAAAAATACATCAATCCACCAAACGATCCACAATATCGGCTAATTAAAAGACATCGATCTCTAATAAAAACTATCGAAACTAGATAAAGGAGAGAGAAACAAAAATTAAACTAACATTTGATAATAAAATTATGCCTAATTTTATACTTTTGAGTACAAATTTTTATAGCCTATACCACTGTGTGGTCAGGCTATAATGAGTTTGTGAAGGGTTTGAAGTTAGCGACATATGCTAAACAGGTTTCTCAGAAATGCTAAATACTTAGCAGAGATTGTTAAATTAACGGAATTTTTGTGAAGAGAACTACAAAAGTTAAATATGGTTGGTTTGCAAATAAGTTGACGGGTAGTTTACAAAAAGATCAAAAATATTAAAATTGTTCATAACGTTTCTGAGATATATCATTTTAAAAAAAATTTAAATTTTTCCTACTATTGTGTGGGAAAATTAAATGACCAAAATTGGACAAAATGCAAAATGCAAATTTTGATCATTTTGTAAACTACTAGTCCTAATCCACAAATGCCTACATGGGGCTCATATAAAGCTGTTTCCTGATAGATCTTCACTTAAATCTATCAAAACACAAAAATATTGCTTGAAAGTTTCTCGACTTTTTTTTCGATTTTAAGAAATAGCATGCGATATGAATTCTTTCATATTGAACTCAAGTTTGTTTAATGCCTATTTTCTATATCCAATTAGTGGGACACAATACTCTTTCACTAAACTAATGGTATAGGGCAATTCCATATGTGACGGAATGACATTTTGAGTTGAAAAATTGAATTTCAGGCTATTTCACAAAGCTATTTTCAATTGAAAATTGATTCTTCAGTTTGAAAATGATTGTTAATGAGTTAGAGATTTAAAAAAAACTCGGAAACAATTTTTTCACTATTTTATTCTTTTATTTTTGAGTAATTTCTTTTTGTGTGACGGAATGACATTTTTGCTACCATGACTCTGTCCTGGTATTAAAACCTAGGAACTTTTGTCAATTAAGAAGCTAGTCAGTTTTAAAACTAATGAATATTTTACATATGATATATACATAAGTAATATAAAATTATAATTCAGAGCTACTTAGCTTTGATAGTGCTGAAGTTATTAACTGTCATTTGACGTGACGGAATGACTAAAGCTTCTTAAACATGTATTAAAAGAAAATTTAGTAAACAAATAAATTTTATAATTATTTTATAATCTAGAATACTTGTAAGAAATTACATTATGTAACTTGGAACACATTTTAATATATTTTTAAACTTTTAAATGAAAAAAATTTTTTTTTCATCAAAGTTGACATTTTTATGGAATTGCCCTATAGGGTATCGTATAGTCAGCCTAGACATACTATAATTTACTTGTTTATTTATTTTTGTTTTTTTTTAATAATTTTTAATTATATACCGTATTTAATACTGTTCAGATTTTGTTTGAGTTATCACAAATTCCATAGAAATTTTGATTAGCTAAAAATGAAAGCATACACAAAGACTAATCTTAGTAATAATTTAAAATGAAAAAAAAAAAAAAAAAATCTAAAAACTTATCAACACCTTAAATATTACCCCTGCGCCCCACATAACCCCAATTTGTGTGTGTGTGTGATGTATTTTTTAATTTATAAACGACAACATTATTCATGCCAATAACATTTTTGTGAAACAAAGTGAAATAAAATTTCTTTAGGAGTGGATATTGTGGATAATCTAAAATAGTGCTCTTCTAATGAGACGGACGACATTGTGTCGAATGGTTAAAATAAAAAAAAAAAATAAATAAAATAAATAAAAATAGCACGGCATATTTTTGTCGTGCAGAAAAACGAAAATGTTTGTTGTTATGCAGATATAAAATTGTTTCAATTGTGATAGAATGTGAGGCAAGCAAGAACGTACAAATGATACCCTATTCACAGTTGATTGATTCCGAAATATGCTTCAACTTAAAATAGCACAAAAAAATTTGTAACACTGATTAATTGTGTATGTTGTTCGTAAACGTAATAGAAATTATTTTATTTCGAGGATTTTTTTTTTAAAAACTAATAAACTCTAAAATTATTTTTATTAGGCTAAAGACTCTCGAACTAATCAATCGATTTAAATATATTTATACCCTATACCACTATGTGGTTTGGGTAAAATGACTTTGTGCTGCTATTTGTAACTACCAAATATATTTGACCAAGACACATCTTTTATTATTTAGCGATATCCGTCCGTCCGTCTGTGTGTCCATGTAAACCTTGTAATCAAACTACAGGTCGCAAATATGAATATAGTTTAATGAATTTTGGTATATCAGCTTTTATCGGCCATAGAATGAACGCTATTGAAATTGGTGAAATTCGGTCCATGTTCAGACCTAGTCCCATACAAATGACCCCTATAAAATCGACTTAAATTGCCATAAGTTCCAAATTATCATATAGATTTCGGTCAAATTGGGTTTGTGTGTGCTTATTACATCCATTTAAAAGTTGTCCAAAAATAAACTCCATATGGCGGCAATTCTTTGTCATAGCCCCCATATAAAGGTGCTTCCCGATTTTCACTTAAATCTATCAAAAAACAAAAATATTGCACAGTTTTTCCTCAAATTTGTTTGCATATATTTTTTAAAAAAATAAGTGACTTTACCAAATATGGTCAGGATCAGTCCATTTTTGGACCTAGTCGCCATATAAATATGTATAGCTTCCGATATGAAATTTTTCATATCAGCAGCCAAAAAAAAAATTAATAACAATGCCATCCAAATTTGGTTTATGCTTATATCCACTTAGTTGGACCGTAGAGATAGGGTCTCTAAGCCATGGTATAGGGTATCGTATAGTCGGTCTAGACCGACTAAAATTTACTTTTACTTTTTTTTTTTAGTTTTTTATGTTCTGTGAGGGTATAGTTTGGTTAGATTTTGGTTGAGGGGTGTGGCACCCCCCACACAAAGAAAATATTTATCATCAAATATCTATAGAACTAACATTCTGTTTATGTTGCACGAACAAGACGATCGATAATTTAAAAATAATTTGTTCCTATACATTATTTCGTCTATCCGCAATATGATATCAATAGTCTTGATATCTTGTGTAAGTCGAACGGGATTGAGTGTATAAATATCCAATGGCAGAAGACGTGCTTTTGCTGTATCGGAATGTACCAATGGGCGTGGCAGGTGCAATACAACGTAATATCTGTGGTCACAAGCATTAACCGCCTAGTCGAAAATCATGCTTTTGAGAAAAATAACTTTTTATATAATTGTAATGGGACTTCATTACGACTTAGGTCAGTATGTTTTCATTTATAACTTTTTATTAAGCAGTGTTAGAGAAGTGGGGTTTTCACGTAAATATAAAGCGTTTTTTGTAGAATATGACAGCACGCATAACTCAAATCGTTCTTAAGTCGACTTAGGCGGTTATCGCTTGTGACCACAGATATATCTATATATATAAAAATTACGTGTATGTTCGTGATCGCTAAACTCAAGAACTACTGAACCGATTTTGACCAAGCTTTATGTACATGCTCTATGGGGCGTGAGGAGTGTTTCTGTGTAGTTTGAAGTTCATCCGACAGATGGCGCAATATTTAGTTTTTTTTTGTGTTTTTGTACCGTAACTCAAGAACTACTGCACCGATTTTGACCAAACTTTATGTACATGCTCCATGGGGCGTGAGGAGTGTTTCTGTGTAGTTTGAAGTTCATCCGACAGATGGCGCAATATTTAGTTTTTTTTGTGTTTTTGCACCGTAACTCAAGAACTACTGCACCAGTTTTGACCAAACATTATATACATGCTCTATGGGGCGTGAGGAGTGTTTCTGTGTAATTTTAAGTTCGTCCGACAGATGGCGCAATAATTAGTTTGTTTGTGTTTTGCCCGATAGAGATTAGCGCGATAAGCCTATGCTGTGTTTCGCTGAAGGCGTTGGGTCCTTAATCAGCGTGTAGTGGCGTTAAAATGCCTGATACCGACTCAAACCTAACATCTTTTCGTGAAAAAAAAAAATTTTTTTAATAAAGTAAATAAATAGCACTATTTTTTAAACTCTATTTGCGCATTAACCCTATGTTATGTTTCGCTGAAGGCGTTGGGTGCTTAATCGGCGTGTGCCGGCGTTAAGTATTCCGACACCGACTCATACATAACCTGTTTTCGTGAAAAGTTCGTGGGAGTCTAACGAAAAAAAAATAACTTATTAAATTGAAGTTAAATTTATTTAAATTTAATATTACATACATTTTAATAAATTAACCCAAGGTGTTAGTTGAAAACTATTGCATTTCTAATTATAAAAATTTAAATTTTTTACATAAAATATCAAAAAAACATAAACTGTGTGTGTTATTACAATTTTGATTTTTCGATTTTTGAATAAAACATTTTTTTCTATTATAAGTAACTAAAAACACTGATTTTGATTCTGTTCGAGAGGCAGTTCAAAATAAAAGAAAAATTTGGGGCCAGCAACGCGGACCGGGCCCAGCTATCAAAAATAAATAAATCCATTATTTCTGCTTCAGTAAACGGTATTTGAACAATAATTGCTATGTCGATTTAGTGCACCTTTCATTCTTCTTCGAAATATAAATCTACCATGACTTTGCAACGGAACCAGACTTGCAGTGAAAATAAAATTTGAAGGCAAAACAAAGTTTGCCCGGGTCAGCTAGTGTATATATAAGAGCGACTCACAAAAAAAAGTGAAAAAGTGCCCCCTAGAAATCTACCTTGATTCGTTTTATAACGACTGCCAAAATATTTCTGGTCTAGCATTAACCCATTCCGAGCTGGACCGAGCTACGTAATTAATTTTTATTTTCCTGAAAATTCTACAGTTAAAATCTGTAAAATATTTTCTGGTCATAACACACTTATGCCGTTTTCTTTTCTGATAAAAAATGTCGCACTTTATACGCACTTTTTTCGAAAAGTGTATTTTTTATATATTCTGAATTAAGAGTAGCCTAATCTTATACATCAATCGAAAGGATAATAATCAAAATTTTTTTTACGTTTTACGAACACAGCTCTTTGAGACCTTTCGATTGATGTATAAGATAAGGTTGCGCTTAATTCAGAATATATAAAAAAATAAACTTTTCGAAAAAAGCGCAAATAAAATGCGACATTTTTTGTCAGAAAAGAAACTGCATTAAAGTATTTCAAATAGTTTGTAATAGGAAAAAACTAATAAAAGTCAAAATTATTAGAAGATTAACTTTTTAATTAGTATTAGGACGATTCACGAAAAACATTTTTTTTTTATTTTAATTTTGCAACTCTTAAAGCGGAAAATAAGTACTTATGGCCCAAAATATTTTTGAGAATTTTTTAAGGATCTTTGAAGGTTGAAACACGTTATGAAACAAGTTTTTTCTGGAGTTTTATTGTCTCAAAACCAGATACATCACTTCCAAAGAGTATTAGTCTACTCAAAAAAATCAAAAAAAAATAAAAATAAATACGCGTTATTAGTTTAAAGGTTTTCAAAATTGTAGCATTTTTTTTACCCTAGACCACTTTGTGGTCCTTCTGATTAAACCTTGTGAAATTTGTTGTAAGTAGGCAAAAAGATAAATGCTTTTGTAAATCGGTGCATGTTCAGACATAGCCCCATACAAATGAGATCTACTTAAATTACCATAAGATCCAAATTATCATATAGATCTTGGTTATATTAGCTTTCTGAGTGTTTATTAGACCTTTATTTATTTTTATATAAACTAGCAGATTCCAACGCTCGAAGTTCGAGTGCAATTCCTAGGCAACTTTATTTTTCAACTTAGCCAATACACAAACCAACACATTTTTGGTTTACTATTATTGTGAATGAAGAAAACAAACTCATTAACATACACATTAACAAATTTAATAAACACACAAGCATCTATAATAGTAATAGGCTCGGTGATTTCTTGTGACCGATGTTTTGTTCTACCGTTTTATCCCGATTTTGACCAAACGTATATTATTTGAAAGGTATTTCTTTTTAGCATTTTTGCAGATTTACAGATTTTTAATTTTTTTCATTTGTTTTAAGTAAATTGCTTTTAAAGATGCTACAAACACATATATAAAATTACACAGTGCTATGTGTGTGTTTATTAAATTTGTTAATGTGTTTGTAATAAAAATGAGTCTGTTTTTTGTTTGATTTGTGAATTGGCTGTAATTGATTAGCATACCTTTAGGGACTTTATTAACTGAAAAAATAAATTCCCTAGAACTTGTACTCGACTTTCGAGGGCTGGAATCTGCTACTATGTATTATTTTATGTATGTGTTAGTAGCAACTTTAAATGTAATTTACTCAATATAAAGAAAAAAAAAAATTAAAAATCTGAAAATCTGGTGAACAGCTAAAAGGAAATACCTTTCAAATAATATACGTTTGGTCAAAATCGGAATAAAACGGTAGCCTATTAATATTATAGATGTATTTATTTATTTTTTATTATTTTTGTGTTTTAACAATGAAATATTTAAATCAATTGAATTATTATTTTTCGGCATTTTTTTTATAAATGAAAATCAAAAATATCAAAAAATGCTTCGAATAATTTTTTTTTTAAATTAACAATATAAACAAAGTATATAAATTTAAGGTGTGTCTATAATAGGCTAGGCGATTTCTTGTGACCGATGTTTTGTTCTACCGTTTTAGCCCGATTTTGACCAAACGTATACTATTTGAAAGGTATTTCTTTTTAGCCGTTTTACAGATTTACAGATTTTAAAATTTTTTCCTTTATTTTGAGTAAATTGCATTTAAAGTCGCTACTAACACATACATAAAATTATACATATGCTATATGTGTTTTTTTTTAATATGTTTGTTAATGAGTTTGTTATCTTCATTCACAATAATAATAAACCATAAAAGTATTGGTTTGTGATTTGGCTAAATTGAAAAATAAAGCTGCCTAGAAATTGCACTCTAAGTTCAAGCGCTGGAATCGCTGGTATATATAGATAGGTAAATAGGTAAATAAGTAATTAAGTATTTGGATAAATAAGTAGATAAGTAGATAAATAAGTAGATAAATAAGTACACTACAAGACCCTTTCATCAGTAGTCAAAAAATCAGAGTTCAGAAAAAAACACACACTGAATAAAAAACTCGTACATATATGTAAACAAACATAACTTAGACCAACACACACATATTTTTATTTTCATATCAATTATGTTTGTTTTTAAATTTTCTTCGGTGCCCAACACAACCATGACTGTGTTCGTTTTAATATTTCGTTATTTACACGAACATTTTTCTATCACGTACTTTTTGTTTCAATCACACATAAAGCACACATTTTTGAGTGTTGCTTTATTTGAAGTTCATGTTCTGGTACGTGTACTGAAAAAAAAACACAGAACATGTACAATAAACAGGTTCGAGTTCAGTTATATTTTAAGTCGTGTTGTGGCTCGTGTAGTAAGAAAAAACAGAACATGTACAATAAACAGGTTCGAGTTCAGTTATATTTTAAACACGACTTAAGTATGTGATACAAAAATGTTCGTGTAAATAACGAAATATTAAAACGAACACAGTCATGGTTATGTTGGGCACCGTAGAAAATTTAGAAACGCACATAATTGATATGAAAATAAAGATATGTGTTGGCTGCTTTTGAACAGAACATTGTGTGTTTCATGTGTGTATTTTCTGAACCTTGCAAAAAATAAACCCCGTAGGGCAATTCTTAGTTAAAGCTCCCATATAAAGCTTTCCTGATCGCTTAAATCTATAAAAAAAAGTATAGCACAGATTTTTCTCAAATTTGTTTTTCCAAAAATGAGTTACTTTACTATTACTAATTTTCTACCTAGTCCCCATATAAATATAGTATCCCATATGAACTTCTTCATATATGCAGAAAAAAAAATTAACAACAATGCCACGCAAATTTGGTAAATGCTTATTTCCTATACTCAATTAGTTGACTGTCGTATAGACGGTCTATATCTACCATAATTTTGTTACTTGTCTTTTGTTGTCCTGTTTATACAACAACTTCATTTGTTAATATTAGCTAAATATAAAAAAGAGTATTAAATTTAGATATATCAAGTTTTTACAACCTCCACAATGTCAGCGGCAAATAACGAAACTAAAGCGATAAACAATTTAAAAATTAAAAGTTAATTTTTATTATTTATTCTTTTATTTATTTTTTATTTTTTGAAAATGTCCGTCCGTGTGTCGAACAATAATAAATTTCTGCGTGTAGTTGTCTGGCCTTAGCATGTTTAAAATTAAATTATAAATAATACTTTTTTTTTTTGTAATTATTTTAATATAAATTACTTTTTTTTTGCCAAATAAACAATTCAAATTAATGTAATTTTTCGCTCATGTCACAAAAGTCAGAAAACAAAATTAGCATTGACTGCGTTCAAACAAATGTAATATTAATATTAATTTTTTTGGTGCTGATATACAGTGTTGGTCAGAACAAAAGCAATCAAAATCACTATTGAACTTTATTGTATTTTTAAGCATGTTATTGTTATTTTTCCATATTCTTCTTTATCATTTCTTAATCGTTGTAACATTACAAACAAGACAAAACTAAAATTGTTAACTAAAATAACCGTTATATTTTTTTTTTTTTGCAAAAGAAACTCTAAATGGCACTATTTCATTGAATAAAACAAAAGCAACTTTAAGCAAGAACAAATTGAATTGTCCCTTCTTTCAAGTTTAACGGCTTATCTTTGCATTATCTTTTAACTTAATTTAATTTAAGTTGACTGACAGCTGGTTGCGTTGTGAAATTGATCATATTTAAATCAAATCGTCACGGCTCTTCATAAATACACCGAAAACTTAAAACTTTAAATAATTAAGGATTTATTGAATGGAGAGAGTCAAATAGAACTAGCTAAAAAGCATAATATTAAAAAATCTATAATATATCGGCTTATAAAAAATATAAAAAACAAAATCTGTAAAAATATTGTTTTGGGAGGAGCACCCCCGGAAGACAGATGTAAGGACAGACCGTTACATTGTACAAATCGTGCAAAAATATCGATTTAAATTATCAAAAACTATTTTAAATGAGTTAAATTTAAATAAAGATTCAAGGACTGTTTGTCGGCGAACATTAGAAGCAGGCTTCCGAACCTTCAGGCCAGCAAAAAAACACTGCTTACTTATTTCAATTCTATTTCGCTAAAATGCTTAGCATATCAATATTTGTAGGCTTCATTTTGTACAAAAATATCAAAACTGTACACCTGAAAAATTAAAAATTGTTTTATTTAGCGACGAGTTGAAATTTAATTTATTTTACGCGGACGGAATGTGCACTTTTCGCCACAAGAAAGGAGATTGTTTAAACCCACCCTACTGCAAGCCAACTGTGAAGCATGACGGCGGATCAATTATGATTTTCGACAGATCAATGGACAGATTTAAATATAGAGACATTCTTGCTAATGTTGTGATGCCACACTCTGAGTAGAAGATGCCGCTTCGTTGGATATTTCAACACGACAGCGACCCGAAACATACTTCGAAGCTGGTAAAAGAGTTTCTTGAACACTTGATTGTTTGATTATTTGGCTTTTTAAAGCAGCGAGTAGCTAGTCAGGCTTTCACTTCTAAACAACCTTTAATATAAGCGCTTTAAACTGAGTGGAAAAGCATTCCAGTCAATATTATCAACCACCTTATTGAATCCATGCCACGTAGATGCCGCGAAGTTGTAAAAATCAACGGATTTTTCACTAAATATTGAATAATATTAAATGTTGCTTTTTGTCCATTTTGAGTTTTTTTTTGAAAATATATATATATATATATGGGGGATTTCATGTCAAGTGCACCAACTTTTGAAACCGATGTCTTCCGATCGGGATGAAATTTGCACCAAGGTTAGTCCTATTGGATAGTAGTTTAGACACAATTTTTCAACAAGATTGGTCCAGATCTCTCTGAGTTAGAGGGGATCAAAATTTGACATTTTGGCCAAACAGGTGTTTTTTCCCATCCTTGTAACTTGTTACCTATTGTTCTTAGAAAATTTTCTCCCAAATAGTTTAGATAGCTATTTCTTCAGTATTTCGGAAAAAAATACTTAAAAAAAAAATTTTTTTTTGTAGACTTTTTTTTGCTAAATTAAAGCATTTTTTGCCTTTTTTTTCCAAAAAGGGCATTTTTTTTTTTTTTTTTCATAAGAAAGCTTAGGATTTTTCCTTTAAGAGCTTTTTTGTCGCTTAGTGGGATGGGAGTGGGATATCTATCAAAATAAATATTTTGTAACTCAAAACAACGGTTTTTCAATTTTTCACAAATGCACTATTTTGAATTTTTTCCTATTTTTGTGAAAAATCTTACAAATAAAACTTATACTGAGTAACTAGACAAATTAACCTTTCCGAGGGTATGTAACATACCTAACTAAAATGTCATACCCTCGATACTGTAATACCCAAAATATGTTAACCTCAGGAAAAAAATCACTTTTTATACCCTATACCACTATGTGGTTTGGGTATAATGACTTTGTGCTGCTGTTTGTAACAACCAAAAATATTTGACCTAGACCCATCTTTAATTATACCGATCGAATCAGAATCACTATCTGATTCGATTTAACGATGTCCGTCCGTCCTTCCGTCCGTCCGTCTGTGTGTCCATGTAAAGCTTGTAATCAAACTGCAGGTCGCAAATATGAATATATTTTGATGAAATTTGGTATATAAGCTTTTATCGGTCGTAGGATGAACGCTATTGAAATTGGTGAGAATCGGTCCATGTTCAGACCTAGCCCCCATACAAATGACCCCTAAAAAATTGACTTAAATTGTCATATAAATCTTAGTCAAACTAGGTTTGTATGTGTTTATTACATCCATTAATCAGTAGTCCAAAAATGATCCCTGTGGGACAACTCTTAGTCATAGGCCCCATATAGAGCTGCTTCCCGATCTTCACTTAAATCTATTAAAAAACAAAAATATTGCACTGATTCTTCTCAAATTTTGTTTGTATATATTTTTGCAAAATACAAGAGACTTTACCAAACATGGTCAGGATCGGTCCATTTTTGGGCCTAGTCCCCATATAGATATATCATCCGATATGATCTTTTTCATATCTGCAGACAAAAAAATTTATAAAAATCCCACTCAAATTTGGTTTATGCTTATTTTCTATGTCCAGTTAGCTGCGCCTATGGGGTAGGGTCTCTAAACGCATGGTATAGGGTATCCTATAGTCGGTCAATCCTTTCTTGGTGTTACTAGGTTCAGCTGTTGATTTCGCTGATCGTTTATTTGTTGTCTTTGGAAAGAAATCGCATTGAATAGAGGCAGAAAACTTTTTCAACTTGGGTCTTCCATCGACAAGCGGTTTAAAAGCATGGTATTGAGCGGTGCCATCGATTGTTACCGTAGCATCGAATCTGCTCTTCAGTGTTTTCAATGTTTCCTAATGATCCTCTTTGCTACTAAAAACTATTTTAGTTTCTTTACAATAACTCTTTGCCCAATGGAATAGAGCAGTCGCATCTAAGATGCGATCTTGATGAGAGCACTGGAGGCTATACTTCGCTGCATTTCTTTTAAGGTTTGCTCCAATACCATCACATGCTCCTTTACCATAAGATTTGCCAAGTTACTTTTGTTTTTAACATGTTCACGAGCTCCGTCCGTAAATTTAGAAATTTTAGCATTCTCTTCTGGTACTCATAAATTGCAACGGTATACTTTTGTGTTCCAGTTTTTCATCTTTCATGTAGTAAATAACTACTGTGAATATAGTTGCTTGGTCGTTATTGAAGTGGAATGCTTGTATGGCATCCTGAAGAACATATTTATAGTTTTCTGCGAAATCATATGAAATAACGAATTCACCAGACTTTAAATGTATCTTCAAATCCTTGAAGAATGACCATTGCTCTTTAACTAAAAAGTCATGGGTTCTCAAGTTTAGCAATCCTGTACACATTTCTTCCACAAAATCATTCACATTTAAAATGATTGTTTTCAATGTGCATATGTCAGTCTGAATCCAAGAATCAAATTTGACCTCCTCTATATATTCTCGATCTAAAGAGTTGATTAAATTTTTCTTTGATGAATGTGGTTTTCGGGCAATTGGTACATTCACCTAAGTGGCAAGAAGTTGTTGCATTAGGACACATAGTCAATTTAAGGCAATCGCGGTAATCGTGTAAATCTTCTGCCGAATCATCTGTAAAATACTTTAAGTTGATTTCCTTCAACATCAGTGTAACATTTTCATAGTAAATGCAAACGAATACTGTGTGAGTTCCGTTGCTTTCTGCCAAAACGCAATGTTTTGGCCTCATTTGGGTTAATTTCGTGAAGCCAATTCTATCATCCTCGTGTTCAGATTGACATGTTGCAAATAACTCTTTCAGGATACAGAAAACCATTCTATTCTGTTATGTTATGAAGGTATGTTACATACCTTCGGAAATTTTAATTTGTCTAGTTTCTCAGTATAAGTTTTATTTGTAAGGTTTTAGACACAAATAGGAAAAAATTCAAAATAGTGCATTTGTGAAAAATTGAAAAACCGTTGTCTTGAGTTACAAAATATTTATTTTGATAGATATCCCACTCCCATCCCACTAAGCGACCAAAAAGCTCTTAAAGGAAATATCCTAAGCTTTCTTATGAAAAAAAAAAATGCCCTTTTTGAAAAAAAAGGCAAAAAATGCTTTAATTTAGCAAAAAAAAAAGTCTACAATTTTTTTTTTTTTTAAGTATTTTTTTCCGAAATATTGAATAAATAGCTATCTAAACTCTTTAGGAGAAAATTTTCTAAGAACAATAGGTAATAAGTTACAAGGATGGGAAAAAACACCTGTTTGGCCAGAATATCAAATTTTGATCCCATATAACTCAGAGAGATCTGGACCGATCTTGTTGAAAAATTGTGTCTAAACTACTATCCAATAGGACTAACCTTGGTGCAAATTTCATCCCGATCGGAAGACATCGGTTTCAAAAGTTGGTGCACTTGACATGAAATCCCCCATATATATAACGGTTCTTCTAGTTTACAATTTTGGTTTTGTCTTTTGATGTGTAATGTTATAAAGAGTAAGAAATGATAAAGAAGATTTTGGAAAAACAACAATAATGTGCTTATAAATATAAAAAAAGTCATTAGTGATTTTGGTTGCTTTTGTTCTGACCAACACTGTATATATATATATACATATATGTATATTTATATATATTTTTATTATATGAACAACTTAAGTGACATATGTTTTCTAGTATTATTTTTTTGTTAAATCCATTAAAAGTATTTCTATAAGAAAAAAATAATTATAATATTGTTGATAAACCATTGAGTAAATAATGTCACCACAAAATAGAATAAAAACAAGTATGTCATTCACAAACACATACACACGCTAACACCACTAAATAACGCAATAATTATATTTAGAGAGACCAATTGTTGAAATTTTCTAAATTAACTTACATCTTTAGCAATGTTCTCTTTTTTTTTTTTTTTGATTTCCTTAACTATACAATTTTAATTAAAGTATGGCAACTTTTTTCAAGCAAAATGCGCAAAACAGTACCTCAGAAGGAGCTTAAAGGCACTAAATCAGTGGTCGGCAAAACCACTACGCGGCATTTTGCTCTCACACCTACATGCGCTCCCACATTAAATAAAATGATAAAAGTCAATCAGTCTAACATGAGCATTCGAACGAAGAGGTAGATTCGACGCTTTGTCTTTGAGATGCACTGAGAGAAAGTATGCAAATTTTGAATGGAAATTCTTGTTTAGCGAGAATTTTTTCAGTAAACCCAGCTGCAAGGTAAAAATTAAACCATTATTGAACTAGTTTTCGCAGTTCATCAATTTATGCGAAAAATTTAACTATTAAGAATGCATCTAAAGGAAAAAATTTGATCAATTTAATAAGAACTTCTGAAGTTTTTAATATATTCCCATATAATTTGAGAAAATTTAATGAATATGCTGAATATTTACTAGTAAAGACAACATGCATTTTAAAGTTTTTGAACAAATAAAAAATTTATTTGAATTATGTACATAATAATCCTTTTTTCTGTAATATTGAAAAGAAGTGTTGATATCAAAGAAGAACTTTTAAAAATGAGAAATCAATTGAATCTACCGCTTATAATTGGTATTGAGTTTTGGAAAAATATTAATGAAGCTTCATATCCGAAATCAAAGAATGAAATACTTAACTTATATTCGATGCTTGGGTCAACATATATTTGTGAGTCTTCATTTTTCTCATTAAAATTGATTAAATACGAGGGCGGATCAACAAGTCCGTGACTTTTAGAATGAAACAGTTTTTTTTGTAAAAAAAAAATTACTTTTCAACATAATCTCCTTTTAGCTCAACACACTTAGTCCAACGTTTCTCCAATTTTTGTATCCCTTCTAAAAAATAGGATCTTTCGAAGTCCATAAAATAGGCATTTGTTTTTATCAATAATTTCATCGATAGAGCTAAATCTCTTTCCACCGAGCCATTTCTTAAAGTTTGGAAATAGAAAATAATCACTGGGGGCTAAATCCGGAGAATATGGCGGATACCTCATCCAATTCGTAGCCCAATTCATGTAATTTTTCCATTGAGACTGCACATGTGTGCACCCGTGCATTATCTTGATGAAAAAGAACTTTTTTCTTGGCCATATGGGGTAGTTTTTTTTTTTTAGATCCTCGTTAAATCGGTCCAATAAGTTGGCATAATATTCGCTGTTTATTGTTTTTCCCTTTCGAAGGTAATCAATGTGGATTATCCCGCGTGCATCCCAAAACTGTTGTCATCACCTTATTGGCCGACAAACTTACCTTGGCCTTCTTCGGAGCGGGTTCTCCCGGAGAAACCCATTGTTTAGACTGCTGTTTGATTTCCGGAGTGTTGTAATGGATCCTTGTTTCATCCACAGTTACAAAACGCCGCAAAAACTCATTTGAATTGCGGTTAAACAAATCCAAACAATCCTTCGAAGTTGTCACACGATTACGTTTATAGTCAATTGAGAGCAAACGCGGCACCCATCTTGCAAACAGTTTTCTTAAACCCAACTGATTATTTAAAATCGAAACCACACTGCCATATGAAAAGCCTATGGCATCAACAATCTTACACACTTTTACTCTTCGATCGGCCAACACGATATCGTGGATTTTTTCGACATCTTCGGCTGTATTGACCTCAATTGGCCGTCCAGAACGTTCAGCGTCATTTGTATTTGTGCGACCACAACGAAAGTCAGCAAACCACTTTTTTATCATTGAAATCGATGATGCAGAGTCCCCATAGCATTTATCAAGCTTTTCCTTGATTTGATTGGCGGTTTTTTTTTTGCAAAAATAATGTTTAATGAGCACTCGAAATTCACTTTTTTCCGTTTTTTAAAAAAAACTACGAGGTTGTATGTTTTGAACAGCTGTTAAACGCAAAGTAAATGACGGAACTTGCTCAAATTTTACAGTAGTATATTGACAGGTGGTACTTGATGGCAGCAGTGTTGCATTTCATATAACTACGAGGGAAGTTCGAAAATTCACGGACTTATTGATCCGCCCTCGTAATGAAAATAAAAATCGTCTAATAATATGTTGCCCATATTATATTGATATTGATTGTGTTATACAACAAGAACCTTATTTTAACAACATATAACTTGCTCTAAGTGCATTGAGTAAGAGAGAGATTGCAGCTCACTTACACAAAGCAAAATAAGATGGTATGTGTTTGCCGACCAATGCACTAAATCATTATAAAACGTAGTGTATATCAATAAAAAAAATGAAATACTTGAAAAAATTGTATTGCAACTGTCCATTTTCAAATAAAAACGTATCATTTTCTTTCTCATACGCAGGCAGCACGTTTCCCCTCGTAGATTGCGAATACTCTTTTTTGCCTAAAAGGATTTGCTGAGCTTTTTTTTTCACTTTTATGGCATAGTTATACCCTATACCACCATGTGGTTTGGGTGTAATGATTTTGTGCTGCTGTTTGTAACTACCAAAAATATTTGACTTAGACCCATCTTTTATTATACCGATCGAATCAGAATCACTAACTGATTCGTGTGTGTCCATGCAAACCTTGAAATCAAACTGGAGGTCGCAAATATGAATATATTTTGATGAAATTTGGTATAAAAGCTTCTATCGGCCATAGGATGAACGTTATTGAAATTGGTGAGAATCGGTCCATGTTCAGACCTAGCCCTCATACAAATGACCCCTATAAAATCGACATAAATTGCCATAAGATCCAAATTGTCATATAGATCTTACTCAAATTGGGTTTGTATGCGTTTATTACATCCATTAATGAGTAGTCCAAAAATGATCCCTATGGGACAACTCTTAGTCATAAGCCCCATATAGAGCTGCTTCCCGATCTTCACTTCACTTCTTCAAATCTATCAAAAAACAAAAATATTGCACTGATTCTTCTCAAATTTTGTTTGTATATATTTTTGCAAAATACAAGAGACTTTACCAAACATGGTCAGGACCGGTCCATTTTTGGGCCTAGTCCCCATGTGGATATAGCATCCGATATGAACTTTTTCATATCTGAAGCCAAAAAAATTAATAAAAATCCCACCCATATTTGGTTTATGCTTATTTTCTATGTCCAGCTAGTTGGGCCTATGAGATAGGGTCTCTAAACGTATGGTATAGGGTATCATATAGTCGGTCTAGACCGACTTTTATTTTCTTACTTGTTTGTTTTTTTTTGGCTAAATTATGATTTTTAAGATGTTTTTTCGAAGTGAATTAATTTTAGTAGTAATATTTGATGGTGTTTTATAATTTGCACAACAATAATTTTACATTTTCAGTCTATATTTGTATTACAGAGCTCACGGAATTATATATTGAAGAATTTTAAAAAATTAATAGCACTGAAAACTCCTTCGAGTTCAATGTTGGATTATGAAAAAGTCAATACTAGCTCCAACGAAACTTTATAATAAAAAAAAAAGAATATTGAAGTTAAGTATTTTAATTTAATATAAATCAGTTCTGTCTGGACTTTTCCATCTACTTAGTATTAAATTGTTAAGAAAATTTTCATATTCTTCGATTTCTCTTTAATATTTAAAAAATTCTTTAATAAAACTAACAACATCGTCAAAATGTTTGTTTAAAAAGTTAAAGAAAACCTAAAGGCGCTAAATGGAAAAAATTCACTTTTTGGCACGAAAATCACTAAATTGCGATTACTGATTTCTGCAGATTAGCTTTTTTTATTTTTCATTTTCATAGTGATTACTTTTTTTTCATTATTCAGACTTTATTAGAATAACATGACAATATTTTCTGTTAAATTTACCGATAAAATCAGTATTTAAAAGCTAAAATCAGCCAACGCACTGATTAAATCCACACAAAATGGTCACCTTCACCAAATAAATACACACATCAATGTATGAGTAGCAAAATTAGTTAATATGTTAATTTATATTTTAAAGTGACAAGAAATAAACAACAACAACAACAACAACAACAAAAATTATAAATAGCAATGAAAAGATTAAATAGAAATTAATTAAATAGTGGTGAAATAATAAATTAACTATTTTATTTATTTATTGCACACATATACATAC